>JAVJAQ010003840.1:0-600000 GCA_032362365.1 Zygogramma bicolorata
ATACTGATCTTGAATAATATATTTTGTCCATGGCTATTGTATGTATAACATTCATAATGCATGTTTCTATGATATCCATTAATCACTATGAATTCATTATTCACTAGTGATCGATGGATATCGTAATTCTTGCAGAAAATCATGCATTATGAAAATTTTTCAATATTTTTGATTTCGATGATATTTCTTAGGTATTCGAACAGGCTGTTATAAATTTTGATAAAGTATAACGATTTTCTTTCCAATATTGCTTTCGAAATGTGTGGTTTATATAACAGTCATGGACAAAGTATAGTATTCTACTCGCTTACAATGGCTATTATTCTCTCGGTGATTTAGGCCTCTCGCCTGCGGCTCGTGACCGTAAACTTGTGAATAGTAGCCATCATTATATGCTCGTTGAATAATAAATAATACCCTTCAACAGAATAAGGATTGGAGTTGATAAGATCAAAAATGTATGATACTGTTTTCTTTAATTAGGTAGTTTATTCTATTTTAAGGAGCTGTGAAATTTTTTTTTCTTAATTTTTGCTGGGTTGAATGAAATTGACACCTTTATGAGAATTTGGTGTTTTTTGTCCGTAATTATGTCAAAGTTGTATTTTCATTGTTCACTTGAAAAGATTTCAGAAAAAACATCCGAAATTCGGATACCTGAAAATCCTCTCAACATACTCCCTAAATTCAAATCAACATCTAATTAAGTTAGTTGGGTGATAATTGTGTCAGATGAATCAGCTTTGTCTACAACTTTCTTAGAAATGATGTTCATTTCCATTTTTGCTGAATGTGAACGCTTCTCAATATACGACTTGGCACTTTGAATATCGCGCCTACTGTAGCTCCTCCCATTCTATATGTTTCTACCAATGGAATGCATCTCTATATCAAGTCGTGGAAACGATGCATTGCCGATGTAGGTATATGATTGTTGGCTAATACGCTAAAAAACGTCGAACCAGCTATTTGTATGCATCGCCGGCAGGCAGTCGGCCGGGCGGTTATGCCCAACATTCCTCAGTCAATAAATAATGCCAAATGGCTGCAGTTTGCCGACTTCGAGCATCGGCATGATAGCGCCTTTTCGACGTCGGCCAGCTCTTTTGTGTTTACTGGGCTGTACCGAAATAGAGATACCAATTCTGCATACTCAAGCATCGGGTGAAAACCTTCACTGTAATATATATATATATATATATATATATATATATATATATATATATATATATATATATATATATATTGATTCAACCAACTTTGCCAGACCCAGTACGTTCATCAGGCAACCACAGACCCAGCAGAAATAAGCAATTTCACGGAATATATTGAATGGCCAATTGACTATTTTAGTGTCCCGAATATAAGCATACTTTGAGGGGAAACGATTTCTTCGAAAAAAAAATCGCTACATCTATAAGTCTCTCTCAATCCCACAATATTCAAGCGCCTTTCCAGACCAATATATCAAATCATGGATATCAGACCGACGTTCCCGCTCCCAGCGGTGTTGCCATGATTATGGGCTTGATAACGTCAGGTGTATGTCATATCTGTATTAAATCATTCCTGTTATTGTTTGTCAGATACATTTATCGATATGGAGATCAATAGTGAATGTTTGAGAATGATTGCTTATGAGGTAGGCTTACCGGGCTGATTCGTATATATTCCTCCAGACTTGGATCCTTTCAGATTTCAAAATACACTGAGTAAATGTGTCGGTTCACGTATTCAATTGTATGAACCGCCCTTCATTTACCTATTCAACACCTGTTCATTTATGCGAATCGCCAAGGCAATGATCACATGTATTTTATTTCGAGGAACTGTAAAAAACAGCGAAGGCAATAGTTTTAGTGAAGAAACAGTATTTTTTATTTTTCTTGCAAATCGCCGTTCAATTGGATTTTCAGTAGTAGTTGGGCAAACTTTTGATTCAAGAGACAATTTTTGAGAAAAGCAATTTTTCGAAATACTTTTTTTTGATTGAGGTCGAGTAAAATCCATTATCTGAACCACCATGTAGATATAAAAGTAATTTAAACAGAGGAATGGGCACTTTTGATAAAGCAGACTTTTTCGTCAGGTATAACGTTTTTCATATATTCAAAAATAAACTCCTTTTCCTCATGCGACCTCAATCGGGGCATATTTTCCCGAGTTCTATGGTTTATCAACAATCATTCGAAAATATCATCACTTCTAACCACAATCAGCTTGGAGAGTGACCCATTTCCCAAATAGCACAAGTACGTCCAGTGGACGTAATGCATATGTACGGTGAGGATGCATTGTACGTATTTAGGACGTACTTTTGTCTCCGACAGACGTACATAAGACCTCCCTGCGACTTACCGTTTCCGCATAGTCGGTAATCCCAGGTACGTACTTTTCTAGTCCACACAGGACCTGAAATGTACAGGAAGGGGAACTGTTTGGGACATTCCGAAAACGTACATTTTCCAATATTGGTTCAATATTACGGCAATATCAACCTTATATTGTAGATGATATCAATAGTGGCCACAAAAAAATGTAAACATTCGGCGATATTAGCTCAATATTCGAAAACAACGTAATGATATATCATATGATATCATCACTTAATGAATCTAAGTTTTCATATTCGGGATTATTCATTTCTTTTTTACCAAATAGTCAAGTTGGAAATTTTACTCATTCACGTGTACTAACCATCTAACCGAATACTTACCTGGAAAAAGACCTGGCTGCTGCGGGGCTTGAACTCTCGACCTTTTCTATGGAGATATTATTGTCGACCACTGTTACGCTCTACGGCACGGAGAGACTTGTTTTTAAGAAGGAGTTGGGTGCTATAGATGTGATGACTTCAAGTTAGTTTTGTTCGAGATAATATTAAAATTTCAGAAAGTTCAGTAACAATGAAAATATATTCGAAAAAACACTAAAGGATCACTGTCTCATGTGATGGCGGTTTTGGAATATCAAACTTGCTGTGCAAAAAATTCTGTATGTAATTTTCTGGTATTTAAATTCACCACATGTCGATGTTTCAATTTTTCCAAATTTTTTTAGGAATAATTCATTATGAATATTCCATTACCAATATTGATATATGTATGAATACACTAAGTGATCACTCTCAAAATCCCAATACCCCTTGAACCGAAAGGGACCCAATACGTACGTACTTGGGAGGTCCAAACAGTATGTACATACTAACAGAAATGTAGAAAATGAAAGGAACCCAATCCGTACGTACTTGGGAGGTCCAAACAGTATGTACAAAAAAGTACGTCAACGAGACGTCCAGATAGTATGTACATACGATTTCCAAAAATGTACGTCATTACTATTATGTCCCGCAAACGTTTCGAAATATACGTATCTGAAAGGGACTCAATATGTACGCACCTGGAAGGTCCAAATAGTACGAACATAGTTCTTCCAAACATGTACGTAAATGATACGTCTGAGCAGTACGTACATGGGATTCACAAAAAAACACGTCATTGGTATGTCCCTAATTCATTCCGAAAAGTACGTACCTGAAGAGGAGTTAATGTAAACGTATCAGGGACACTTAATAAAGTACGTACATAGTACTTCCAAGCATGTACGTTTTTATTACATTCCGATTGGAACGGGACCAAGTATGTACCTACATGGGACGTCTAACCAGTACATACATGGTACATCCGGTAATGTACGTTCTTCGAATGTCTCCTATCCGTCCCGGGACGTATGGGCGTAACTGGGACATAAATGGTTCGTCTTCAGGACGTCGTGTGCTATTTGGGTTGTTCACACAGAAGAAAGCAAGGTGGTAAAAACATCTCCAACCTCGTCTTCTTCTATTTGAAACGTCATTCTGCTCATCGGAAGTCATGTGTTCAGGTCTCCCTCAACGTGTACACACCAATGCAGTTATACAAAACGAGCTATTTGACACGAAATCACAGTTATTACTCACTATCGCAGTACCAAAAGGACAGGAAATATATAGATACGCAATTTCTTCTTTGAAAACACCAAACCTCTTCAATAACTACAGCATTAGTTTCCAGAAATAGTACGCTACCGTTTGTTTCATTAGCCATCTTCTCGAGTACAAGATCCAGCGCACTCCATCGCTCAAGGCCAGTCTTTTTTTATTGCCGTTGATATGTCAGTTCGTAATCCAAACGCTGTCTATTTGCAGTAATCCTCATAATTCATAATTAAGATATGATAATGATTGGCCTGCTAAACACATTCATAAAAATGAAGCAAAAATGTGAAACATATTTCAACTTTTACGTAGGGAATTGACATTTACAAAGAATGACAATCACGACATGTGTTGAAAGCTTCATCATGCAAATGTGTCGATATGGAATGCCTACTTGATACACAAAATTCATTTCATGTGATTACTATTCCGCCACTGAACCTGATTATTCTCATCTGATAGATCTTTTTCAGTAACAATACATGATGAAGAGGTTTTCACAATAATCCTTTCCCAAAAATTGTTCATGGTGTTGAAATTCAAATAAAAAACACAGAAACATTCATTAGGAAAATATTCAAATATGTCAATCAAATTTTCATCACTTTGGAACGGCTTGTTCGATCCTCAACAGGTTGAAAATTAAAACATATAAACTCTACTTGTAATTGATATATATATATTTCTGCACCTACTTATGAAGTATATATGTATTGATAAAAGCGAATATTTTCCCAAACAAAACAAAATTTATTAACTTTAACTGGTCAATTGACCGGTAGATTTTTAGCTGATTAAAGACAGACGCATTAAATTAATATAAGAACGATAATAAAAGCAAACCAGTATTGAATTAAAAACTCGATTTCCTTCCAAACGATGACACAATTTGGAAAAAGATGACGTCATTGGTGTGTATTCTCTCTTCGCATATACTTCATTTGAAGTCGACATCTTGCCCCTTTAGATAGTGTGAGGGAAACACAAAATGCAAGTGAGGAACAGGTGAGGACAGTATGTCATTATTCATTGAAAGTTGAATCGCATTAAAAGGAGTATACGAATGGAGATGAATCGATATGACTTGCATGAAATGATTATGATTGAAAGGAATAATAGCCAAATAATGTACTTTCGAACCATTGAAATCATTCATGCGCCTTTTTTGTGTGAAAACTTGAACACACATCTTTTGAAAAAATGGTTTTTCAAGATGAATATTTTCCGAATGTTCTCCAGATCATTTTTATTTTCCACGAAATATTAAATGATGTACTGAACTCTCAGTGAAAAATTGATGTTTCTCCATATGAACTCCAAGTTGCCGATGTTTAGAAAAAAAAATCATCATAATCTCAGTATCATCCTAGATAATTTGGATAAACGTAGTATGCATTCTCTATTATTAATTTTTACCAGGGACGTACTTTTATATTTAGCCTGCTTCATATTTTTTTTCCTCATTTGACATGCAGTTTCCGCATAAAGTAATAAAATGCATTCATTTACAGAATATAAAATTTCATTTGGATGAAATTACAAAATGAAAATTAAAAATTCTGATAGGTTTGAACCGAACCATAGTTTTAATTGATTCAATATGTTGCGAAAGAAGATAGAGTCGCGCAACACCTTCATGAAATGAACTTCTCATTGAATTATAGTGGAGTAAAAACGCGCTTGAAAGATGCTTCTATCACGAAATAAAAAATATTGAGGTAGAACAAAACAAGTGATGTATAGCCTTTTAAGGAATGTTACTGGCTATTACAGATCGATATTTACGACATCGCCAGCTGGGGCTGACTCTTTTTATAGCGGAAAATGTGTTAAAATATGAAAAATACAAAAAACGTATTTTTTCAGATATAACTCGTGATGAGTCGCAAACTTTGAGACATATCAAAGTGAACATTTTTTTTATTCGAAAGAAGAAATATTAGCGAATTTTCGAAAACTTACTTATTCTTCTCAAAAAAGCATTGGAAATACTCATATTTGTTTTTGTGCATTGATGTCTTGAGCAATCGAAAAACTTTTTTACTTTTAGGAATCTTCACGAACTTCCGGCGAGTAAATTGAAGCAAAACATAACAGAAGTTTTTAAAAACATTGTCATAGGTTGAGATCAATAGGACACGTAATAACAGCACCGAAATTAAAATCACGTGTCTCCCGCTTGCACTTCACCCGGAAAAGGAGCGCGCGCAACACGAAATTTGAAAACTCGTTCCTGTTGGAGATCTTAATATGATGTGATGTTTATTGTTAGTGAACAGAATCAACAAGAATGAAAAAAGGTTTTATCTACAGTGTCAAAGTGAACACCATATGGGAAACTTTTTTTTTCGAAAAGTTTCAATGAAGTTTAACTTCGGCACTCGTTTGTGCTCTGAATTTAACGTAAGATGACTCGGCGAACTGCGACTCACTGACGTTCAGTGTTTGTCAAATTCAACTTTTTTTTTTGAAAAAAAATAGAAAAAGTGCATTTCTAGATCGAATTTAACAAAAAGTTACTTGAAAAAGTTGTGATAACGGCAATTTTATATCCATATACCTTTAGTTGTCTCTGCTTTTTCGAAATCCAAGGTTTGTGTAAGAAAATAGCCAAGTGATTGAAACTTTGCACCAGTCATGTTGAAATTTTTATAGCAAATTTTTAATTTCTGAAAATGTCCGTATAAGTGATAATGTATCAAAAAAATTAAAGTCCATGACGAGATTTTTATGTATACATGAATTGATGACAATTAACCGAACTTGTTTTTTAAAATAAATCTGATATCTGTCAAAAATAAGCAGAACGTTAACTTCATCCTAGTTGCATAAAATTTGGCATATGGATATAGAATTGCCGTAGACACAACTTTTTCAAGTAACTTTTTGTTAAATTCGATCTAGAAATGCACTTTTTCTATTTTTTTCAAAAAAAAAGTTGAATTTGACAAGCACTGAACGTCAGTGGGTCGCAGTTTCCCGCATCATTTTACGTTAAATTCGAAGCACAAACAAGTGCCGAAGTTAAAATTCATTGAAACTTTTCGAAAAAAATGTTTCCCATATGGTGCGCACTTTGGAGTGCATTAAGAAAGAAATTTCAATTGGAAGTGAAAGAGTGAAATATTATCAGAGTTGTAGAAAAGCATACACTAGTGTCCAAAATATTGGTTCACCAAATTCCTACATCCTAGGACGTCCCCTAAATGTCCTGCACAAGTCACCAGTATAAGGGGTCTGTATGAGTTTGTTTCAAATTGTCACGATCGTTTGGATTTTTTTCTCAAAAGTCCTGTAAATCGTAATACAAATGAGACCTATGCTAAACAATTTTCATCACCACACAAAGTTATAATGTCGTTCTATGACAAACTCGGGATATGTTGAGGACAGCATGACGATATTTATGCTGGTATTTCGTACAAACTTTGTAATTCAGGTGAACTGAGCAAATTATGGATAATGTCATTCATTCTGCCTATCACGATGAGTGTACCATTTTATAATTTCGTCATGAATTACAAACTATTTTCCATTCGAATTGGGAATCTTTTATTTCCAGAAATGAAAATCATGTTCACCTCTTGTACTTTATGATGAAATGAAAATAATAGGTGATGTTGATATATATCACTATCCGCTATTTGGTAATAGACCTTCTGTCACCAATGCAATGGAGTGATCAGTTCTTGTATTTTTTTTTTTGATAATAAGATTCGTGTTATATAGGAAGTTGCTGACTAATTGGACGTGTCCTGTTCAAAAGGAATTGTTTTTTAATTATTGCAGCATTTTTTTTCGGGGTAGATCTGAAGTCTACCCATGTACACTCAAATAGATTCCAATATCAGATCTTCTATCACCGATGTAGTGGAGCTACTCATTTTCTACAGTGTTGCCAAATCTTGGGATCAACAACGTCGATAACATGTTGTGGGTACGAGAGCGTTCTTATATAATTATATACTATATACATATATATTTTACACGCCCTCTGAATTGATATCCTCGAACTAAATCTGTATATAAAATCATGTTCTACCGACTTTTCGGACCCATTTTTCATTTTTTCCCTCCATGCTAGAAGTACTCAAAAATGGTAGGGGATATCGAAAATGCCCATGAACCTTCTCAGACCCGGAGCCGGTTCTGAGAGCGTCGATTTTGGTCTGAATTCGTCGGGAGTGTATGACGTTTTGGGTCTGTGTAAGCGGTTAAATAAATAAATCTATATATATATATATATATATATATATATATATATATATTACCCATATCATACCAACTTCAATAAAGCCCATTTTCGCTGTACCGAAATAGAGATACTTATGATCGATTATTGTCGCCATATAGCTACCAGAAAATGTCAATATATAAATGGAGCTGTTGAATGGCATTGAGTAGTACGACTGTGGGTCAACCATCATACAAGTTGAAAAAGCTTGCAATATTAGTACCTTCAATAGAAAGTATAAGTACTTAATAATAATGATACGACTTCGTTCACCCAGATCGAAAGCACAGTAAAACAAATACATAAACAATAAGATGAATGGGCGGAGTGTCAGCCTAGGTTGTTTTTGAACTCAACCCCTAGAGTTAGGTTTATTTCGAAGTCTAGCTTACATCCTCCGCAATGGGGTTGATAGGAGGAAATTGAGGTAGGTATTTGGTCCTTCCTTGGGGTTAAAGTAGCTCAGATGGACTTTGTGATAACCAGGATGAAATCAGTTGTTTGAAAAGACAAATATAAACTTTATTGATCTTCACATTCACTCTAAAAATCGACAATCATTTATTATAAACCTATACTTACAAAATAAACACTCAACATCACTGAATATACATGCCCGAGGGCAGAATGGCTTTACTGACTACATTTTTGTTCATCTCTTCATGTCTTAATCGTTCGAAGACCTATTTACTAATTCCCCATCAGAGCCACGACACTTATCATATAACACATTCGATTTGCTGGATATGATGTTTGCCAAAACAATTGAACGTGCATCAACCCATGGCAATGAATGTGTATATGTAAGTCAATGTCACGACCGGATTCCGACAAAGGTTCATTAAGGCCTTTTATACGACATATGCCCCCCTGTTCTGAATGATGGCCCCCATCATTAAATATGGATTCCATCGTTCGAACTATGAAGAATAGATAATTTTACAAATACCAACAAGCAGCAAATGGCTAAAAACCTAGACACACTCCTAAAATTTCTCCCAAGATGCCCTATCTTCTATCTAAGCAGAATACTGCTCATTTTACATTTTTCACTTCCTCATCCTCTCTTCTGGCCACCCTGGTTGTGGAAAGAATTCACCTTCTCTGATGGCGACTGCATTCTCCTATGGACCAGTTTCACTTCATCCTGATTACTGAATGGAACGGAAAAGTTCAAATCTTCCTAACTGCTCCGACTTTCTGTTACTGTTTGGGGAAGACTTATGGGAATGAGAGACTGGACAACTGAAGAAATTGGCTAATCTTGATGCAGCGTTCCCTTGCCTTCTGCTTTTGAATTGTGCAGCCCGCTTCCTCAATAGGTGGCTTGTGTTATACTACCGGAATGGACTGACATGACGGCAGATCTCTTTCAGCTTAAAACTCTGGACAATAATCATTGGCAAGACAATTTAATGCCCATGGTTGGTTCAGCGTTTTGCTTTGGATTCTTGGATGGCTTGTAACTAAACCAATTATTGATCTGGCGTTCCTCCCCAGCATCCTGGATAACTATGCGGTCTGGTTTGCCAATGACCAATATAGCGCTGGATTGAACATTGGGAGCATACTTCTTTGAGCGACTCGTTGACTGAAGTTCACGAATAGCCAAATTGGATGGAGCCCGCTGATCATTCGTCTTATCTTTGTTCCTTTTAAACAGCATCACGGATTCTGTGAATTCATATCGGATGGTCCATGGATTTGAACAAGCTGGCCTCTCCTTTGTTCTCGGGTGGTAGCATCTTCTTGGATATGAGGCGTCATTTTACATGAAAAGAAAAATTAATGGCAGTAAAAATTCAGAATTTATGTTTATTGAATGAATAACTATCCATTCCTTCATTTTCAATCACAACTCGAGTAACAAAACAATCAACGTAAATAATTACATACTCATATTTTCAAAACTTGAACTCCGTTATGCTTACTCCAGCATAATTAATATTGACGAGGTGGTGTCATAACCTAGGCCTTGAAAATATTTCGATGAAGTCGTTGGGTGAATGATTACTGCTACCCAATATAAAATATGTAAGTATATCGATTCGGAACAATGACCTAAATGTTTATGTTTCGTCAACAAGTCAGCAAAAACCTTTGGATTACGCGCTAAGAGAAAGACAATTTGCGGTTATTCATTTTCTGCTCCGGGATTGTTATTTTGAATCAAAAAGGAAGATAAATTAGTTCGATAACGAGTTTGATGACGAGATAAATGAAGTACATTTCAACTTTCTCAACTTTTTTTTGGTTATAAATCAATAAGTCTTTTCAAAAACGATATTCTCAATGAATCGTGTTTCAAATAACTCAATGATGAAGTAAGAGATTGAAATTACTGAAACATTCATTATTTGACGAATCTGAACCTTTTATATACTGACACTATAGGAAAAACCCTGCATTATTATGCATCTCTCAACTATTTTTCTACCCAATATAATTTCATGATTGCCCTGCAATATCAATGATCGATTACTTCCTTTCATCACTTCGAGTTGCGAAAAAATACTATTCAAATTTCATCATAATATCACATACGTCTCGACTCATTTACTCAACATATCATGATCTCCATAAACTTTAGGCTAAGCTTTCATGTCGACCCGTAACACCTCTTCCAAGCTCCCCTCGATGACAATGTTCCTCTTCACAACGAGACACAAACAACAATAACTAATTATTTTTCCATAAACTTCAAGGCAAGCTTTCATGTTTAACGGTAACACATTTACCAAGCTCTCCTATATATCAATTTCTCGAGACAACAACAATATAAATACTCTTTTTCATCTCGTATCAGCTCGAAATAATACATTGAAATCACTATAATCGACACATGACCATAGGGTGAATTTTCACGCTAATTTATCTACACAATTCGAATTGTTTTTATCATGCAGAATGATCCTTATTGCTTATGTTAAAATTTGCAACAGTTATGAATTTATGAATGACTTTTCGGAGATCTCTGGTTGTAAATCATTGATCCCAACGGATTTTTTTCTGAAATTATTATTAGATATAAAAGAATATTTGAGAAACCAGTTGAACATGATTGACAACGTATCTTCACTCGAAAATACTTTTTCGTATATCATCTGCTAGCAACCAAGTAGGAGCAGTAACATTCTTGAAAATACCAATTGAGATGTTGGCGAAACGTCGAAAGTCAATACCGACAAACCAACGGATAAACTCCCAGAATACCAATTTCGCATATATATATATATATAAATATATATATATATATATATATATACGGGAGTGTGATAGCAATTTATTTAGTTGTGTTGTTAACAACCAGCATTAATAGAATTATTATAAGAAAAATAAAATTCGTGAAAAATCATTCCGAGTCAATTTTACTACGGCGCCGAACTATTTACCCAACTCCTGACCAATAGCAGCGCGCGGTCGAGGCGGGCGGTGCATTTTAGAATGCGAGACGTGCCTTGATAAGCGGACGCTTTTTCAGAATCGACAGCACGCTACAAAGAGTCGAGCACGAATATATTCCATATTTTTCAGCGCAATTGAGAGGCGGGAGCACATGATTTCTGCCCAGTGCTCTGAATGTCAACGTGAAGAAATTCAAGCAAGCGCGGTCAAACGACTCTCTTGGCGGGAGTAACTATGACTCTCTTAATCCACGGGGGGCCACCACCCCGGTGCTGGCCTCTGGGAAATGAAGTCCTTGAGCCGCCAGGGTGCCCAACCCTGGAGACTCAAGTGTAAGTCATAGGAGCTCATAAAAGCCGAAGGATGGCCTGCTAGGATTCGTCCAATGCAGGCCGCTGGAAGCAAGTCGACCGACACCTCCTAGTGGTACCGCCGGGAAACGCCCCAAGGGGTAGGCTAACGTCGGCGGCGCAACCAAAAGCGTACCAAACCACTTTCCTCGGGAGGTGGCATTGCAGGCACTCCCAAGCATATGCAGCGCTATGGGAGCTCGTGGGCGATAAGAGACCGCCATAATCTCTACCTCCTGGTGCCGGACCCCGGGCACCACTATGCGCAGGAGAATCCGAACCTCACAGTTCTATTTAAATGTATAAGATGCGATAAGACGTATGAGACCAAGCTCCCGGCCCTATGCCACGTGCCTAAATGTGCGGGACCTAAGGTGCCACCAAGTGACGGTCACCGATGTGACCACTGCGGTGAGGTCTACAATACCTCAAGGGGCCTCACACAGCACGTCTGGCTCAGGCACCCGGCAGAATGGAATGAAGAGGGGAAAGCAAAAGCTGCTCCAGCAAGTACCGGGCATGTATTCACGGATGAGGACATTCAAACTATGCTGGACCTAGAAGTTAGTCTGTATGGCGACAGGCTGATCGCCTTTAGAATGAGGGAATTTCTCTCAGACAAAACCGGCAAGCAACTCAGGGACAAAAGGGCGGAACCAAGGTACGAGGTACAGCGAGACGAATACGTTCGTTGTCACATAGCTGCTCTGCAAGTACCGGTTTTCCCTAGCGACAACGAGAAAAAGGTGCCTGTTGTCGCACAACAAGCAAACGAAGACGAGGAGCCTCCTCCAGCAGTGAAGAACTCCAAACAGCGGAGGAGGAGCCAACTTTCTGGGTTGACTCTGGAAAAGAGAGATCGCTCGTAAGGTTCTAGAAAGAAGGCAGCCTCCGAACCTAGAGCGATCTCGAGAACTAGACGCAGCAATAGACTTTCTGAGAGACGCTCTGGGGAGGGCCTCCGAGCAGGATGATCCATCGCAGGAGTTCATCGATGAGGTGTACTCATATACTGCGGTGATCATAAGGCCGGAGGAACCCCCCAGAACACAAAGGAAAAATCCTGGACGACGAGGTGATAGGGGAAGCCGCAGGCGGTACCTCTACGCCCGTACCCAGGATTCATTCCGGAAAAACCCAGGCCTTGTGGCAAGGCACGTCCGAAACAATGTGGAATGGGTAGACAACCCTGAAATTAAATGTTCAAATTCGGACGTGCAGAAAGCCCCGAATACACCAGCCAAACTGGTCCTCACGGAAATCAGCGTGTCGGACATAAAGGGGAGAATTGGCAGGATCGAACAATCAACGGCGGCTGCCCAGATGGTCTCCGCCGAGCAGACATCAATAAGCCAGCCACAATCGAAGTCCTCCACCTCCTATTCAACATACTGATGGTAAGTGGCAAGATGCCATCGAAGTGGAGGAAGAACCGAACCACCCTAATACCCAAAGAAGGAAAGGACGGTATGTTAGCGGGAAACTACCGTCCAATCACGATTTCCTCGATACTAAGTATAGTAAACTTTGGTATCTTGGACCAGAAAATTGGGAAGTGGATCGAGTTCTCACCCCGCCAAAAGGGGTTCATAAACGAAGCGGGGTGCTTCAACAACGTGCATCTATTGAACGAAGTGCTACGGCGTGCAAAAGCCCACAAGGGCCTGGTTACGACACTGCTGGACGCCTCGAAAGCATTTGACACATACCCCACGAGATACTGGGTCCAGCGCTGCGTAGAAAAGGGCTTCCTGATCAACTGGTGAGGATTGTTCAGGATGCCTATGCAGATATGCGTACCTCACTGGAAATGAACAAGGCATCCGCTGAGATATGCCTCCAGCGTGGGGTCAAGCATGGCGACCCACTGAGCCCGCTGCTCTTCAACGCAGCTATAGAACCCCTCTTACTAGCGCTGGAAAGTCAACCCGGGTACGAAATAAACGATACCACAAAGATAACCTGTCTCGCGTACGCGGACGACCTAATACTGGTCTCGGGAAACGCGGGTCAGGCAAGAACCCAGCTTGCAATGACGGAAGCATACCTTTGGGGGCTGGGTATGAATCTTTCCGAAAGGAAATGTAATACCTTCCAAGTCGTGAAGCATGCAAAGGGTTCTGGGTACCTTACGGACCCGGGACTGACATTCAGTAGTGGCGAAGCGGTACCGTTGACCAGGGACACGCTTGTCTATCTGGATATGAAACTGTCTCCCTGGGTAGGTCAAACGACCGAGGGAATAAGAGACAGAATAAAGAAGTTGAAACCACACCACTGCGATGGAGACGGAGGCGGGATTCATTGTTAATAAAAAAAAAAAGAGAACTAAAATAAAAAAAGATAATAAGAGGAGCTATGGCGAGATTACAGATATCGAAGAAAGAGTACCCAGAGTCAGGAAACGGTGGAAAACTCCACCTAGTGTGAACGAACTAGTGATTGAACCCGCCTCCGATGACGCGTCGGTCAACACCGGCAGGATTGTGAGGGAGGCACTGGAGAAGATGGGGTGCATGGACGAAATGTCATATGCGAGGGTCCTCAAAGGAAAGAAAGTTGTATTAGGAACGAAAGGGGAGCAGAATGGGTCTAGAATCAGACAGGCGATTGCGCAAGCGGAGCAGGTCAGGATCAGGGATGGGAAGGGTCAACCCCACCCTGCTCTTGACAGGCATCGAACAAGAGTATGATCTAGAGGGTCTTCGTCAAGTGATCGTCACACAGAACGGCGGCCTTTGCGAAGATTGGACGAAAGTTGACTGGGACAGTAGAAGAATACTGTATAAAAGGAAATGTTTAAATAGCCCCTGGAAACAGAATTGGTTACTGGAATGCTGCCCGAGAGTATTCAGGGCCCCAATAAAGGAAAGCGCAATTATGATTGACCTGAATTACGTGTACGTGGAGGAGCACATCACAGTGGTTGTGTGCTACAAATGCTGCAAGGGTGACGCCACTTGTAGCAAATGTGCAGGTAAGCATGAGGGAAAGGACTGCAAGGAGAACAGGCCCCTCGATTGCATCAACTGCAAAAGAGTGGGCCTGGTAGAGAGAAAACATGCAGCCTTCGACAGCAAGTGCCCTGTGTATAAGAAGAGAGTCGAGGAGCAAAGAGGGAGAATAAAATACGTTCAGTGTTATGCACTTTGATGCCGGCAGGGGCAGAGCGGCCACGCACCTTGCCCGTGGCTTCGCAGAAGAATGGGGCATTTCCATTGCGTGTCTGCAGGAGCCATGGGTGGGGGAAGGCTCCTGGCACGGCTGTGTTGTGGTGGGTGATCCCCCTCATTACACTGTGTACTTAGTACACCAACAGCTGCGAAGAGGCCTCGAGACACTGGAGGGGGATATCCCAATCGGCCGGGGTAGTGGCAGCATCTACCAAACTTACACCTCATTGAACTGAGTATGAGTGCGTCAAGTTCGAAATATGATCCGGGGTTAGCCCCCCGATCGGATTCCCGAGGGGGGGGTAGTAGTTCTTGACATACTCTCAATGCAAATTGAAGAGGAAGAGATGACTGAGGCATCTCAGAAAAGTCTAATGGTTGCGGAGGCCAGGGAGTTTGCTCCCCCTGGCTTCAACCAGGTCATCCCCAATGACCTCTCGATGACGACATTTAACACCAGAGAACTACGGTTGTTGTACCCTAGGGAAGGCCCATACGATTGCCCAGCGTGCCGAGCTAAGGGAAAGAAGACTTTCCCACAACTAGAAAAACACGCTGAAGAGCATGCTCTTCTTGCCTACCCCGATCTGAAGCTTATTTGGGCTTGTAAGGATTGTAACAAGACCTACAAAAAATGGAAGACGATTGATATACACCGCTCGTTCTGTATCGGAAGACCACCTCCAGTAGTAGTGGGAGACTTCGCATGTTCAGACTGTACTAAATCGTTCAAAACGGGAAGAGGCCTTGCTCAACACGAGCGATACGCCCACCCCGACACACGAAACCGGAGAAGGCTGGAGGCTATGACTCCAGCCACGGTGCCTAAGAACCCTCCACGGCGGGCCTTGGGAGGAGTGTGGACGGACGAAGGAATTGAACAGCTAGATCTACTGGAGGTTCTGTACGAGGACGAGAGGTTCATTAACAAAGCACTCCAACCATTCTTTCCGGACAAGACCCCAAAACAGATCAGTGACAAACGTCGCGATCTGACGATAAAGCAGGCAAGATCGGAGAGGGCGAAAAGACCAAATGGGGAAGCCCACTCCCATGCGCAAGCAGAAGAGGAAGAGGCACCTGGAGCCTTTCCTCATCATGGTGTTGTCGACAATACCGCTTATGACGAAACTCTGACTGGTATTAACATCATATACCAGCCGGTGCCGGAGGTGGAAACGTGCGATGACACGGACGAAATAGGCTGGAGGACCGCTCTGGCAGCTTCGGCTGTCAGATCGTACCACAAGCTCGAGGATAGACTCAAAAAGGAGTACCTGGAGATGGGAGAGAGATTGCTTGCAATCGCTTGTAGCATCCGAAGGGGTAACGGAGTCGGAATATCCGAAGAGCTCGATAGGGTAGTGGAGCAATTCACAGCCCGGGTTGCGAAGGTAAAACAATCACATGAACAGTCTGATCGCCGAACGAAAAGGAAAGGTGGTACGGAACGCTCCGAAAGGAGGACCCAACGCAGAAAGAGAAACTACGCTCTAGTTCAACGCTTGGCCGAGAAGGATATGAAGCAACTTGCTAATATCCTGGTTAACGACGAACTAGATGAACTCGAAGCACCCAGAACGGCGTTGCCAGCAGGGAGAGACATAAAAA
This sequence comes from Zygogramma bicolorata, assembly GCA_032362365.1. Classification (NCBI taxonomy): domain Eukaryota; kingdom Metazoa; phylum Arthropoda; class Insecta; order Coleoptera; family Chrysomelidae; genus Zygogramma; species Zygogramma bicolorata. The sequence continues at coordinate 16,750 of JAVJAQ010003840.1, forward strand.
CGCTTTATGAATCACTCTGGGGGGCGACGGGGAAAACTAGATTTCCACCGGGCTGGAGTAAGAAAGTAGACACGCTCGCGGGGGTCGTACCATTACCACCAATCCAGTTTGGGATGGTCAAAGCACGTCACCAAAGGTTAAAAGCTAAAACATCTGCCGGACCTGACGGAATAGGGAAAGTGAATTTGCCGGACCAAGCCCTGGCTATCCTGGTTAATTGTTGCCCCGCCTCTGGCCATTACCCAAAGAGCTGGCGAATAAAAAGAACTACCCTTCTCCCGAAGTGCGGGAAGGACCACAGTAAGGTGGCTAATTGGAGACCGAATACCATCAGATCTGTGGTCAGTCGATTATTCTCAGGAGTAATCGACCAAAGCCTAAGACAGAATGTGAAGTTCTGTTACAGGCAAAAAGGATTCACCAGCGGAGCGGGAACGGCCCAAAACGTAGCGTAACTTGCGCATATTCTGGCGAATATGAAGGACCACAAAGGTGGAGTATGTGCCATACTGGACATCTCCAAAGCCATCGACACAGTACCCCACGAGGCGCTGAAACCGGCCCTAAAAAGGCTGGGGGTTCCAACATATATAGCCGAATTTATAAGCAAGACCTACACTGGTTGCCAAACGAAGATTAAAGGGACGGGAGGAGGAGTAGACTTTAGTCTGCTTCGTGGGGTAAAGCAAGGTGATCCGCTTTCTCCGTTCTTATTCAACGCTGTCGTGGACCCGCTATTGACCTTCCTCGAAAACCGGGACAGGGGCATACCAGTGGGAGAAAGAAATGTGTCAGCCCTAGCGTTCGCAGACGATCTAACCTTGGTTGGTCGTACTGTTGAGGACGTTAAAGGGTATATCCTCGCCACATTTGACTACTTCGACTCCCTAGGAATGAACCTATCAATATCCAAGTGCTGCGCCTTTGAAATAAGGACAGCGCGTAAAACTTGGGCTATTGTGAATCCTGGACTGAACATCAACAGGGAAAGCGTCGAGTTTGTAGGTCCTGACACGAGTTTAAGTACCTGGGAATCAATTTCACTCCCTGGAAAAGGATGATCTCTGGTGGCAGCTCGCTCCGGGGACTGGTGGACTGCATAAAAAGGGTGCAGGGCGTCGAAACCCTAAAGCCTTTGCAGAAGCTGGAATTGATTAAGACATTTATATTCCCGAAGTTCAGGTACAGTCTGGTGCTAGATCCGCCATCAAAAACGGCATTAGCAGATGCGGATGATGAGATCCGGCAAATCATTCGCACGATGTTGCATATGCCCGCCAGTACCACGAATTTCCTGTTCTACACTCGATTGAGGGACGGGGGCTTAGGTATCCCAAGACTGGAGTCTGACATACAGTTCGCTGTTGTCAAAACGCGCACTGCAATGATGGAATCGAAAGATGAAGTCATTAAAGCGGTAGCGAGAGGCTCCAAGATGGAGAGGGCAGCAGAAAAAGCTGGCAATATCCAGTTACCCAGAAGTATAAAAGAATGCGTCCGAGCGAAAGAGTTCAACAAAGATCTAGAACTCACAAGCTGGGCCGAAATAGTTTCGCAAGGACAAGGCGTTCTATACGGAAAGGGAAACGGGGTTTTGCACCTGTGGATGCGAGTAGATGATCTCCTTACGCCCAGTAGGATGATCAACGCACTGCGATTACGAACAAATACGTTCGGAAATCGGGCATCCCTGGTGAGAAGCGGATATAACTGTCCCATTGAGTGTAGACACTGCGCGCTCAGACCGGAAACTCTGAGTCACGTCCTGGGAGGCTGCCCAAGGTGGAAGGGCCGAGTGATTAACCGACACAACGAGATTCAATCTCTTGTGGAAGATGAAATCAGGAGGAAACACCCTACCGCCGCACAGCTAACCGAGCAAGAGTTTGTTGCGGAAGATGGAGGACGCCGAAAACCAGATCTGGTGGTAACACACCAAGGACGGGTTTTCATAGTAGACTTCGCGATATGCTATGAAAACGCAGGCAGCCTCGGTGACATCGCAACAGAGAAAAGACGCAAGTACGAGGGAATAAGACGAGTAGTGGGACGCGAGCAAGGGGGTACGATAGCCGAGGTAATACCAATCGTGATAGGCGCGAGAGGTATAATACAACGAGATATCCTCCGAGGACTCAGTAGATTGGGTGTTTACAGCCAATCGCTGGTTCTCACGTTGTCGCTCACCACGCTACGATGTTCCCTCGACTTAGCGTGTGACTTCATCGACACCAATCGCGTGCCTGATTGGGAAGTTCTTTTTTCCTCTGGGGAACGGAGTCAAACCCGTAGACGTTAAAAGACGGGGAAAGTCTGAAGGGGGTATAATGCGCCCGAAGGGATGACGAGGTCGGAGCCCGATCAGGGAATCAGCTCCGTTGGCGAGCATGATGACAGTGCTGGCCTTAGCCAGGGTTATTTGCAACCATTAGACGTCACAAGGCCAAAGTATGCAAGGGTGAAGCCACTTGCAGCAAGTGTGCAGGGGAGCATGAAGGTAAAGATTGTAGGGAAGCCAGGCCACTCGACTGCATAAACTGCAAAAGAGTCGGCCTGTCTGAAAGAAGACATGCCGCATTTGACAGAAAATGCCCAGTATATATGAAAAGGATGGAAGATCAACGTAGCAGGATTCGATATGCTTAAAATCCTACAACTAAATGTTGGCAAAGGTAAAGCAGCCACACACCTTACCCGGAGCATTGCGGAGGAGTGGGGTATCTCTATACTTTGCCTCCAAGAGCTCTGGGTGGGGGAAGGTCCTTGGCCTGGATGGAGGAAAGGGGACGGCGGTCCCCGGACCAAAGTCCGAGTCTGGATCAGGGAGGGGTGTGACTGCTTTATCACTGAGGATCACAGACTGAGCAAGCAGACTTGCACATGCGCTGAGTGGCAAATGAAAGGAGGGAGAACAGTGAAGCTCATGAACCTCTAGCATAGAACCGCATAGAGACAGCGATGACATCTGCCGGCGTGCACTAGAATGCTTTGATGAATGGAAAGGAATGAAAGTGTTGGTGGGCGACCTCAACGCCAAAAACGTGGCGTGGGGCGGTGACACCAACAATGATAGAGGAAGGGAAATATGGGACTGGATATGTGAGAAAGGATACATGTTGGTGAATGATAATGACTGTGCAGCGACCTCTAGTACCAGGGGGGAAAGCTGGATAGACCTGATAGTATGCGAGGACCTGACCATCACTGATTGGACGGTGCATACGGACGAGTCACTTAGCGACCACAGAATGATGAGCTTCAACATAACGGAAGGTCATTCATACAGGAAAGTCAGGAGAATGAACATCGACAGAACTAACTGGGAAATCATTCAGAATGCCATCAGAAATTGCGAGACGAAAAGGCAGATCAGTAAGGAAGAATTGGAACAAGAAGCTGACACAATTCAGAATATGCTACCGGATGCCTGCAAGAGAGCCATCCCCCGGAAAGTAGGTAAGGAGGAAATGGAGAATGAATGGTGGAACGCTGAGCTGAGTAGAATGAGGACGAATATGAGAAGATCCAGGAGACGATGGCAGTCTGTAACGGATGGAGAAAATAGGGAAAGGGCGGACTATGAATATAGGAGTGTAAGAAACAACTACAAAAGAATGATACGAGAAGCCAGGATAGAACATATAAGAATAACGGTGGATAGACTCCAGAGAGAATCACCATGGGACAGACTGTATCGGCTCCTGGATAATAAGGCTAGAGAACTTCCCAGATCGGTGCTCATGGAGGACGGTAGATTCACGGGGGGCAGTGACGAAACCAGTGAATACCTGCTGGCAAAGTACTTCCCCCCTGACTCCGCCGACATGGACACCGAGGTCAGGGGCGCGCTGAGGGGGGCGGGGGTCGAGTGGGCCACACCCGACGAGCCGGGAATCAGCCACGGGGAGATCCTAGCGGTCTTAGAGGGGCTGGAGAACGGTAAGGCGGTCAACGCGGATGGGTCCCGAATGAGGTCCTGAAGCGTCTGGCCGAGGATGTGGTGCCGCTTGTCTCCTGTGCGCTCGGTGCTGCACTGACTCATGGGATTTTCTCTAGGGCATGGAAGAAGACAAAGGTCGTGTGGCTGCCAAAAAAGGATGGTAACCCGAGACCGATTAGCATACTACCGAGCATGGGAAGGACAAATTACTCTATGGTAGGCTACAGACTTGGTGTGAGAGAGCTGGTATGTTCTCGGGGAACCAATATGGGTTCAGAACCGGGAACGATACCAGCATGGCTGTGGAACGGATGATTGAATGTATGGGAAATAACAAAGGAAAGGGGTGGCACAGCGCCGTGATCGCATTGGACTGATCTAATGCGTTCAATATGGCGTGGCCACCCCACCTCGAACAAGTTATGGCAAAGAAAGGAATACCTGCATATCTGGGGAGAACGTGTATGGACCTAGTGAGGGGAAGGGATGTCTGCAGCGGAAGGGTGAGTCAATGGGCTGCACGGGGATGCCCGCAGGGCTCCAGTCTGGGCCCCACGCTTTGGACACTGGTGATGGAAGGATGGTTTGAGAAAATGAGAAGGATAAATGAAGAAGAACATGAGAGAGTGAATGAAGGAATACCTCGCGAGGCCCATACACAGACGGAGGTGGTTCACGCGCAGGCATACGCCGATGATCAAATATCAGTTATCGGAGGACCTTCCGCTAAGGAGACCGAGAGAAAATGGAGGATTGTTTGGCAGGCCTGTAGATCTTGGGAGGACGAAGCTTGGGCAAAACACAACGCCAGTAAAACCGAGTACTTGTTTTACCCGGCGAGAAAAGTCCTAAGAAGTCCTGTGGAGTACGACACGGACGGTGTCGTACTCGAACCACAGGGCCAGATAAGGTGTTTGGGGATGGTGGTCGATAAGGGGCTTCTCTTGATCGACCTCATGAAAGAGGTCAGAAAACGAATGAGTTCCTTTGCCGGGAAGATCAGGTCGGCAAACGAGCTGAGGGCCAGGAGAGAGGTCACCAAAACCAACCAGTGCTCACCTACGGAATTGACATCTGGGGCAGTAGAAGCAGGGACACCAGAATGGTTAGGCAGATGGGCGCCGATCAGCGTCCCTTTTTGCTGGCTATCAGTGGTGCGTACCGCATCACTCCAACAGCGGCGCTGTGTGTCCTGGCTGGGATACCACCGTTATGGCTGGAATGCTCGGTCAGGCACTTGGATCGGGTGGGGTGCGCTGTGCAGAAGGCGGAGGCGAGGCTTTGCGGGGCTGACCTGCCCGAACCCTGGCTCTATGGAAGGTTGCTGGAAGAGATAGAGGGTATGAGAGTGGTATACGTGGACGCTGGTAGGAACGAGGACGGCAACACCAGCGTTGGTTGGGCTTATCAGGAAATCGACACCTGGATCAGCGGGGGGGACAGGATGGAGGGAGCCATCAATATAAATGATGCTGAACTCGGAGCTATTGAGAGGGTTTTTGAGCTTGAAGGTATGAATGTGGAAGTGGTTAGCGACTCCACATACGCAGTGGGGGTCCTGAACAGGATGGGCAAGCCGGTTAATGAGAGAGCTGCAAGGATTCTGAGAGCCATTGAGGAGCGCCATCATGCTGGGACAAGAACAGCGGTAACCTGGGCAAGTAAGCGCAATCGCCCGAACGAAGGAAATAGAAGAGCGCATGAAGAATGTAGAAGAGTGATTAATGAGGAAGGGCAAATGTGGAGGGAATCATGCAGTTACAGTAAGACAGATAAACGAAAGAGAATTAAGAATGCTATATGGAGAGAATGGCAGAATGCATGGGACAACGAGACTAACGGAAGACTGACGTAGAGATTCTGTCCCAGAGAAAAACAGATATCTAAGAGGCTAGAAATTGAAGAAAGGACGAGACTCCAGAGACTGTCACCAGAGTGGTTCGAAGAAAGACAGAAAAGAGTTACTGCCTCTAATTTTGGACGAATTCGCAAAGCTAGAACAACACAATCCAAAAATAATATTGCAAAAAGTCTAATTTCACTGGAAAAATCCACGAATGCTGCCATAAAACATGGTATTGAATATGAGCAAAAAGCTATTAAGAAGTATATTCAAAATCTGCTTACTCATATTGATCACAAATCGGGTCTGTTTATTCATCAACATATACCATTTTCGACTGGATCTCCGGATGGTCTTTAGATGACATCGGGTTGATTGAAGTGAAATTCCTCTTCAAATTCACAGATATGGACCTTGAAATTGCATGTAAGGAATATTTTTATAATGATGGTTCTTTCAAAACCACTCATAATGTTTATTATCAGATTCAGGGACTCCTAGAAATAACTAACAGATCTTGGTGCGATTTGGTTGTATTTACTTTCAAAGGTATAAAATACATAGAACTGAAAGGAGTGGAACATTTTTTCAACCAATTCTTCTAGAACTGTGAGAGTTTTATCATTTTTATCATTTGCCATGTTTATAGTAGGTTATGATGAGCTGAATGAATCGTTTAGAAAATGGAGACCTCTGAACACTTTGACATTCCTTTCAAACGGTCTTCAGGTAGAGACTACACAGTGGCGATTTTCCAGAAGCTCAACGTTTGTGTTAATGAAGTTCGGATATCTGATTTTTCAACGTTAGATGGAGAAAGTTGGATATCAAACTTCGTCTTAGATATTACACTAAATCTGATGAAAACTGAAAAATATCAGGTTACTCCTCAGAAAATATCAACCTCAATATTCAATGACTGCAATAATGTAACAGAATATGTATTGAAAAAAATTAAAATTGTTGAAAAACAAGTTACCATGCCCGTTTTTGTTCCACAAAATCATCAATGTATGAAAATTATTGATTTTGAAAAACAAAATATTCTTGATCCATCTGGGAGTACCTTCGCAAAATCAAAATTTTATTTCAATACTTTCAAAATCTTCATTGCATATTGCTATAACAAGTTCTACCACCAAGAACCTTTAGATGTTTTAAATTTGACTCTATTTGTGCATGATCATTTTATTCAACAAGACACTCACAACTGCGGACCCATAATACTTACATTTTTTTGAGAATATTGTTGATCTACAATCTCTCAATTTTCGCTCAGCAGATTCCAAACAGTACACAAAGAAACTGAAATACTTGTTTCTATCCAAATCTGAACACGTACGCGAAAGATGTCTCATTTGTTCAAAGTCAAAGATTTGGAATGAACCAACAATGTGACTCTTGTTGGAGAATTATTCATAAGGAATGCTTGTCACTCGAAAATGAATTTTTCATCTCCAACAGAATATGCTTCTTATGTAAACAATACTAGCTGATTTGAATCGAGATTCGCACATTACTCATACCCAAAATATACTATTTTGGAATACCAGTGACTTGTTTTTTGACTTAGAATCGTGGACAAAAATATGTGAATGGTGTGTGATATAAATTAGAATGAATTCACTTATTTTCTTCAACTAATCTATTCTTCAACTATGGGAATATAAAATGTCGAAGGGGACCAATAATATCGTTCAATCCTACCTTAGGTTTGATAATGAAATATTTTCACTACCACTTTCTGCTGAAAAGTTTGTAAATTAATTAGGACCATTTTATTTCGTTAACATAAGTTTTGCCTATACAGGCGTTACTAGAAAATAGTTTTCAAACTACCAGCTGCAAACTGCAGAACTATTCATTGAAAGAACTAAACAGGGCTTTCCACATGATATAAAATCATGTCCTAATTTTATTAGCGCTGGCACCAAAAGTAATGAGTTTGTTTACCAGGTAGCAAGAATGAAATTTTACTGGTCATCCGTCAATATCCACGCCCATCACACAAAACGTAACTTTCCACCTAGTGACACGATATAACTTTGATTGCTGGAAATATCATATTACCACCCTCATAGACAAAGAAGGTGGTTAAAATATTCGTTATTAGCCAATGAGAGGGCTATACTGGGCTTTTGTAAATGATTTCAATTTCCTGCTTCACCTTATGGTCAATTCCCATGTAACTGACAGTAGTTGAGAGTTATAAATCGTTTAGAAGCAGCAGTCTAGTCACATGAAAGCTGGTGTTGTTTAATTTTTTTCATAATATGATACGTTTATATTTAAATCTTGAAATGATACTCGACATATTTTTCAATGGTAATTCAAAATTTCATCTTTATTATCAACCTGTTTCATTTCAGAGCTGAAATTTCCGAATATTTTTCAAACTTTCCTTGTATTTACTTTTGCTCAATACTGCCAGCTTTTTCATTCAACCGTTCGGCCGTCCTTCCTAACCATTCATCTGTTTTTCAATTCGGAACTTTCATACAAGTTCACCATCGAAAATTCCATGAATTCATTTATTATTTCAGATGATTCTATCTGTGAATGTGAAAATTTTCGATTTAAAAAAGTATGAATCAAACCCATAAGTCACGACAGTACCTTATTATTATTATGTCAAAACTCTTCTGTGGTATTTTTAAAGACTTCACCAAGAAATAACAGTTTCACTTTATAATTGTGATATCAAAATACAAAAATAAATACTAGGAATATGTACTGGTTTATACTTCTTTTATTTGTATTAAATATTATCTAATTATTTATTAGTATCATCATTATACGGTGTAAGTTATTGTTATATATATATATATATATATATATATATATAAAAAACTTTATTCATTTACACATTCACTCAAAACGACAATCACTCATTATAAACCTATAATCCTGAAAATACATGCCCGTGTGTACATTTTTTGTTTATCTCTTCATATCTTAATCGTTCGAAGACTTATTTAATAACCCATCAGAGCCACGACACTTATTATATAACACATTCGATTTGCTGGATATGATGTTTGCCAAAACAATTGAAGGTGCATCAACCCATGGCAATGAATGTGTATATGTAAGTCAATGCCGCGACCTGATTCCGAAAAAGGTTTTTTATTAAGGCCTTCTATACGACATATTCCCTCCGGTTCTGAATGATGGTCCCCATCATTAAAGATGGATTCCATCGTTCGAACTATGAAGAATAGATATTTTTACACATACCAACAAACAGCAAATGGCTACAAACCTGGACATGCTCCTAAAATGTCTCCCAAGATGCCCTATCTTCTATCTAAGCAAAATACTGCTCATTTTACATTTTTCATTTCCTCATCCTCTCTTCTGGCCACCCTGGTTGTGGAAATAATTCACCTTATCTGATGGCGACTGCATTCTTCTATGGACCTTTTCGACTTCATCCTGATTACTAAATGGAGTGGACAACTTCAAATCTCCATAACTGTTCTGGCTTCCTGTATACTGTTTGAAGAAGACTTTTTTTTTGGAGGTGGGGGACTGGACAATTGACGACGGCTAGACTTGATACAGCGCTCCCTTGCCTTTGATTCCGACAGATCTCCTTCAGCTTCAAACTCGGGACGCTCACATGGACATTATCATTAGTCAGAATATTCAACGCTCATAGGTTGGGTTGCTTAGTTCAGCTTCTTCCTGGATTTTTCAATGGATTGCATTGATCTGGCGTTCCTCCTCAGTCTCCTGGATTGCTATGTGATCTAGTTTGCAAATGACCTATAACGCTGGACTGGACATTGAGAGTAGACTTCGTTCAACGAATCGTTGACTGAAGTTCACAAATAGTCAAGTTGGATTGAGCCTGCTGATCATCCGTCCCAGCTCTGTCCCTAGACTTTGTTCAACGAATCGTTGACTGAAGTTCACAAATAGTCAAGTTGGATTGAGCCTGCTGATCATCCGTCCCAGCTCTGTCCCTTTACATACAGCATCACGGATTCTGTGAGATCATATCAGGTGGTCCATAGATTTGAACTAAAGGCTGGCCTCTCCTCTGTTCTCGGGTGGTAGCATCTCTTTGGATACGAGGAGACATTTTACATGAAAAGAAAAGATAATGGCAGTAGAAGTTGACGAAATTCACTTATTGGGTAAATAACTATCTATTCATTCATTTTCAATCATGACTTCAGAAACAAATCAGTCGGCGATCATACCAGTAATATCAATAACCTACATATTTTCAAAACAACGATTCGAACTCTGTAATGCAATCACCTTCTCCAGAACAAATAATATATTGATTACTTTGAAATGTGTCATAACGTAGACCTTGAAAATATTTCGATGAAGTCGTTGGGTAAATACTTTTTTGCGAACCAGTTTAAAATATTTTTCGATTCGGATCGTTAAACTAATTGCTTTGTTGACAAGTCAGCAAAAACCCTTGATATACGCACGAAGAAACGAGTGGTGATTATTTATTTTCTGTTTTAGACATGAGTTATTTCGAATCAACAATTATCACAAAAATATAAGCTTGATAATCATTGCCGTAATAACGAAGTTAGAAATCGATAGTTCTCTTCAAAAACGATATTTTCCATTTCTAATATGTTCAATGACCCAATGATGAAGTAACACATTTAGATTACTAAAAATTTTTATCACTTAACGAATCTGAACGTTTCAACTACCGAAACAATAGAAAAACACTGCATTCTTATGCAGCTTTCAACTCTTTTTTTACACACTTTTTTCTGTCATTCAATTGATCAATTACTTCTTTTCATCACTTCGAGTTGCAACAAAATACTATCAAAATATACTCATTATACCATATATGTCTCAACTTATTTACTCAACATAAGAACATAATCTTCATCAACTTTAGGGTAAGCTTTCGTGTCAACCCGTAACACTTCTTCCAAGCTCTCCTCAATGACTATGTCCCTCTATACAACGAGACTCAAACAACAATAACTAATTCTTTTTCCATAAACTTCAAGGCAAGCTTTCATGTTGAACGGTGACACATCTACCAAGCTCTCCTATGTACCAATTTCTTGAAACTACAACAAAAATACTGTTTTTCCTCGCATCAACTCGAAGTAATATATTGAAATCACTATGATCGACACAACCAAAGGGCAAATTTTCACGACAGTTCATCTACACAATTCGATTTTTTTTTTCATCATGCAGAATAATCCTTATTTCTTATGTTAAAATTTGCAACAGAACAGTTATGAATTCATGAATGACTTTTCGGGGAGATTTCTGGTTGCAAATCATTGATCCCAACGGATTTTTTCCAAAAATTCATATTGGATATAAAAGAATATTTGAGAAACCAGTTGAACATGATTGATTACGTATCCTTACTCGAAAATACTTTTTCATATATCATCTGAACAACTGTTACTCATAAAAATGTTCACTCGAACATCAATACACATTACATATACACTGTTTCTTCACCTCTGTGAAGCATCAAGAAAAATATTCAACTTATTTCAGTCATCTTCCATATTCTTCTCAAAAACAATTAACACTTTGGGTAAGGTCATCTTTCAGCGCTAACACACGCAATTCCTCCAAGAGTACCTCCCCATACTCGACAGTTCAGACACAAACTTCAGTATTTTCAACTCTTTTCGTGACACTAAACATTTTTCATTATATCAACTTGTTTCCTAAAAAAAAAACTAGTTTTTCCTTAAAAAAATTCACACTTCCAATAACTAACTGAGATGCAATTAAATTTCGCAGAAAAAAGAAACTCTTGAAGAAAGAAACTAAAAATATATAAAATCATTGCTGTGAACCACTACTTTCATTTCGTATTCACACCGTCAAAGATTTTATTTTTTAGCTCCTCACGATATATATGCCTTTCCGAGAGAGCTGTTGCAAACAGCTGTATCTCCACTGGTGGCTAGGCAGTGCCTTCAAGTCATATTTCGTAATTTCTCAAGTATGATTCACAAAATAACGTTATTTTTTCGAAATAATAACCAATCCATAAGCTTTTTTTGGATTGAGGTGGCCTTTACTTGATGGAAATCCATAGTTATTACGCTATAAGGTAGACACGATTAAATTTCCACAAAATTTATTGTCTTCGCGACATCAAGCGAATGTATTTAAACACTAAATTATTCTTCGTTAAAAGCCCCTCTAAATATATCAGGGCCTACTGTAATTATCCCTGATTCCTAGAATAATACAACTGACTCTGATGATGATTCCTAAACTTATTAACTGATGCTGATAACTGATACCGATTCCTAGAATTACAACTGATAATGATTATGATATCGGACCATAGTTACTACTTATTGATTGAATAAGTTCAACAAAGGGGAACTATTGAGATCCAATTGATCATTTAGCAAACAATTTGAATTTTTGATATATTGATTTCCAAAAATTTTAAATAATTAAGTCTAATGCCCTCATTTTCAACATGCAGAATTTCGAAATTTTTATCGAAGTCATGGCCTTCCTCCAAAATATGATTGGCATATGATGAATGAGTTGTTTTCTTTTCTATAGCGCAATCCATAAGCAATAAGGCATACTACATATACATCTAATCGATTCGTCAAATTATGTTTATTCAGATACAATTTGAAACAAAGAAATGATTATCTTTATCAATCCACATTATTTACGTTACTCATTGAACATACTATAATCATTTGATTTACTCTAACTGAATGCAAAGGAATATCTCATAATTATCTGTACTTAATTTTCATTTCATCGATTCTTGAACTAAACACTTATCGAAATTTTTTTGCAACTTCATTAAAATTCGATTATGCCCCAACAGACATTTTTTCATAAAAAATAATATTTAAAAATCACACAAACTCATTTATACCAAGCCGTTCATGCTACTGAGCCATTAAAGCCATTCAAGCTGAGTCAAATCATTCAGGACATGAAATAATAATCACTGAAGAATTTTACAAAAAAAATCTGACAATAATGACCTATTGAGAGATGAATGAAATTTATCATTAAAAAATGTTAACTTTCATATATATCTCGAAAAACTACCAGAAAAAAAAACACATACATTTCACTCGAAAAAAATATCAATCACACCAATCAAACTGAAAATAAACTAAATGAGAGATTAAAACAAATATTTCACACACACACACACACATTCTCAAAACAACTGTTCATGCGGTTATCACAAAATTTCATTAAAAATCTTCATATAACGAAATTTCACGAGGGTACTTCATTAAGATTCATTATGAAGAATGAATCTTAAAAATCGGAACGAAGCGCCTCCACCAGGTCGGGAAGGAAGGTAGGAATTCGGTTCTTCCTTGGGATTAAAGTTGCTGAGATAGTCTTTGTGGTAACCAGGATGGAATCAGTTGGTAAAAACACAAATACAAACTTTATTCATTTACACATTCACTCAAAACGACAATCACTCATTATAAACCTATACTTACAAAATAATTACTCAACATCACTGAGAATACATGCCCGTGGGCAGAATGGCTTAACTGACTACATTTTTTGATTATCTCTTCATATCTTAATCGTTCGAAGACTTATTTAATAACTCCCCATCAGAGCCACGACACTTATTATATAATACATTCGATTTGCTGGATATGATGTTTGCCAAAACAATTGAACGTGCATCAACCCATGGCAATGGGTATGGGAATGTGTATATGTAAGTCAATGTCAATTTTTGAACTCAATCCCAAAAGTTAGGTTTTTGTCGAAGTCTAGCTTACATCCTCCGCAATGGGGTTGATAGGTGTGATATTATATTATTGTGAAATACAGAACTAAGAAAAATGATATTATTGAGAATTCGACGATTAACACACCCTTTCTCTATGCTCATGACTTCCGCGACTACTATGCAATATATATATATATATATATATATATATATATATATATATATATATATATATATATATATATATATATATATAAATTGATGTTTTCACGGATCTTCGATATGCAAGATGAATTTTCTGGGTTTTTTATCCGTTTGGTATCTTCTGATTCGTTCGACGTACGTTTCGACTTCCATTTCGAAGTCATTCTCAAGAACTGTGAGACGAATATCCGTCCGTACCGTCCTGGTCATTCACTCCCCTTACGAAGTAACCAAGCAAGACTAAGCAAAGACTTCAATTGTCTGTTCTCCATAGAAACTGGTATTTATAATGATTCTCCCGAGTTATTATCCGACTAGGTCCGATATTATTGATGATTATATCATTAACCGCTCTCTAAGGTTGTATCCTGCCCATCCAGGTATTATGTAGAAATTGATGTTTTCACGGATCTTCGATATGCAAGATGAATTTTCTGGGTTTTTTATCCGTTTGGTATCTTCTGATTCGTTCGACGTACGTTTCGACTTCCATTTCGAAGTCATTCTCAAGAACTGTGAGACGAATATCCGTCCGTACCGTCCTGGTCATTCACTCCCCTTACGAAGTAAACAAGCAAGACTAAGCAAAGACTTCAATTGTCTGTTCTCCATAGAAACTGGTATTTATAATGATTCTCCCCAGTTATTATCCGACTAGGTCCGATATTATTGATGATTATATCATTAACCGCTCTCTAAGGTTGTATCCTGCCCATCCAGGTATTATGTAGAAATTGATGTTTTCACGGATCTTCGATATGCACGATGAATTTTCTGGGTTTTTTATCCGTTTGGTATCTTCTGATTCGTTCGACGTACGTTTCGACTTCCATTTCGAATTCATTCTCAAGAACTGTGAGACGAATATCCGTCCGTACCGTCCTGGTCATTCACTCCCCTTACGAAGTAAACAAGCAAGACTAAGCAAAGACTTCAATTGTCTGTTCTCCATAGAAACTGGTATTTATAATGATTCTCCCCAGTTATTATCCGACTAGGTCCGATATTATTGATGATTATATCATTAACCGCTCTCTAAGGTTGTATCCTGCCCATCCAGGTATTATGTAGAAATTGATGTTTTCACGGATCTTCGATATGCAAGATGAATTTTCTGGGTTTTTTATCCGTTTGGTATCTTCTGATTCGTTCGGCGTACGTTTCGACTTCCATTTCGAAGTCATTCTCAAGAACTGTGAGACGAATATCCGTCCGTACCGTCCTGGTCATTCACTCCCCTTACGAAGTAACCAAGCACGACTAAGCAAAGACTTCAATTGTCTGTTCTCCATAGAAACTGGTATTTATAATGATTCTCCCCAGTTATTATCCGACTAGGTCCGATATTATTGATGATTATATCATTAACCGCTCTCTAAGGTTGTATCCTGCCCATCCAGGTATTATGTAGAAATTGATGTTTTCACGGATCTTCGATATGCAAGATGAATTTTCTGGGTTTTTTTATCCGTTTGGTATCTTCTGATTCGTTCGACGTACGTTTCGACTTCCATTTCGAAGTCATTCTCAAGAACTGTGAGACGAATATCCGTCCGTACCGTCCTGGTCATTCACTCATGCGGGCAACACTCCCCGCCCCGCATGTGATTGAGACCAGGGGGAGTTAACAGACCAGGCTAATAAACAAGGTTTAGTAACGGATACGGAAAATGAATACTATATCAAGGTGCCATTCGAAGACAGATCCTGCCCCAAATGTCTCCTGGAGGGCAGGAATCTGCTTTATCTGGCAATCTCAGAGGAAATATGGCACGTGGCAGAAGCGCATCCGAACCTCACAGTTCTATTTAAATGTATAAGATGCGATAAGACGTATAAGACCAAGCACCCGGCCCTATGCCACGTGCCTAAATGTGCGGGACCTAAGGTGCCACCAATTGACGGTCACCGATGTGACCACTGCGGTGAGGTCTACAATACCTCAAGGGGCCTCACACAGCACGTCCGGCTTAGGCACCCGGCAGAAAGGAATGAAGAGAGAAAAGCACAAGCTGCTCCAGCACCGATGAATCCTGCAAGTACGGGGCATGTATTCACGGATGAGGACATTCAAACTATGTTGAACATCAAAGCATGTTGAACATAGAAGTCGGCCTGTATGGCGACAGGTTGATCGCCTTTAGAATGAAGGAATTTCTCCCAGACAAAACCGGCAAGCAACTCAGGGACAAAAGGGCGGAACCAAGGTACAAGGTACAGCTAGACGAATACGTTCGTCGTCACATAGCTGCTCTGCAAGTACCGGTTCCCCCTAGCGACAACGAGAAAGGGGTGCCCGTTGTCGCACAACAAGCAAACGAAGACGAGGAGCCTCCTCCAGCAGTGAAGATTTCCAAACAGCGGAAGAGGAGCCAACTTTCTGGGTTGACTCTGGAAAAGAGAGATCGCTCGTAAGGTTCTAGAAAGAAGGCAGCCCCCGAACCTAGAGCGATCTCGAGAACTAGACGCACCAATAGACTTACTGAGAGACGCTCTGGGGAGGGCCTCCGAGCAGGATGATCCATCGCAGGAGTTCATCGATGAGGTGTACTCATATAATGCGGTGATCATAAGGACGGAGGAACCCCCCAGAACACAAAGGAAAAATCCTGGACGACGAGACGATAGAGGAAGCCGCAGGCGGTATCTCTACGCCCGTAACAAGGATTTATTCCGGAAAAACCCAGGCCTTGTGGCAAGGCACGTCCGAAATAATGTGGAATGGGTAGACAACCCTGAAATTAAATGTTCAAATTCGGACGTGCAGAATCTATACTCCGACTGCAATGCACCTGCCAAACCTCGGTGTGGAAGACCCGCGGATGGAAGTGAGGCTGGTCCTCACGGAAATCAGCGTGTCGGACATAAAGGGGAGAATTGGCAGGATCAAAAATCAACCAGATGGTCTCCGCCGAGCAGACATCAATAAGCCAGCCGCAATCGAAGTCCTCCACCTCCTATTCAACAAACTGAAGGTAAGTGGCAAGATGCCATCGGAGTGGAGGAAGAACCGAACCACCCTAATACCCAAAGAAGGGAAGGACGGTATGTTAGCGGAGAACTACCGTCCAATCACGATATCCTCGATACTAAGTATGGTATACTTTGGTATCTTGGTCCAGAAAATTAGGAAGTGGATCGAGTTCTCACCCCGCCGAAGGGGGTTCATAAACGAAGCGGGGTGCTTCAACAACGTGCATCTGTTGAACGAAGTGCTACGGCACGCAAAAGCCCACAAGGGCCTGGTTATGACAGTGCTTGACGTGTCGAAAGCATTTGACACAATACCCCACGAGATACTGGGTCCAGCGCTGCGTAGGAAAAGGCTTCCTGATCAACTGGTGAGGAGTGTTCAGGATGCCTATGCAGATGTGCACCTCACTGGAAATGAACAAGGCATCCGCTGAAATATGCCTCCAGCGTGGGGTCAAGCAAGGCGACCCACTGAGCCCGCTGCTCTTCAACGCAGATATAGAACCCCTCTTACAAGCACTGGAAAATCAACCAGGGTACGAAATAAACGATACCACAAAGATAACCTGTCTCGCTTTCGCGGACGACCTAATACTGGTCTCGGAGAACGCGGGTCAGGCAAGAACCCAGCTTGCAACGACGGAAGCATACCTTTGGGGGCTGGGTATGAAACTTTCCGAGAGGAAATGTTATACCTTCCAAGTCGTGAAGCATGCAAGAGGTTCTTGGTACCTCACGGACCCGGGGTTGACATTCAGTAGTAGTGAAGCGGTACCGGTAACGGGGGCCGGGGACACGCTTGTATATCTGGGTGTGAAACTGTCTCCCTGGGTAGGTCTAACGACCGAGGGAATAATAGACCACTTGGCAGGGACATCAGAAAGAACAAAGAAGTTGAAACCACACCAGAAAATCGACTTAATCACCACTTACCTGGTCCCCCACTACCTTCACCAAATAAGCGTGACCGAACCGTCCCTAAATACCATTAGGGCGATGGACCAAGATATACGAGTCGTGGTAAAGGAAATCCTTAGCCTGCCGAATGCAACAACCAACGGGCTGTTGTATTGCAGTAAGAAGGATGGGGGACTAGGAATCCCGAGGTTGGAATGGCTCTTGACCTCGGCAGCCCTGAAACAGGGAATGAAGTTTTCAGGAAACCCTGACCCCGCAATGCGAGCTCTCTCCGAAGGCACTAAGCTAGAGAGCCGTCTCAAGAGACTCGCCCAAGCGGCCAGAATCAACTGGTCAACGACGGCCGATGCACTCAAGCAGTTTGTGAGGAAACAAAAGAAAAGAGAGCTCGCAAGATGGGCCAACCAAGGATCCCAAAGTCGGTTGGGGCCTTCGCCGACTCAGGATCAGCAACGCATGGCTCCTGGATCAAACCCTGCTGAAGCCGGGCCTTATGATTACGGCCCTTAGAATGCGTACGAACTCGTGCGCCAACAAGGCCGCAATGAATAGGGCTGGCCCAGTACCGGACCTAAATTGCCGCCATTGGGTTCCCAGCTGGAGACCCTGGGCCACATACTGGGGCAATGCCGGTACACGAAACCAAGTAGGATACGAAGACACGATGAAATTAGGCACCTCATTGAGAATGAGGTCCAGAAGCAAAGCCCAGAGGTAGCGGTATCGGTGGAGCCGCAGATAGCGGATCCCCGAGGCGGGAATCTCAAACCGGACCTGGAAATACAGCGCCAGGGAAGGGTCCTTGCGTCGACGTAACGGTCCGCCACGAGGATGAAGAACATCTTGCCAACGGGGTGCAAGATAAAATGAACAAATATAGCCGACTGCTACCTCAATTCCGGCAACGATTCCAAGCAACCGAAGCCGAAGTTCTACCCATAGTGGTAGGAACGAGAGGAGCATTACCCAGGAAGACAGCCCAGTGTCTTGCCACACTGCGGGAATAAAATCAAAGGGGTTGCTGAAAACGATCTCAATGATCGCCCTCCGTAGTTCAATCGAAATCTATCACGATTTCATGGACTACAATGCTCCTCTCCGCCAACAAGGTTGGCCAGCACCATGAGGGCTCCGCACCCATTGTGAAAAACTCTTTGCCAAAGTAGCAATCATACACCTCCGTGTGTATAGTCCTAGGTATTTATACCTATTTTAATCATTTTATTCATATAACTTATTATTTAATATATACTGACTTGCTTTTGATATTTTATTTATATAAATTATTGATTTTATCTTCACACAATCCGATTCATCTAAGGATGATTCGGACCCAACACACCGGTTTTCCCTATTGAAAACCGGTGCTTTTAACTCTGTGACCGTATATTATGTTGTTTTGAAGTGTAAAGGTGTATGGTTGCGGGTCGTGGTACCTCGGTACAGCGGCGGCGTGGTAGGAGCGGGCTTAGACTAACTCCTCGCGGTAGCCTCCACGTGGCTTCCCTGGAAACTGGAGACCCCCCAGAGGGGTCCCAGGCCAATGCCGTTCTCTCATGGGACCCGTTCACACTAATTGTCCAAAGCCAAACAAACGTTCGTAAGTGGTTTCCTCCAAGAGGGGCCGGCCAAGAGTGCTAGAAGGGTAGTGACCTACGGGGCACGGCGAACTAAAGTCCAGAGGCTTAGCCTCAGAAGGTCCACAGCCGCCCTGTCGAGCATAATTATGCAAGGCGACCGAGCCAGAAGGAGGAAAGTCTTCATGCGAAACCTCGTCATCTAATTAGTGACGCGCATGAATGGAATAACGAGAATCCCACTGTCCCTAACCACTCGAGTGTTTACTGTCGATGTGTACGGACGTGTGGCAATTGTGAAAAGAGTATAGGAATCAGCATTTGGAATTAATAGTTAATAGGAAAATCAAAACTTCTACTCTGTTCAAAGTAGATAAAGCGTGGTCAGGAAAATAACACTGTGGAGTACAGGAGCGATCCCCTTCGCTGGAACGTGGAAAGTCGTGTTTCCCTGCCACAAGGGATTCAGAAACCAAACCAAGTACTTCGTGTGGTTTTCAAGTCGTAGCATTCCATCAAATGCTCGACGAGTGAAAAAAGACTGTGATAGGACACTAGTGATAGCAGTAGTTTACGTGTTTTTCCAAATAGAAAGCGAAAAACACCAGAGTATTTCCGAACGAGGACAGGAGCCCGATCAGGGCAACAGAAAGTCGTGGAGGTATACGAGAACTATAATTGTTAGGACAATTAACGACAAAAGTGCTCCGCGAACAATTAGTTACTTTATTCTAAGCAATTAATTTGCGAGTGTAATTTATTACAAACTGGTCATATTTATTACATTCGGTCATATTTATTTCCGCTCGAGCTATACAGGGAGGAGTGAAAGTGCTGGGATCATATACGAGGAGTAGTGAAAGGAAGGAGATACGCAGGAAGGAGTGAAGAATAATCTGCAGTATACAGGGAAGAGCAGCACGGTGTGCCGCTCAGACCTATATACAGGGAGAAACAGAAGTGACCTATATACAGGGAGAAACAGAAGTCAGTACAGGGAGGAGTGAAGAATAATTCTGCAGTATACAGGGAAGAGCAGCACGGAGTGCCGCTCAGACCTATATACAGGGAGAAACAGAAGTCAGCAGGGGCCAGGAGAGTGATAGAGAAGCAGCATAAGTGGTAGGAGTAACCACCCACCACCACCTACCACCCACCACCACCTATAATAAATCCAACTCTGCTCCTCACTGGAATGGAGAAGGAATATGATAGAGAAAGCCTTATTAACGCAATTGTGACGCAGAACGTGACGCTCTGCAAGGAATGGACTACGGAAGACATCGCCAGCATTAAAATACTTCATCACAAGAAATGCATGAATAGTCCCTGGAGGGAGAACTGGTTACTCGAATGTTCTCCCAAGATCTTCAGGGTACTAATGAAGGAAGGGGTGATAGTGGTGGACTTGACGTACGTGTACGTGGAGGAACGCACATCTGTGGTCCTGTGCTACAGGTGCTGCAGGTTTGGACACACAGCGAAAGTATGTAAGAGCGAAGCGTCATGCAGCAAATGTGCCGGGAAGCACGAGGGAAAGGATTGCAGGGAAAGCAGACCACTGGAGTGCGCGAACTGCAAAAGGATAGGCCTGACGGAAAGGAGACATACAGCGCTAGACTCGAAATGTCCGGTATACAGGAGACGTGTGGAAGAACAACGAGGTAGGACCCGTTACATTCAAGGTCCTACAGATTAATGTTGGCAGGGGCAAAGCGGCCACGCACCTCGTCCGGGGGCTTGCGGAGGACTGGGGGGTCTCGCTGGTCTGTCTGCAGGAACCCTGGATAGGGGAAGGGCCCTGGTCTGGATGGAGAAAGGCGGACGGCGGAAGCCGCGCCAAGGTTCGCATCTGGATCAGGGAGGGATGTGGCTGTTTCACCCTCGGGCTTCTCGGCACAAAGACGGAGAACTGCATCGGCGTGGAATGGGAGATGAAGGATGACAGGAAGCTAAGACTGATGAACCTATACGAGGAACCCGGGAGAGATTGTAGCGAATCACTCCAACGGGCGTTGGGGTGGTTCGACGAATGGCAGGGCATGAAAGTGTTGGTAGGAGATCTCTACGCCAAGAACGTGGCGTGGGGAGGGAACACCAACGATGCAAGAGGGACGGAAATTTGGGACTGGATAAACGAGAAAGGATACACGCTGGTGAATGAGAATGAATGTGCGGCGACCTTCTCTAGCACCAGGGGTGAGAGTTGGATCGACCTCACGGTCGCAGATAATGTAAATATTAATGAATGGAGAGTACATGAGGAAGAATACATGAGTGATCACCGGATCATCAGCTTCACCATCGCTGAGGGACCGATCACGAGAAACATGAAGAGAATGTATATAGAACGTACCAACTGGGTTAAATTGAAAGAAGAACTGAATAGGCACGAGGGTAGGCCAACAATACCCGTAACCGAACAGGAAGCCGAAGCCGGTAGGTTACAGAACATACTCGCGGGGGCCTGCAGGAAGGCCATTCCCCGCTCCTCGAGGGTCATTGACTTAGAAAACGAATGGTGGTGCACGGCTCTGAACGACATGAGGAGAAACATCCGACGCTCCAGGAGACGATGGCAGTCTACCATAGACAGGGAAGAAAGAGCGAACAGAATGGAAATTTACAAGAGAGATCGAAATACATATAAAAGAGCCATAAGAGAAGCCAGAATACGTTGCAGAGAGAAGGACCCTGGGATAGACTCTATCGTCTCCTGGACGACGAGAAGCCTGGGGAGGTTCCGGGCTCGGTGCTCATGGACGACGGTAGGTTCACGGGAGGCAGTAAGGAAACTTGCGTGACATGGGAACCGGGGCACAATCGCCTGAATGTAGGAAACAGAATGGCTCATGAAGCATGTGTAAGAGCGATGAACAATGATGGACGTGTATGGAAAGGTGCCAGCACATACAACAAACCAGAAGAAAAAAGGAGGATTGAAGAAGAGGTATTGAATGTCTGGCAAAATGAATGGGATAGAGGAAACACGGGTAGGCTGACATTCGGGGTCTGCCCCGTGGTGGGGTTCGACAGGGTTCCGCTGTCCAAGAAAGCCGTGCAAATCGTCACGGGACATGGCAACTTCTCCGGGTACCTGACTAGATTCGGACTCGCGGGGGAGATGTCGTGTCCCTGTGGGGATGGTGCGGAGACGGCGGAACATATACTGTTCGAATGCGATCACGGGCGCAGGGCCGAATGGAGGCAAAGAAGGAGTGAGCTCGTGAGAATGTTTGGGGGAATCAATCTTAGAGGCAGGGACGACATTGGGAAAACATGGGTACGGTTTTTCAACGAAATGGCCGACGACTTGGTCGCGGACGAATCAATGGAGGTGGGAGAAGGCGGTATTGCTTAACTACATGGTGTTTGCCTCCTCTAGGATAGTCTAGAGGCACACTATGTACGGAACGAAATAAAAGATTGTAATTATAACTGTTATTAATACGGAATAAATGGAAAAAAAGGGCTTCTTTCCTCGCTGATACCCCCGAACATGATTCGCTGTCCACTATGGGCATCGTGTCTTGGTCGGGGTTGGAGAAGCGGAGGAGTAGGGGTTTCCTTGGCATGGTGCGATAGATATTGGGTATAACTCAGCTTAATGGCCTTTGGCCGGGTAAGCTGCACCCCATGGGGTGCAAACTTCTTTCTCACTGTCCCTAACCACAGGCGGGGGTCAAACGACCCGCAGCAGCGGAGAACAGAAAGCTCCTCGGGCCTGGGCGCGAGGATTCTACTCTGGCCCCGCATTCATCGGTAGTGCAACCGGCTGGCACCTTGCCAAGCAGTGCTTGCGCTTAACACCGGTGAATGTGGGGACTTCGCTCTGTACCAACGGCTACCTCCACGTGGTCCCGCTGGCACTCGGACGTTGCTACCTCGCCCACTCACGACAGAGCTGGCGTCGAAGCAACGTTCGAGGACCAAATGCCGTTACCCTCCAAAGAGGATGATAGCCATTCAAATCAAGAAGTTTAAGCAAGCAACGCCAATTCAGTCAAAGTACCCAAAGACGATCTAACAAACAACGGAGTAAACCGCAAAAATCCCCAATACTAAGGTGCAGCCAACATGCCAAGGGTACGAATGGCGCCGGGGTTATGGCGCCAAAAATGTTGCTTTCCGGACCTGGGCGACATCCGGTCATATATAGCCTTAACCTCGCAAGAGGCTCTGCGGGGTCTGACACAAATCCTCAACACTCGTGGGAACAGATTGGAAGGAATAAATCAAAACAAAACAACACAACTAACTGCTAAAGATGAAACAACCGCTAGCCAATCAAACACAGAAACCGATATTGAGATAGTTCAACCGAACACAAACACGGTTGATTTAAACGATCAAGACGGTATTCAAGCTCTAAAAGTAACTGAAAATCAAGTAAGCCATAACAACGATTCTAGTGAAGAATCACAAACAGATCCCAATATCCAACCGCATATGCAAAAGCATCTAGAAGCTTTTGGGAAAACAAAATCAAGCCTCCTTAATCTTATCAGCGGAGGCAAGGAGTCAGTAAGTACGAAGGCCGAGGCAATAGGCCTGATAGAGCTACTACATAGTAGCTTTCAGGGCATTGTAAACATCGCCCAGAAAAAAAGCCAAGACAACGAGCTAAACAAAAGGTTAGAGAATATTGAGCTTAAACCAGATGGAATCTACCATAACAAAGGAAAGCCCGACCAGACTAGATCTTATGCCCAAATTGCAAGTATAAAGCAGCCTACCAAGGTTAAAGTGCCCAACTTAAGGCCTGTGCAGCCCAGTTCCAACGAAGTTATTCTTGTTCAATCAAAGAAAGGCGAAAATCAGATACCTTCGGAGGACATCATGAAGATCCTAAACAAGAGCAGGCCAGAGGACCTAGGCGTAGGTCCAGAAAAAGTTATTCCAACTAAAAATGGAGTCAAAATCATATCCTCAAGAAGCGACCTTAACAAAGAAGCCTTTGACAAACTAGGACTAGAAGCTACAAAAGTCCAAAAACTAAAACCAAGGTTGGCTGTGATGGGTGTCAACCTATCAAAAACAGGCCAAGCTGTCAGCAATAACATCAACGATGACTTGGACCTGCCACTTGATGATCCGGAGGAAGTAAGAGCATTGTATAGATACGGGCAAAAAGATAGCCAAACCTGCACGTGGGTGATAGAATGCAGCCCAAACATCAGAACGAGGTTATTGGACAGGGGTAAAGTACTGATTGGATGGCAGAACCTCTCAGTTAGGGACCATGTAAGAATCTTGCGGTGCTATAACTGTCAGAGGTTCGGTCACCTGGCCAAGGATTGTAAGAGCAATACAATATGCGGCAACTGCGCTCAGGAGCATGACACCAGGAAATGCCCAAAGAATAATAGAATTAAAAGCATTAATTGCATTAGGAGCAAACTAGAAAAACCCGACCATAAAGTCACCGACAAAGACTGCCCGACCTATCGGAGGAGGCTTCAAGGGCAAATATTGAATACCAATTATGGATAACACAAATCCCAGCATAAAAATTGGCCAGTGCAACCTGCAGAGATCCAGAATAGCCACGCTCGAGATAAGACAAGTCGCAGAAGCCAATGATATAGATCTGCTGCTCATCCAGGAGCCTTACGCATTTCAGAAAAATGAACAGTGGTCCATCCCTGGCTACTCGGGGTACAATTCAGCTTATAACAAAACAGAGTGCCCGCTCTCAGGAATAATCCTTCTTAACCCCAAGATCGATATCCTCCATTTGGCCCAATATGTCAAAAGCACCCTAACCTGTGCCAGAATCAGCTACCGGGGAATACACCCGATCCTGATTAGCCAATATTGCCCCTCTGGAGGAGAAATACAAGACGCCATAAACGATATCCAAACAATTTTGTCCGATAATCCAAATGTACCTACCATATGGGCATCAGATGTGAATAGTAAGTCTGTACTTTGGCACTCTCGAACCACAGATATGAGAGGCGAGCAAATCGAGTCTTTCATACAAGACAATAATTTAACGGTCGTTAACGAGATCAGTCCTTTAAAAACCTTCGCAACAGCGAACGGCGAAGCCAATATAGATGCAACGATAGTTAATAACAAACTCATTGATAAGATCAATAACTGGGAAGTACAAGAAGGCCAAGTTCAAAGCGACCATAGGCTTATAACCTATGAAATCAGCCTTAATAGCAATAACGAACCTGATCACAATACCCCCAAGTATAGTCTTAAAAGAATCAATTCAGAAAGAACTCGAGCTTTGGCCAACCTCACACTAACCAGATTGGAGCATAGACGGGTTGATACTGACAATCAATTAGATCAACTCGTAAATGACCTAACGATGGAACTCAATTCGATCACAGAAGACGTAGCTAAGAAAATACCAATAGGTAAAAAACATACCCCTTGGTGCTCTGAAAGGCTAACCAACCTGAAGACCGGTGTCAAGCTCCTGAGGAGGATCCAGCATAGAAGCCGTCGAGAGCACTGGCCAGAAGACCAAAAAAGGAGAGCTCACGCGGCTTACCAAAGAAGCCTCAGAGAATACAGGAAAGAAATTCTAAAAGAGAAAAACCTGTCCTGGGCCGAGTTCGTGGAGAATGACCTGGGGCCCAATCCTTGGGGCTCCACCTACAAACTAGCAGCTGGCAAAATCAAGACCAGAAATATAAAGACTTCCATCAAGAAATCTGATGGCACTTATACACAAAATCAACTAGAAACCTTAATAGAAATAGTCAATAAACTAATGCCAGACGATGACCAAAAAACAGATAATGACAATAACAGAACAACAAGAGACAACCAGCATGAATCATAGGAACAGATGACGATATCCCAGAAGTCACCGAAGAAGACATCAGCTACGCCAGCTACAAAATCAAGCCGGGACGGGCCCCAGGCCCCGACATGATACACGGTAAAATACTAGCCTTGGTCTCCGACATCCTAAGCCCAATTCTAATAAGGATATATAATTACTGCCTGAATAGAGGAATAATACCATCAGCATGGAAAAAAGGAAAACTGGTAACAATACTAAAGGCACCGGGTTGGGATCTGAGCGATCCAAGTCGCTCAGACCAATTACTCTCCTGTCAGAATTGGGGAAAATGCTAGAAAGGATCATAATTAAGAAGATTATTGAAAAGATGAGTAATAGAGCTCTATTCAGCGATAACCAATTCGGCTTCAGAGAGAAGAAAAGTACCGAGGGAGCAATCGCCGAGGTCTTGGAACACGCAAGCGAAGGTGCCAAACATGGAATGGCGATTTTCGTCGACATATCTGGCGCTTTCGACAATATGTGGTGGCCACAAGCCATGAAGCCGACTTTCCAAGATGGTTCGTTGGAATAATCAAGAACTACCTGAGTGGTAGAATCGTAAAGTATCAATCAGAGGAATATGCACACGAGAAAGCCTTAACCAAGGGATGTCCACAGGGTTCGGCATTGGGGCCTTTCCTTTGGAACCTTACCGTCGAACCGTTGCTGAGAGTTGGCCTGAATGACAACATGAAAATAACGGCTTACGCCGACGATTTAGTTTTCTCAATTAAAGGAGATAGCAGACAAGACTTGGAATACCACGCAATGGAAGCCATGACTATCCTCAGCAACTGGGCCGCAAACCATAAACTTGAAATCTCACAAACTAAGACACAATACCTAATATTTACGAGATTGTCGCCGCATAGAAATCCAACTATAAGATACAGAGGAAACCCGCTCAGAAGAGCCCAGAAAGTCAAGTACTTAGGATTGATGTTAGACGAGAGGCTCAACATGAGTGATCACCTCGATTACATCATGGGCAAATGCAAAGTCATAGTTCACGAACTAAAGAAACACACGCAAAGGTACTGAGGAAAATATGTCAAATCAATGACCAGCAATTATGAGAGAGCAGTCGTTCCCATTCTTGCCTATGCTAGCGGACTTTGGCTTAACAAAATGAAATCAACGAAGCAACTCGCCAAACTCAGGAACCTGCAAGCGCATTGTGTCAGACCTATCTGCGGAGCATATAAGAGCACGCCTTGCGAAGCAGCCTGCATCGTTGCTAAAATCCCGCCAATAAAGATAGAACTTGAAAAGAGAATTGCCATCAAAGAACTCAAAAGATTCGGCACAACAACATTATTCGGAGAAGAAATCATCACAGCCGAATATAACTACTGGGTAGCCGTGAAAATGGACATAGATTCGAGATGCATAAACAGATGACAAACGGAATGGAACCAAAGCACCAAAGGCAGAAATGCAAAAGAATTAATACCCAACATAAGAGAATGGCTAGCTGCACCATTAGAACCAGGAAACAGCAAAGTTACTTCGTTCCTGACCAGTCACGGAGAATTTGGCGTTCACCTGCATAGAATAGGCAAGAGAGACAACCCGAATTGCCAGATTTGTGACATCCCGGATTCCCCAAGACACAGATTGGAAGAATGTCCACTATTCCACGAAGAGAGAACAGACCTAGAACTCAACATCGGCTCACCCGTCCAAGAAATGTCAATTGCCGAAGCAGCAGTATGACTGAACGGAAACCTGGAGGCATTTAGTAGATTCCTCGGGAACTAACACCAGGAGAAACTCCTAGTTGATAGGCACCCAGCTGAAAGATTGTAAATTATAATTATTTATGTTATTACTATAGAGATACTATTTATTTTCAGAACAATTGTAAAATTGTGGTTTAGGTTAAGTTACCGCGAGTCAATAGAGGCAACCTCAGAATTGTAACAATAGGGACAGGCAGCCAAAAGTCTTCCTGTAGGATTCATGGAGATAGGCCGAAAGGCAGGAGCTCCATCGCATTGGCGCAAGCCTTGATTAGTTGAAACCTTCCTAAATATTAACAAAATAAAGGGACCATATTCATAGAAGAGTATTCTTCTGTTAGCCTCCAAGAGGCCTGCCTATTTCAGAGGCAGGGGTGGTAGGTGGGAACCTCTTGACCCCCCCATTTTTTTTTGTCCCTAACCACATTCAAGGTATAGAAGCAGTAGTAGAAGGACTGACTCAACAAGCAACGATAACGAACGGACAAATTGGACGGATATTCGAGTGGATGAAGGACATCAAGGGGATAATCGACAGGACAGGAACGACAGCACGCACCGGCCGTGCCCAGCGTGTCCCAAACGTCGATCGGGGTATGCGGGTTGCCACTGACACAGAGGACAACCCGACTGCAACCGAGACGGACAAACAAACCACGGCGGAGGAGACCGAGGCGGAAACAGAGGCAGGTTTCACCGAGGTAAGAAAAAAAAAGCGGACTAAAAAGAAAAATACAAAAAAAAGCTACGGAAAAATTGATGACATTAAAGAAAAAGTATCAAAACCTAGGGAAGGGTGGAAAACACCACCACGTGTGAATGAAATAGTAATCGAACCTGCCTCTGAAGATGCGCAGGTCAACACTGGTAGAGTGGTCAGGGAGGCACTGGAGACAGCCGGATGCTTAACGGACATGAATTATGCCAGAGTACTGAAAGAGAAACGGGTGGTACTCGGGACAAAAGACACTGAAAGTAATAACAGGATAATGCAGGCGATTGCGCAAGTCGAACAGGTCAAGATCAGAGACAAGGACACGAACCCGACTATGCTACTTACGGGAATTGATCAGGAATACGACCTAGAAGGTTTGCTCGCGGTGATTCGCTCGCAGAATGGCGCTCTGTGCGAGGACTGGTCACCAAATGACTGGGATAGTATCAAAGTAATATATAAGAAGAAATGCTTACACAATAACTGGAAGCAAAACTGGATTGTAGAAAGCAGCCCAAGAGTGTTTAGGACCCTCATAAAAGAAGGAATCATATCAGTAGACCTTACATACGTGTATGTGGAAGAGCACACCTCAGTGGTCGTGTGCTTCAAATGTTGCAGGTTTGGGCACACGGCCAAAGTATGCAAGGGCGAAGCCACATGCAGCAAATGTGCAGGGAAGCACGAAGGCAGAGACTGTAGGGAAGCCAGGCCACTCGAATGCATAAATTGCAAAAAGGTTGGCCTGACTGAAAGGAGACATGCCGCTTTCGATGAAAAATGCCCGGTATATATAAAGAGGACGGAAGACCAACGCAGCAGAATCCAGTATGCTTAAGGTCCTTCAAATAAACGTTGGAAAAGGTAAAGCAGCCACCCACCTCGCCCGGAGCACTGCGGAGGAGTGGGGCATTTCCATACTCTGCCTTCAGGAGCCCTGGGTGGGGGAAGGTCCGTGGCCGGGATGGAAGAAAGGGGACGGCGGTCCCCGAACCAAAGTCCGAGTCTGGATCAGAGAGGGGTGCGACTGCTTTATTATTGAAGACCATAGATTAGACAAGCAGAACTGCACATGCGCTGAGTGGCAAATGAAAGGAGGGAGAAAAGTGAGGCTCATGAACCTCTACAAGCAGAGACAGCGACGACATCTGCCGACGTGCACTAGAATGCTTCGACGAATGGAAGGGAATGAAAGTGTTGGTGGGTGACCTCAACGCCAAAAACGTGGCGTGGGGTGGCGACACCAACGACGATAGAGGACAGGAACGACGATAGAGGACGGGAAATCTGGGACTGGATATGTGAGAAGGGCTATATGTTGGTGAACGACAATGATTGCGCAGCAACCTTCTCCAGCACCAGGAAAGCTGGATAGACCTGACAATCTGCGAGGACCTTACCATCACTGATTGGACGGTGCACGAGGACGAGTCACTTAGCGACCACAGGACGATAAGCTTCAATATAATGGAAGGCCACTCACAAAAGAAGACTAAGAAAATGAACATTGATGATCAGTAATCATGAAATAAAGAGACAAATTAGCAAAGAGGAAATAGAACAAGAAGCCGACACCATACAGAATATAATAGCGGGTGCCTGCAAGAGAGCCATCCCCTGGAAGGTAGGTAAGGAGGAAAGGGAGAACGAATGGTGGAATGCGGAGCTGAGTCGGACGAGGACGGACGTGAGAAGATCTAGGAGACGATGGCAGTCTGTAACGAATGAAGAAATCAGGGAAAGAGCAAACGCCGAATATAGAAGAAAGAGAAACAACTACAAAAGAACGATTCGAGAAGCCAGAATAAAACATATCAGAACAGCAGTAGAAAGACTACAAAGAGAGGCACCTTGGGACAGACTGTATCGTCTCCTGGATAATGAGAGGGCTAGAGAACTTCCCAGATCGGTGCTCATGGAAGACGGCAGATTCACGGGGGGGAGTGACGGAACCAGTGAATACCTACTAAAAAATTGTTCGTTCCGTTAACCAGCTGACGAACGTCAACCCTCAGAAGTCTAAACTTGTGCGAGCAATGGATCAACGAGGCCTTACCTTTTAACGTGCGATTACCCAGCACGGTGGCCCGGCGAGGATTCGAACCCCGGCCTTCCGCTTGATAGGCAGATATGCTAACCACTACACTACCGAGACCACTGGCAAAGTACTTCCCACCCGATGCCGCTAACATGGACACCGAGGTCAAGGGCGCGCTGAGGGGGGCGGGACCGAGTGGGCCACGCCTGACGAGCCGGGATTCAGCCACGGGGAGATCCTAGCGGTCTTGGCGGGGCTGGAGAACGGTAAGGCGGTCGGCGTGGACGGGGTCCCGAACGAGGTCCTGACGCGCTTGGCCGAGGATGTGGCACCGCTCGTCACCTGCGTGCTCGGCGCTGCGCTGACCTATGGGATTTTCCCTAGGGCATGGAAGAAGACAAAGGTCGTGTGGCTGCCAAAGAAAGACGGCAACCCGAGGCCGATCAGTATATTGCCAAGCCTAGGAAGAATACTAGATAAATTGCTCAACGGCAGGCTACAGACCTGGTGTGAGAGAAGTGGTGCGTTCTCGGGGAACCACTGGGAACCTCGGGTTCAGAACTGGGAACGACACCAGCATGGCTGTGGCACGAATGATTGCATGCATGAGAAGTAACAAAGGTAAGGGGTGGCACAGCGCTGTGATAGCATTGGATTTATCCAATGCGTTCAACATGGCATGGCCACCCCACCTTGAACAGATTATGGCAAAGAAAGGGATACCTGCATGTCTAGGGAGGACGTGTATGGACCTGGTGAGGGGAAGGGATGTCTGCAGCGGAAGGGTCAGTCGATGGGCCACACGGGGATGCCCGCAGGGCTCTAGTCTTGGCCCTACGCTCTGGACACTGGTGATGGAAGGATGGTTTGAGAAAATGAGAAGAATAAATGAAGTAGAGTATGAGAGAGTGAATGAAGGGATACCTCGCGAGGCCCATACACAGACGGAGGTGGTTCACGCACAGTCATACGCAGATGACCAGATTCTGGTAATCGGAGGACCTTCAGCGAAAGAAATCGAAAGGAAATGGAAGATCGTCTGGCATGCTTGCAAAGAGTGGGAGGAGGAGGCCTGGGCGAAATACAACGCACAAAAGACGGAATATCTATTTTACCCTGCGAGGAAAGTACTTAGAAGTCCTGTGGTCGTTACGGATGGCATCGTACTCGTGCCCAAGGAACGGATAAAGTGCCTGGGGATTGTGGTCGATAAAGGACTCCTTTTTATCGACCACATGAAAGAGGTCCGGAAAAGGATGGGTGCCTTCGCCGGGAAAATCAGGAGATGGTCGGGAAACGAGCTGAGAGTCAGGAGAGAGGTCACCAGAATACTCTACGACCGAGTTGCTAAACCGGTCCTCACTTACGGGATCGACATCTGGGGAAATAGGAGCAGGGACACCAGAATGGTGAGGCAGACGGGCGCCGACAGAGGGGTAAAGTACCAGTCAGAACATCATACAACAGAGAAGCGGCTAACTAAGGGCTGTCCGCAAGTACTTTGGAATCTCACAATGGAGCCATTGCTGAGAAAGAGATTAAATCCGAACATACATGTCACGGCCTACGCAGACGACGTTGTGTTTTCCATTTCCGGAAGAAGCCGTCTGGATCTAGAAGCAAACATACTAGAAGCCATGGCAGCTTTGAGTGGGCAATGGAACATAAGCTTGAAATTTCAAGGGCAAAAACCCGGTATCTAATCTTCTCGGGGTATTCGAGAGGCAGAAATACTATACTAAGGTATAGAGGAGAACCCATTGCGAGAGCCGCGGAAATCAAATATCTGGGGCTCTTTATAGACGACAGATTAAACATGACAAAGCATGTCGATTACATAACTGGACGAGGAAAAGTAATAATGGAGACACTAAAAAAGCATGCCCAGAAGAACTGGAGCAAGTGCACTAACTCAATCAGGTCTATATACGAAAGGGCTATCTTACCGATAGTTTCATACGCAAGCGGAATCTGGTTAGCGAAGCTTAATTCGAAAAAAAGCCAAAAACAAATCAAGAGCGCTTCAAGCCCTATGTGTTAGAACAGTAATTGGAGCTTACAAAAGTACTCCCTGTGAGTCTGCAAACGTTATTGCAAAGACTCCGCCAATACTAATCTCTCTGAAGAGGCAGATAGCCATAAAGGAGCTAAAACGGTTCGGCAACATCGAATTATATGGAACACAATTGATACTTGCAGAGTACAATTTTTGGATAGCAGCCGCGCTAGATATAGACAACATATGCTTGCGCAGGTGGCAACAAGAATGGGACGAGATCAATAAAGGGAGACATACGTACGAGATGATCCCGAACATCAGAAAGTGGCTGGACACCCCAATCACATATAACAGCAAGCAAGCGACATCCTTCTTCACTAGCCACGGAGAATTTGGAGTCCACCTGCACAGCATTGGAAAGCGAGCTTCCCCTGATTGCGACCTATGTGAAATCATGGATACTCCACAACACCGATTGAGGAACTGCCCCCTGTTCTATGAGGAACGAATGGAACTAATTAGGAATATTGGTCATAACATTGAAGACCTGGACCTGGCAGATATACTAGGTGCTACAAATGGTGATCCAGAATTAGTAGCAGCCTTTGTTAGAAATTAATGTAATAGTTAAGTAAGATATGTATTGTGAAGCCCTGGAGGTTACCCCTCCTCGGCTGGATAAGAGACAGCCTTCAGCTGATAGGCCGTAGAATGTACAGGGAACAGGTGGCCAAGTCGTCAACTTTAGAATCTGGCTGAAAAAGCAACAGCTCCCTTCGCATTGGCCGAAAGGCCTCAGAAAGTCTCGATAAAATTCCCGAATAAAGAAATAATAAAGATGAAACAGTCATAGAAGGCACTCCTTCTGGTAGCCATATAAGGTGGTAGGTGGGAACCTCTCTTCGCCCCCCCATAATTTTTTTTGTCCCTAACCACTTGAGTGTTTGTCGTTGTAGAGTACGGATGTATGCAATCGAGACAAAAGTATAGGAATCAATATAGGAGTTAATAATCAATAGGAAATTAAAATTTGACTTTGGTCAAAGTAGGTACAGTGAGTGGAGTGTATACAGGAAAATAGCATAGCGGAGTACAGGAGCAATTCCTTCAGCTGGAAAGTGGAAAGTTGTCTTTCCCTACCACAAGGGCCACAGACCCCAAATCAAGTACTTCGCGAGGTTTCAAAGTGTAGCATTCCATGGAATGTACGACAAGTTAAAAAAGACAGTGATAGAACACCAGTGATAACACAAGCCAGTTTGTTTTTCGAACGGAAAGCAGAAAATAGCAAAGAATTTCCGAGCGAGAGCAGGAGCTCGATCAGAGCAGCAGAAACCCGAGGAGGTATCCGAAAGTAACAATTTTGCGCCAGGACAATTAACGATAAAAGTGCTCGTCGGGCAATCAGTTGCTTTTATTCAAAGTAATTAATTTTCAAAAGCAATTTATTGCAAATTGGCCATACGCTGTTGCAATCGGTCATACAGGGCGATACGATCGAAAAAGATACAGAGTTACTGAAGGAAGGAAGGAGCTAAGAGTTTTTTTTTTTTTCTTTCTTTCGCCCCCCCCCCCCCCCAACCTTTTTTCAAACTTAAGTGGAGGCCGCCTAATCACCCCGTTGGAGGAACGGGATGAAGCGGAGTAACGAAGATGGGGACGGCGACATTCCGGACTTCGCGGCCCGGAGCAGCAAAACGCTTAGGACCCCCACTAAGAAAGACGATGCTCTGGTTGTGAATGAGAGGAAAAAGCTGAAGCAGGCAGTGGAGGAAATACTGAGTAAGAGCACGGAGGCTCTTACACATGTCTTTGAAAAATCCGTCGAGCAGCTAAGTGACACAGTCAACGAGTCGCTTGCCAGGATTGAGCAAAGTACGCCGAAAGGGACAGAAAACCTTACTGGCAACAATGGAATGGAGCAAGACGGGATAGAGGAAATTCACAAAGCTGGCATACACATACGGAAACACATAAATGGGATTGGGGAAGCGACTACTAGGTATCAGTCTGGGAAAGTACAATTTAATAGAAGTGAGAATGTTAGACAGCATCTGACGGCCATCGACCACGAGGTAGCCAAGATCGTTGAGACCTGCCTCGAGGAGAGGGACAGAGCAACGGCAAGAATGAATGTATTAGAAGAGAGGGCAAAAGGGATGAATGAAAGGCTCTGTGGTATGCAAGGTATTGAGGCCGTCGTGGAAGGACTGGTAGAGCAATCTAGAATCACTTTTGGTCAGCTTGAAGTCATGTACAAATGAATGAGGGAGATGAAGGCATCCATAAACAAACCAATGCCGTCCAGGCGCCTCATTCGCCAGGCACAGACTCCTGACGCTGGTGGTGTCGAGCAGACGGACACGGAGACTGAAGATGTCCCTACCGCGATCGACGGCGAACGACCCACCACCGCGATGGAGACGGACGCGGACACGGGTTTTACCGTCAGCAAGAAGAAAAAAAGAAGAACCAAAGAAAGAAAAGACAATAAAAGGAGCTACGGCGAAATAGCTGATATCAAAGAAAGGGCACCTAGAGTTAGGGAAGGGTGGAAAACCCCACCCAGGGTTAATGAATGAATCAATGAGCGATCACGGGATGATCAGCTTCCAACTTGCAGAGGGACTTACCATCAGGGCAGCAAAAAGGATGGACGTCGGCAGAACTAACTGGGACATGATCAAGGCCTTCATTACAAGGCACGACACAAGACCCATCACAAGCGTAGAAGAACTGGAGATAGAGGCCGAAAGGATTCAAAATACTCTTGCGGGTGCCTGCAGAAGGGCCATCCCCCGGACTGCAGGTAAAATTGGCAGGGAGAATGAATGGTGGAGCGTGGATCTGAATAGAGTCAGGACGGATGTGAGAAGACTCAGGAGGCAATGGCAGTCAACCATCAACGAAGCAGAAAGAGAGATCATGCTCACTAGATACAAAAGAGAAAGAAACAAATACAAGAGATTAATTAGGGAAAAGAGAATAGAGCACATCAAAGAGAAAATTGACAGATTGCAAAGAGATGGACCATGGGATAGACTGCATCGCTTCCTGGAGGATGATAGAGCTAGGGAAATTCCCGGGTCGGTGCTCATGGATGACGGGAATTTCACGGGGGGGCGTGACGAAACCAGTAAATACTTGCTGGCAAAGTACTTCCCCCCGGATTCTGCAGACATGGACACTGAAGTCAGGGGCGCGCTGAGACGGGCTGAGGTGGACTGGGCCGCGACTGCTGAGCCGGCCTTCGGCGAGAAAGAGATCGCTTCGGTCTTGGACGGACTGGAGAACGGCAAGGCAGTCGGCGTGGACGGGGTGCCTAATGAGGTCCTGAAGCGGCTGGCCGAGGACATGGTCCCTCTCATTGCCGGTGCGCTCAACGCGTCGCTGACGTTCGGGATTTTCCCTAAGGTGTGAAAAAAAAACAAGGTTGTTTGGATCCCAAAGAAGGACGGAAACCCCAGGCCCATTAGCTTGCTACCGGGTCTGGGAAGGATACTGGATAGACTCCTCAACGGGAGGTTACAATCTTGGTGTGAGAGGAACGGGTTGTACACGGGGAACCAATATGGTTTCAGAACCGGGAATGACACCAGCATGGCAGTCAGCAAAATGATAGAATGCATCCGTAGCAATAAAGGGAAGGGGTGGCACACCGCAATCGTTGCGTTGGACCTATCCAACGCATTCAATGCGGCGTGGCCGCCCCACCTTGAGCAGATTATGGCAAGAAAGGGTATACCTGCATGTCTAGGGAGAACGTGTATGGACCTCGTGAGGGGAAGGGAGGTCTGCAGCGGGGGGGTGAGCTCATGGGTCACACGGGGATGTCCCCAGGGATCCATCCTCGGTCCCACACTGTGGACCCTGGTGATGGAAGGATGGTTCAAAAAAATGGATAGAATAAATCAGGAAGAATACGAGAAGGTGGATGCAGGCATACCTCGCGAGGCCCACACACCGACGGAGATGGTCCACGCGCAGGCATACGCTGACGATCAGATCCTGGTCATCGGGGGTCCCTCTGCGAAAGCCATTGAAAAGAAATGGGAAACTATTTGGGGGGCTTGCAAGAGCTGGGAAGAAGAATCGTGGGCAAAATATAACGCAAGAAAAACGGAATACATGTTCATCCCAGCACGCAGGGTACTGAGAAGTCCTGTGATCGAGGCGGATGGAGCTAGACTGGAGACGAATGAAAGGATCAAGTGCCTCGGGATTGTGGTCGATAGGGGGTTGCTCTTTATCGATCACATGAAGGAGGTGCGGAAGAGAATGGGTTCCCTTGCAGGAAAAATGCGTAGATGGACGGGCAAAGAGAGGAATGTCAGAAGAGAGTGTATCAGAATTCTGTACGACAGGGTGGCCAAACCAGTCCTGTTGTACGGAATTGACGTATATGAAGCAGATGTACGGATACCAGAGTGGTCAGGCAGATGGGTGCTGCGCAGCGTCCATTCCTGCTCACAATCTGCGGGGCGTACCGTAAAGCTCCCACAGCCGCGCTGTGCGTGCTGGCCGGGATTTCACCCTTATGGTTGGAGTGCTTGGTCAGGCACTCGGACCGGGCGGTCCACGCTGCGCGGAGGGCGAAGTCGAGGCTGCGCGGCGCTAACCTGCCGGTACCATGGTTGTATGGGAAGGTGCTGGAGGAGGTCGACGAGATGGAAGAGGTATTCGTGGACGCGGGTAGAAGCGAAGACGGCCGCATTGGTGTTGGATGGGCATATAAAGATAACGGTGAATCATCAGGATGAGTCATCCTTGCTCTGTTTTGAAAAAGAAGTATGTATAATACCTATTTTTTTTATTTAATCATTTTAAAATAAGTACTTAGTAGGATCATTATTTTTACTACCTTTCACTGTTTCAATTTTCATAAGGTACATTTTTATATTTTCTGTGGTGATTCTCTAGAGTAAGAGAAATTTATTAAGTTTTTATTGTCACAGAGAAAGAGAGAGAGATAGAGTAATTTGCCCTTCACTATAGTTTTTCAAACAAGATTATATACTCACAAAATGAATTGCACAATGTGGTAGACCTCTTATTTGTAATTTTTCCATAAAAAATATATGAAAATGTCATTTTTTTGGATTGTTGAAAAAGTTCAATCAATCAATGCTTTATTGTCATAAAGAACATGGGAATTCTTGTAGACAAAGCAGTTGTATAAATAAAAATACTAAATACTAGAAGCTAACATATATGGAACAAGAGAAAAAGTAAAACAAAGGGTACTGGGACATTAGCATATAAGTTTAAAATCCTTAGCAGTAAACATAATTGAATTAAAAGGTATCAGTATAAAATTCATCCAAAGTATAATATGGACGACTACACAGCAAGAGGTAAACAGCCTTTTTAAAATTTTCCAAGGTGTTATAAAATCAGGTAAATGATTGAACATCTTGCAACCATTGTAAATAACAGAGTCCTTCACCAAAGTAGAGTTCGGTTAGTTGAATCGAATTCATTGAGGTGTTTTTTAATTAGACAAACTGTCTCCGCTATGAATATGGCAACAACAGTATGTAACTCATGCAAAACAAATAGTTATTTGCATGGGTCACATGCCTTTGCTTTAGACATGTATCTAATGGCTCTTTTTTGTAAAATAAAGATGCTTTGCATAATATTATTATTGCATACTCCCCAAAATGGAGTGCCGTATCTCAGATGGGATTCGAATAATGCATGGTATACAGATTTTGCAGTAGAGGATCCCAGTTTGTTTTCGGCATCTAGAGGGAGTTTTATTCGGAACAGATATTCAGGAAATATTCTGTTGATTTATCTAGATACCACTCGTTTTATTTCCTTCTGTGTAGGTTGATTCAAAAAAGTAAAGCCAGTAATTTATTCGAATATTTCAAAATTGAAAAAAACTCAATCCAATCTCAACATTTTCAAATCCAATTTTTTTCAGAAGTATTCGATATTTTGGGGATCTGGATAGTGACGATATGGAAGATGCCAAGAATAGAAGAAAGTTTTTTCAAATAGCCCGCAACACCATATCAAAGCAAAGAGCCAAAATAAGGCAACTGCAGCAAACTAAAAGAAGGATGAGTCAAAAAATCCAAACGCTCAAATCATTGACCCAGCATATCAGGAATTATAATATGATATCTGAGAATGCAGAGTGTACTCTGAATGTAAGTTGCGATATATCTTTCATTGGCGTTTTAATTATGTTCATTTTATAGGCATCTTTGTCTGGAGCTTCAAGAGAATTATTCAACCGGATGCTCAAGAGACCTGGAACACAAAAGTATTCACCTGAATTGAGACAATTTGCTCTTACCCTGAATTTTTATTCAACCAAATCATATAATTATGTCCGTCAAACATTTTTCAAAAGTCTTCCTCATGTGAGAACACTTTCAAAGTGGTATCAGACAGTTGATTGTACTCCAGGATTTTTGAAGGAAGCTCTAAATGCTTTGAAGGTTAAAGCAGGTGAAGCTTTTTCCAAAGGAATTAAAATATTGTGCAATCTTGTATTTGATGAGATGGCCATCCGAAAAAGAGTTGAATGGGATGGAAAAAAATTTCATGGATATGTGGATTTTGGAGTTAACCTTGAGTCAGACAATTTAGATGAAGCAAAGGAGGCACTAGTATTTATGCTTGTTGCCTTGAATGGATCTTGGAAAATTCCAGTTGGTTACTTTTTTGTTAATGGGCTTGCTGGATCTGAAAAAGCAAATTTACTGCGTAATTGCCTTAAATTCATCAATGAAAGTGGTGTGATTGTAACTTCAATTACATTTGATGGAACCCCAACAAATTTTACTGTAGTCAAAATGTTGGGTGCCAGTCTTAATCCATCAAATTTAAAGCCTTATTTTGTTCATCCTGATACTAATGAAAAAATGTATGTTTTTCCCGATCCCAGTCACATGATAAAATTAGTCAGAAACGCTTTTGGTTCAAAACAAGTTCTTAATGTAAGAAGAATAGAAAAAAGAAAATTTATGGAAAACCAATTAGATGGGATTTTATGAAGAAACTGAGTGAAGTTCAGGAAACAGAGGGTCTTCACTTAGCTACAAAACTAAGAAAAAGACACATTGCATGGGTAA
Source organism: Zygogramma bicolorata (assembly GCA_032362365.1). Taxonomy (NCBI): domain Eukaryota; kingdom Metazoa; phylum Arthropoda; class Insecta; order Coleoptera; family Chrysomelidae; genus Zygogramma; species Zygogramma bicolorata. Next base: position 56,321 of record JAVJAQ010003840.1, read on the forward strand.
AAGAAAAAATGAAAGTAAAACTTGCAGTGCAGACACTTAGCAACAGTGTGGCAGTCGCCTTAGATTATTTAAATTTGGACTTGAAATTAGAAGAGTTTTCATTTTCAGAACCCACTTCATTTTTTTGTAGAACGTTTAATAATTTATTCGACATTTTTAATTCAAGAAGTAGATTTACCAAAAAGCCTTATGAGAAACCGCTTTCTCCGCAAACAAAAACGGAATATTTCGATTATATGAACCACTGCAGTGATTATATACAGAAGCTGACAATTGGAAATGAAAATATTCCTGCTTTGTATTCAAAAAAAAAACAGGTTTTTTCGGCTTTCTCATTTGTATAGAAAGTCTCGAACAATTGTATGAAGAGAGGGTCATAGAAAAAAAGCAATTAATGTATGTCCTGACATATAAATTGTCCCAAGACCATCTGGAGATCTTTTTCAGTTGTGTTAGAGCGAAGGGGGGATACAATAATAATCCAACAGCCCGCCAGTTCAGCAGTATAATGAAAAGAATACTAGTCCACAGTGAAATAAAGGGAAGCAACTGTGCAAATGCAGTAGCTTTAGACTCGACAAATATTTTACATTGCACTAGTTCATTGTTGGTCAGAAATGAGGAAGATAGTGTTGAAGACAAAATAAGAAATTGGAAAAATACAGAGGATCATGATTACATTGCATCAAACGTATGGGATTTAACCTTGTATGTGGATGATGTGGTGGCATATATAGCTGGTTTCGTTGTGAAGAAAATCGAAAAAATTATAAAGTGTTCCCACTGTTTAAATTTATTAGAGTATAGCGAAGCTATATCTAGTTTACAGAAAAGAAAAACTTATGGTATTATGGTAAAAGCTTCGCAATTTGTCGTAAATGTCTGTAAGGAAGGAGAAAAAAGTTTGAGGTTGTTGAAGAATAGTTCGACCATTTTTTCTGGGAAATTAGGTAATTTAAAAATGAAACTAATCATTGAAACTTTCCAAAATTTGAAAGGTGATATTTTTGATGTATTTAGTGATCATTTCTTTGATGATGAACCTCTGAGTAATCACGGTTTCCCATTGTCAAAATTGATTTTGGAAAAATATTTTGACTTAAGAATTCACCATGAAACAAGTATATTAGAAAATAACCGAGAAAGCAGAATACGATCTGTACTAACCAAAACAATTTTGTTTAAAAACCAATAAAGTTTTTGTATTTTTTTTATCCTGGTTCCCAGGAAAAGGAAAATTGTGTTAAGGACATCGTTAGAGATGAGAAATGAGGGTAGAACGGGTGATCTTGAATTTCTACAGGCTGTATCTGTATGCCTCAGAAAACACCTTCCACTAAGGGTGGAATGATTGGTGATATTTCAGAAGAACATCTTCCATGGAAATACCGAAAAAATAGACAGGTCGCCAACCTTTCTGTGATACTCAAGCGAAGTATTACAGATGAGACGAATGCCTTTTCTTCACAGAATCTTAAATTTTCAGTGTGTGTTTAGGGGTTGCACGACATACATGCCCACAATATTCCAAGATAGGTCGGATCGTTGCTTTATAATAAAATCTTCGCTATTTACAGCAAAGCTGTGACATTACTGTATCTTCTACTATTTGACACTTCAACAAATCAACTTTAGATTTTCTTGTTGAGCAATGTGCTATATCTTATTTTCAATAAAATGATGAAATTAACATACAAGACAACTCAAGTTTTTCCCCATCTTGATAATACAAATTTTGTAATTGGCCAAAGAAGATTCACTCATGAAGCTCCTTCAAAATTTAATGGAATATTCGTCGACATAAAAAAGTTCAGAAATATCGCTGAATTCTGAGCCAAAATAAAATGAAATAATATTCTCTGAAAATTTTAACATTGTGCTATAAAAAATCTATAAATTTCAAGTATCTTTCTATAAACACCAAATTTTCTGTAAAACATGCCACTCGCTATGACCAAAACTGCGTCTTTTTCAGATGAGTATCCGTATCTAATAAAATAACTTCATAGATTAGAGCACTGGATACAAAGAGGTTCAGAATTATAACTAAAAACTGTTGCCATTAGAGTAATTTTTTCCACTTATCAAAAACAACTTATTTCTTCTGTATTTCTTTAATTTTATTATTTTTCTCCTTTCGATACTTGTAAGTATACTTACCTGTATAGTAACATGTCGATTATAAGTGTACCTATATCTACTCACCTTCTGTATTTTTCTTTTATTGCAATTTGATTCGATACTTGTAAATATACTTACCTGTATAGTAAGTAACATGTCGATTATAATTGTACATATTCTACTCATCTTCTGTATTTTTCTTTTATTGCAATGTAATTCCATAAATACTCTATCTAGCTAGAGGATTCATTATTCTGTATAGAATGTAAGTTTCCTTGATTGAATGAAGTGCTGTTTCTCTCTCTTATGAATGAAGATTTTGAACCTAGGTTTATATTATTTCATTATTTGACACATCCCAACCAAAAAAGGTTTAAATAATGTGACAACCGTTATTTCTCATTGAATATTGCCTGTATGCATCTCGAGACCCCCACGCAAAAAAAAACCAAAACGGAAATCATATTTTTAGTGTGTCGTAAGTTATTTGTTAGGTGAGCAATAACAGATTTAACACCGGTCACACAAGAATACCGATTTAGTATACAAATTGAAACATTAAGTAGAAACAAGAATATCACAGTTTTCTGTGTGTTTTTCACTGACTATGGGCTTACCAAACCGCGACACGTATTTCGCTACAGAATAGCTTCCTCAAGCAGGATAATATGGATTTTCATCAAGTATCGGCCAATTCAATTGAGCAGAAATAAGCTTTTTAATCTGTTGATAACAAAATGAATATGACCTATGGCACACAAATGAAAAAGATATTTTTCTTTTTTGAATAAAGTTTTTTTTATTTACATAATGATTTTTCGTAATTCATATAGAAATCGTCTTGAATTATTCACAAAAAAATCGTCGGTCCACAAAGACAGCTATATATATACCAATTCAAAACGAAGCACATAAAAATATCAAACCTCAATCATAAATATAAATATATTCACGATTTATCCTAATCGCAAATTCTTGATATAGGACCTCAAAAACCGTACCGCATTTTCATCAAATCTGAGATAAATCACAAATGTCTTCATCTGATTTTATGAACCAAAGTTCATTACTTTTGAAAATAAAAATAAAACATTCACCATTGTTATGAATTATGAATTAGTTCATAATCATTTGATTTTAACCCAGTAACCCACGCGCTTCATTATAAAGCCATACTTAAATACAAATCTATTAGGTGGTAAAAAACCGGGCTGCATTTCCATAATCATTGATACCTATAATTAATCTGATTTCCTGTAAGAACTATTTGAACAGAATACATTTTCACCTGGAATGATTTATTTTATAAATAAATAATATCTCTCCGATTATCAACTAAACCATTCGCCACTGTTTTATGGTCCAACTTACTTCAAATGTAAACAAACTCTCCATAACCTCTCGTTTCCCACCACCCCCTTCGCCCATAGTTGTACAGAAAAGAATAGTCATATACCCGTTTCCACTACATGTCGCTCATTTGCGAGAATAACGGCACAACTCACAAATTGTCAATTTTGAGATAATCACATCAACATACTAAAAAAGCCTTCTTCTTTTTACACAAACAGTGGCACTTCCGTATTTACAGTAGTTTTCGCGAGATAGCGCCACGGCCACTGACACATCTTGAAATTCGGCCGGTCCAATTAATCTAATACCGGCACATCTTAGTATCTTAGTTGTACCTAGTGCGTGGAAGGTGATTGCTGTGCTTCTTTCAGAAAGAGTGACACATCTCGAAATACGTCTCATTTAGGTAAGATTTTCTTTCGTAAATAATGGCATATTTTGTGTTAATACGCTAACTGTTAGCATTTTTTTCAGCAAGATAGGCACATTTCAGCTTGTGTCGTTATTTAAAAAAATAATTAAATACTTTTTTTCCGGTATTTTCTGAAACATCGTATTATTTGGGGTTATGTCATTTGAATAAATTATTTACATGTATTTTTTGGTTTATGTCGTTAGTTAAGAAAACACTCGAAGGAATTTTCATTAGTACTTTTTACAACATTTTATTGATTGACTTGATTAATTTATCTATTGTTTTTATTTCAAATTTTAGTGATTGCAAGCCACAATAATTGATTGATTTTGACATTTTTTAAAGCTTTGAGTAAAATACATTTCAAAATGTGCCATTGATTTTGAAAAATAATTGTTTTATGTAAGTGGGTTATAATATGAGGATTTTCTCGTTAATTTGGAAATTTGTTAGTTCTATGATCTACCGAACAATGTCATTTCAATCCAGAACACGACATATAATAGAACTTGCAGTTCTTTCTAAGAAAAATGAAAAGGATAAACCTGCTGAATGTTCCAATCAAACCGCAAGTAATAAAAAATGTTACGTTAAAGTTACCTAAAAAATAATGTTCTAGATATTTTTATACATATGGCTATATTTTTTTAGATAACTTGCAAAGTATTGAGGATTCTCAAGTACTGCCTGATGTTAATGTGGAAACAGCAGAGTTGGAAAATCAGTAAATAATTCTGTCATCACCCAAAATTAACCAAACTCAGGAAAATAAAGATGTGCCAGATTTTACGGATAATGCGAAAATCTCAAGAAAACCGGAAAAACTTGTATATGAAACTATTGGTAAGTCAAAGACTTTTTTGTTAAAAATTCTAAATATTATATACTTAGTGATACGTTATTTTTTAGATAATTTGCAAAATAATGAGAATCCTCAAGTATTGCCTGATGTTAATGTGGAGGCAGTTGAGTTAGAGAATCAGGAAATAATTCCGGCATCACCCAAAAGTAACCAAACTCAGGATAATAAAGATGTGCCGGATTTTTCTGATAACCCGAAAAACTCAAAAGAACGGGAACAACTTGTATATGAAAATATTGGTAAGTCAAATAAAGTTTTGTAAATGATTCTGAATATACGTACTTTTGATAGATACGTTGATACGTTACTTTTTTTAGATTATGAGTGTGTTACTACAAATTTTAACCTGAATAATTCATCGTCCTCATCTAGTAGTAGTAGTAGCTCATCATCTTCAAATAGTTCCTCAAGTTCGTCAAGTGATGATTCGCCATCTGATTTTGGTAAGATTTAATTACTTACAACTAAGTTAAAATAATTATTGTTTAAATTACTCATATCGTTTTAGATTCTGACGATAGTGTCAAAGACCCAACTTTTTACGAATCTGAAGCAGAATCCGAACATGATGATAGCAACACAGATGAGATAAAACTAAAACGAAAAGCCGGTGAGTTAGGTGACGAAAATGTAAAGAAGGGAAGGAAAAGGCAAAGACGGGAAAAAACACAGGACATTCAAAAAAAACTTAGAAACAGTGGAAAAGAATATGAGACTACGAGTAAAAAAACAAAATCAGCTAGAGAAATGAAAGCTGCGTGTAAGGAGAAATGCTACCCTAAGTGCTATTCAAAATTTACTGTGGACGAAAGAAAAACAATTTTTGACTCTTACTGGGCTATGGGTGACTTACAGAGGCAAAGAGATTTTTTATGCAACAGTATGGAAGTACTTGTTCCAAGATACAAGTATGTGAAGGAGGGAAGCACTCGAGCACCTAATAATTTATTTTGTTTCAAATTAAATGACGATCGCATTCGCGTTTGCAAAGTCTTTTTTAAAAACACGCTAGATATTACAGACCGTGCAATTCGTACTGTTTTGCAAAAAAGAACGAATGTGCCTAATATTCTTCATCCTGACAAAAGGGGAAAACACACTAATCATAAAAAAGTTGACCATGAGGTTAAGGAGAGTGTCAGAAACCATATTTCTGCAATACCCTCAATTGAAAGCCGTTACACTCGTGCGCACACTAGTCGACGTTTTATTGATGGAAGTAAAACCATTGCCGAAATATACCGTGATTATGTACAGAAACGGAAAGAATCAAACCAGCCCATTGCAACGTATGTCATGTTTTATCGAATATTCACTGAAGAATTTAACATCTCCTTTTTTAACCGCAAAAAAGATAGATGCGAGACCTGTGTTGCTTTTGAAAACGCTACTGGAGAAGAAAAAGAGAATTTACATCCAAAATATGAAAACCATTTGAAAGAAAAAACTTTAGCAAGGAAGGAAAAAGAACAGGATAAGGAAAGTGCTAACGAAAATGTAATAGTTGCTTGTTACGATCTTCAGGCAGTGTTTCAATGTCCTAAGGGAGACACTTCTGTTTTTTACTATAAGTCAAAACTAAATGTTTTGAATTTAACATTTTTTGAAATGGCAAGTAAACACGTAGATTGCTTTGTATGGCACGAGGGCGAAGGTGACAGGGGTGTCAATGAAATTGGGACCTGTGTGTACAAGTTTATACAAAAAGTGTCTGAGAATAAAAACGAAGATATTGAAATTATATTCTACACTGACAATTGTGGAGGACAACAAAAAAACAAGGTTGTGATATCAGTGTACATCTACGCACTTTCAAAATTTCCATACAATAAGACAGGCCCGGTCTGGCCAGGGCGGCTGGTCGGCGATCGCCGAGGGCCTCCGGCTCAAGGGGGCCCCCAAAAGCCAAAAAAATACGAGTTAACAAAGGTTTTTTATAATCAAAATTATTTTGTTTTACTGTTTTACAGCGACATAATCTTGCAAAAATAATTTTAAATAAACAATAACCTATTTATTGAATTACAGTTAAGAGTAAACCTTAGGTACTACAGCGATTACACTCGGGGCCAGTCAACGATCTCACCGCGCCACACCGTTCGGCTCGGCTCACCGAGCTGTAGTGATGCGACAGCGGCGTGTCTGCGCCCTATCTGGACTCAGCTTGCATCCACAAGAATTTCTAAGAAAAAACGAATGCCTGGGGAACAATCAAAAGATGATGCTACTGAAATATCAACAGCACAAAATTTCAAGCATGTATTTTTCAATATTTTAGACTGTGCTAGAACAAGCATTGAAGAAAGATTTTGCCCAAATAGAGAAATTTTGGAGGATCTGTCTTGGTTACACCCAAGAAAATTTAATGACATAATGAAGCTTAAAGATTTTCCGACTGGAGTCCTCTCTTGTATTTCAAAACTGTGCAAAGTTGAAAGAAGTATATTGTTAATAGAACTAAAACAATTTGCAAATCAGTACAAAAGTTTTATAAAAGTTGTAAACACTCAAGATGAACAGGTCCCTGACGAAGAATTAAACAAAGCTGAAGAAATTTTAAAAGATTGTGAACTCGATTCGGAACCTGAATCAGAAGTCAATTTTCGTGGTTTCTGCAATGATAGTAGAAAATGTTTCAAGTGTTTGTCATGTGCCTTCTCAGTTCTTTTTGAACTCTCTGGATCAGGATTGTTCACTAACTTATATATAGTTTATAAATTTATCCTAACGATACCTTGTACACAGGTTACATGTGAACGGGTTTTTTCGAAGCTAAAAATTATAAAGAATCGTCTTAGGGCTAGTTTAGGCCAAGACCTTATGTCTAGCCTTATTTTTTTGAATATAGAAAGAGACCTGTTTTCTGACATCGACAAAGGAGAAATAATTAATGTCGTGGCCAGGAGTAGTGACGAACTAAACCGATAGGATAGGTAATCGTTGATTATTACTATCACTGTGGTAGGAATTTTTGTTGTTTTTGTTCATACTGTTAAAAAAAATTAAAAATTTTAAATTCCTTATATATTAATGATGTATATTATACTTCTATTACATTAGGCCATATTTTAGTATCCATGTATACTTGGGACTAGGGTGTTGCATTGAAGTTTTGCCTAATGTAATGCAGCGATTTTTTTGCATTGTGTTTTTTATTGTCATATTCGTAGTTGGCCTTTCATTGAACTATCCTTCTGTTTAGGTCAACCATTCTCAAGTAGTACTGCAATTAATATTGATCTTTCAAGTAATAACAATTTATAATTTAAATTTTGTGCTGATATAAAGGTCAAATATTTCAATCATTTTAGCCCTGGATTGTTTATATACAATGTCATTTGAACTTCTTACCTTAGCAAATAATATCGCTAAGATAAGACGTTCAAATTGCGTTGTAAAATATTTAGCAAAACTATTCTTTTCAACCAGAATATAAAAAAAATCAAAACTATTCAAAATCACGTTAGCCGCATGCCTGAAAGAAAGGCTAACTATTTTGCTGTGAGAGGGCATGGTAGTGGTTTCATTTCTGGCGGGGGGGGGGGGGGGGCTCAAATCACCGTCTAGCCGAGGGCCCCCAATGGAGCCAGACCGGGCCTGCAATAAGACCATTCAACACAAATTCCTGGTAGCAGGACACACACAGAATGAGGGAGATTCGGTACACTCAATAATTGAAAGGCAAACTAAAAGGACATTAAAATCTGGACCAGTATATACACCCGACCAATTTGTTGGAATTATTAGGGCTGCCAAGAAAAGTGGTTCTCCTTATCAAGTAAATGAACTCTCACACAATATTTTCTTTGACATGAAAGATTTGGCAGCTCAGATTCTACCTCCGACTCTACGAAACAGTGAAAATGAGGATTTTAAAATTAGCGACGTAAAGGTTATAAAAGTGGACAGAGATTATCCGAGATCTTTTTTTACAAAAGAAGCTATGCTGATGAAGACTTTGAAGAGGTTAAACTGGACAGGACTAATAAGCGTCGTAGCCGAGAGAAACACGAAATAAATTTTGAAAATATCCATCTGCGACCAGCTTTTTCTAAGAAGCTACGCATATCAGATAAAAAACGAGCTGATTCAATGGAACTAATAGAAAAAAACCATATTCCTAAAATGTATAAACCATTTTTTCAGTCATTATAATAAAATATATAAATATTAATCATTTTCTCTAACAGTTAATAAATATAAGAGGATTTCATTTTTTGTATTTACTAATGTCTCTAGCAACACACATTATCATCTCTATTCATGTTTGTAGATCTATAGATTTTTTAGAATAAAAAACCATGTTTAAATATGTTGAAGAGTTTGATTTATTTCCCATCTCAATTAGAAACTTTTGCAGAAATAACGACACAACTCTAAATAATACCTAAAAAATAACCTTCAAAAAACAAAAAAAAATCCAATCAATTGTCTTAAGTAACGTTATCATAGAACACAGTTTAGTTAAAAATTTGGTGCGTTTTCCTTTTTTAATATGGCTTCAAGACACAATAATATATCTTGTAATTTTGAAACGTAATTATCTAGAATTCAAGTTTTTTGAGTTGTGTCGGTATTCTCGCAAATGAGCGATGTATTGTATTGATATAGGCATGGCAACTCTGTCTTTTATTCCTCTGAGATCTCTATGGTTTTCAGGCATCTATAAATAAAATATGACAACGCAGTGGTACCAGCCTAATTTTAAGCCAATCAGATATCAGCTTTGAGAAAATGAATATTTTTCTGGAAATACTGGTTTTGAAGAGGCGAGTAGAATTTTTGAGTAAGTGCTTATCAAAACGAACCCATTCGTGCATGATTCATTGCAAAATTTCATTTCCCTGATGGTAGACATTTTCACGAATATTCTAGGTTGGCAACTTGGAGCGAAGTCCTCTATTGAATAAAGTTTCTGTTAAGATTGTGATTAACTGTGGTATTATTATTTATAATGAGAAGGTTAGCAGATTGTAGTAATTTGCCTTGTTACTGCCAAAAGTCTACTCTGAGGACTACTAAACCCCCTTCTGTATATACAGATGAGTTCACAACAACTGAGGTAATGAATGTGGTTGTGCTTTCTAAATTGCAAGTAATTATTTCAGTCTAGAATTCGTTTGGTAACTATCAATTGTTTTAGGTGGCAAAAGGGCACAGTATAATTTATATTCAACCGTCTTCAGTAAAGTAGATTTGCCGAATACTATACATACGAGGCAGGGCAAGCAGTACTACACTACGATAGCTCACAAAAGCCACAGAGCAAGCAATACTACTAATAATACGATACCAATTCTATGTGAGCCTTCAGAAGCAACAATATAAAGCAAAGAGAAATGCAATGGATAGGGCTCGCCTGGTGAATGTGAGATGAAGTCCAGCGATGAGTGTTTCGGGCTCCAACTAGTCCAACTCAGACAGCTCTGCGGGTGGGTGAGGAAGCAATACCAGCAGCTAGTGTGCAATACCGCGTTTGACAGAAGTTGATAAGCAAGCTTACAGCATGAAAGGTAAATGAAACCGAATACAAAGGCAAGGGCAATGCTGACCTGCCTCAGAAGACAAGGCCTGAAAAGAATGGTACGTTATATGATGGATTCAAGGTGTATTTTGAATGTAGAGTGAAAATGAATGACATGAACAAACTAGACCTACCGTAGTTGGTGTGTGGCCTTATGAGTATGTCGCAACGACAAGTTAGTGATTACGCAAGGACAAGTTAGTGATTACGAATATCACTTTCGTGTACTTTCTTCTGTTCCTCCTAGGAATATGAAGATGAAAACTGATATTTTTCGTATAGCAATGACCAAAAATCCACTATTGAAAATGAGAGCCACAATTTGAACAAGAAGCAGTCATGTGCTTGACTAACCAAAAAGAAAAAGTATCATTTTTTTTCATGTTTCATTCTTCTTCCATAAATGTCTCTCTCTCTCTATGTTATTGGCCTTTGCTTCCTCCAAGGCGCATTCAGCCAATTCCATAAATGTCACAATCAGATTGAATCATTTCGACAGGTAATTGCGAACTTAGAATTTATCGATTTATGATGATTTGTGAATTTATGCTAATGTCAGGAATGTCAAATAGTTTCGATTTGGAGGTTATGTTTACCAAAACAATTGATATTTTCTTGAACCTACTCATATAACGCTCCATTACAATATCTAGCTTGAATAACTATTTGGGATGGAAGATCCTATAAAAATATTGTAGGTTGATACCGTTCTGAGAATACGCTGGGTATTGATAAGTAATTTTCTTTCAGGTGATAACAAGAGGAGGCAAGGAGATAAACTGAGAGGACAGTGGAGCTACCCAAGCTAAAATCAAGTGCCAGAAATTGCAGCAGGTTAGTATTTCAACTACTTCAGTCACTAAAGGAAATACAGGGGTTTTCTGTTTCAGGTCACAATCACGTTTCCATGGAAGCAACTATCGTGCCATAGTAGAATATACGATTGTAAACTAATTGGTCATATAATGTGGATATAAAACTATTTAAATAAAGTGGTTCACTTAAAATAGTGATTTCGAACTATAACAACCGGACTAAAAGGAATTCGGAAGCTGGCAATTGGATCAGTTATAATAGACAAAAAATAAAGAACAGCTGAAAAAAATTAAAGAAAAATTAGGAGAACGAAAAGATATGGAAACCAAAGAGATGCAAACAAACGAACCAATGCTAGCGATAACCGGCGTAGACTTCGGAATAAACGAAGATGAATTTGCAGAGACGCTGGCAAGGGAGAACGAAAACGTGGCAAACTGTATAGGAGAAGAAGACCCGAAAGAACATATCAAGATAGTCAGGTGCAGGAACCCAAGAAGAGAAAATTGGATTATACAAACAACCCCAGCAATATTTAGAACAATAATCGCAGAAGGAGAGGTCAGCATGGCACGGTGGCATGCAAGGCAACAGAACATATCAGACTAGCAATGTGCTTCAGATGCTCAAAATACGGACATGTAGCAAAACACTGTAAAGAAACCCACCCAAGATGCTACAGATGCGGAGGAAACCATGAAGGAATCTGATGCAACCAAACTTTCCAAGATTTTGATAGTCAATAATACGTCATTTGTCACAAAGTTTATGTTCCATAATCATTTAGGACCTTAAGTCAACGTCAAATTTCACTTCCTGTCACCCTTCTTGCTCAGCATGCAGCTCGTTGGGAATCCAAATTTTAATCATTTAACAATGTTTTAATAGAAAAATTTCAATTGTCAACCCAAAAGGGCACTGATTTTAACTTTGATGTTTATTCAATGTAATGTCTCACGGTTATTTGTGATTGTGAAGATCTTGTAAATATCTAGACGAGTAAGTAATTCAATTCTGACCTTTGATCCAATTTTCGACTATTACTTACTTGCAGGTATAGCACTGAAGATGGCTTGATAGCCGAAAGCGCTCTGCGATTTTTAAATAAATTTATTTACACGAAGTACGACTTTTCCTAATTTATCAGTCACGTGTATGCAGCACCAACAAATCTCACATTAGTCAAAGACAACATAAGAAACGTAATGACAAGACATGACGAAGGCAAACACAACAATAATACAGATAGGAACAGACAAGGGACAAATAATGATCATAAACACGTACGACGAACCAGGGGGAATACAGAACAGAAGACTGAACGAAGGAAAAATAGAAAAAATCAAGGGACAAATAATAATAGCAGCAGATATGAATGCAAAAAACGCAGTCTGGGGAGGGAGAGAAACGGACACTAGAGGAGAAGAATTGATGAACTGGGTAGTAGTAAATAGCATGATGATAGAGAACAACAGAATAGATAAAGCAACCTTTTCCAGCACGAGCGAAGGCTGGATCGACCTTACAATTCAAAAAACGCGGACCTAAGAGAGTGGAAGGTGGAGGAAGAAGAAACATTAAGTGACCACAGATACATAACATACAAAAAACACTACAGAAAAATACTCCAAAAAAAAAAGAAACACACCGAGAAACCAAGAAGCAAATAAATACGACACAAAAAAGGCAAATTGGAAAAGATTTGAAGAAACACTGACGAACTACGAACACAACCCAGGAGAAGACATCGAAACCCAAGCGGAAAAATTTCAGAAGATATGTATGGAAGCATGCAATAGAGCCATACCGAAGAAAAAACAACAAAGAAAAGACACTCAAATATGGTGGAATGAGGAGTTAACGAGGGATAGAAGAGAAGCAAATAGGGAAAGGAAAATATGGCAACAAGAAAAAGAAAATGATCATAAGAAAGAACAATACCAAAACGCCAGAAGAAAATACAAGAATAACATAAGGAGAACAAGACAAGAAGCACTAAGAACCTACCTATCGGAACAAAGGCAAGACGACCAATGGGGAACTGCACACAAAATATTAAGAAGTCACAAAGCACAACGACACTTACCAACATACAAAAACAAGACGGAACATGGACACAATCAGAAATAGAAACAGCACAAGAATTAACTCACCAATACTTCCCAAGAGATAACATCGAAGAAGACGAGGAACACCATAGTATAATACGCAATAGGAGAGACACACAGGAAAACCACGACACACCCTTCACAAAACACGAACTACAAAAAATGATCAATGATCTCAAAGTAAATAAAGCGACGGCAGAGGACGGCATCCCAAACGAAGTAATGAGACATATAGAACAAATACACGGAGACCCTCACAAATATATACAATAAGTGCCTGAGAGAAGGCATCTTCCCAAGCATATGGAAGAAGGCAAACATTGTATGGATCCCAAAAACTAACGGTGGATATAGACCTATATCACTACTACCAACACTTGGCAAAGTTTTAGATAAACTAGTCACATGCACATTAACCTTCCACCTCGAGAATACAAGCAAACTGGACAATTTGGATTCAGGAGAGAAAGGAGCACCACGGACGCAATATCAGAAGTAATAGAAAGAATAAAAGAAAACAAAAAAGAAAAAACACACACCCAGATAGTGACTCTAGACATATCCAACGCATTCAACACAGCATGGGCCTCGGGCATAATAGAGGTATTAAGGAAAAAAAACGTAGCCGAAAATATAAAGAATCTATGCAAAAACTTCCTGGAAGACAGACGTATAACAACAAAGAAAATTACAAAATCTATAGATAGAGGATTTCCACAAGGATCTATCCTGGGACCCATGCTATGGCTACTAGTTATGGAGCACTGGATCAGAAAAATCGACGAGACAGAAGGAATGGACGAAACCGACAGAGTACAAGCCTACGCCGACGATCAGATCATAATGATCGGAGGGAAATCAGCGAAAACAATCGAAAAGAAATGTAACAGAATATGGATGAAATGCAGAGAGTAGGCAGGAGAACACAAGCTGAAATATAACGAAGAGAAAACAGAGACAATCTCTATTACAGCTACAACAGAGATAAGACCTCCCACAATTGAAACGGAAAACAGTAGAAGAACCCAACAACAGACTCAAATACTTAGGAATGAGAATCGACAGAAAACTTAACTGGATAGACCATATCAAAGGAACCAGAGCGAAAACCCAAGAAATGTCAAACAAACTATTTGTGATAGCAGAAAGGGAATGGGGCACAACAAAAGATAACCTCAAACTCATATATGAACAAACTATTAAACCACTCGTACTATACGGAGCAACCATATGGGGGGGAAAGGGCGAAAGACTCAAGAATACATAAACACTATTCAAAGGCCTACGCAGAACCACAGCAACCGACACATTGCAGACAATCGCAGGAACCATCCCACTCCACATAGAGGCCAACATAGAATACACTAATTTCGATAATTTTAATCGGTTAAAAGGTCTACATGCAGTGTATTTAATCATTCTATAAAACCATAAAAGCAGTCTAGCCTTCAAATTTTCCATCGTTAATTCACATTGAGGGGAAATAATCACTGTAAAAATTATATTCAAACAATTATACCATAAAATGTGTTTTCACGTTCTAAATGTTTGTGAAACTGAAAATAGAAAAATAAGACGTCTATTCGGATCCATTTACAAGGAGAAGAATTGAGGTAAATATGTTTTGTTTGCTGTAAACTGTTAATTCATTTACTATTATTCAACATATTCCTTGGGACAATTCATTTCTTATATCTGGTAATTTTTTATGGTATTTGTCTCAAGTACCTTTTTTTTGCTCCTAAAATACAGCGTGATTACAATAACTGAAGTCATTGATAGTAGCAATTGTTTTCAGCATTTTTTTTTAGATCACTGTTTGATTAGTGCGAATGCACAGTTCAGTAGTAACAAGTAAATTTTTATTTGTACTGGAGCCATTATGTATTTAGAGGCAATTAAAATGTTTGATAGTGTTGATGTTCTAGAGTCATCGATGTAAATAAAGCATTTTAATAGTGATAAAGACCATTGTTGATTAGTGCAAATGCCCAATTTGATAGTTTCAAAACCAGACCAATTAAACTATTTGTTAGTGGTAAAGTGCTTGATTAATTGCTGTTAATTATCTGTTTTCAGTAGTGATAAACACTTCAGTGTATTTGGAAATTGTTTAATTATCGCAATTAAACTAAGTCAAGGTTCTAGTTTTATTTGAAACAAGTGACTTGTGTCTTAGTAACGTATTTAGATGAACTTTTTGATTGCTACTTTTAAAATTTTGAATGTGGTTATTGAACTTTTTTCTCGGTGCGAAAAGAACGAAATGGTTTACTTCGTTTACAAGAAAAATCAAAGTCGGTGATGTGGTCATTGTGGTCGACTCACAATTCCCGAGGAACAGTTGGCCGAAAGGTATTGTCACTGCTGTTCATTCCGGAGCAGCACCACATAAAAGTGGTGGACATTAAAACTTCAATGGGCACTTACAGACGTCCTCTCACTAAACTTTGTCTCAGTGCCGGTTTAAAAGGGTTTTTTGGGTGCAATAGCACCGGGCGGTAAACTTTTTGAGGGCGGTACGCACGCGTACCGCTCTCTGACAAAAATTTAAAAAATAAACAATTGGGTATAAAATAAAAAAAACCTGTTGCGACACTGCACCCTACGATGCGCGTGCGTGGCCGACGCCACCGGCGCCGCTACGTCTTGGGTTGCATTGCATGTATGTAGTTTTTAACAATATCCCTTATTTGAATCAAAGAGTTAAGATTTTCTTTGTTTTGATTATAATTTTTCGTTTTTTATTTTATATAGGTATGTACCATGTACCTATAATAAGTTTCTTACTCATGACTTACGAAGTGAGCAAGTTCGTGGTAATATCAATATAAAATACCGTTGAAAGGCCCAAAAAAAGGGCGTAGCACCAAAACATTCTTAGCTTACGGTAGTATGCATCCGATGGCGCCTTAAGCATGCTCTTTTTTGGGGCGTTTTGTCTGTGGCAGCACCGGGCGACGAACTACCTTGAACCGGCACTGCTTTGTCTACTCGATGTGGACAAACCTGAAGAATAGTGATCAACAGGAGTTCATCACTGGGAGGGAGTGTTCCTGCGAAAGATTTTCTTTTGTATTCTTTTATTGATTTTGTTTTAATCATTGTGAAGATCTCCACAATGTCTTCAATGACATTCATTCCTGATAATGAAATAATGACCCTTGAAAATATTAATTGTGATTATTCATCAACTTTCCACGCAGAATTTGAGAGTTTTGGAGAAGAAGTTGCCTCTTCGAATAATGACTCTGTATTTAATTATTTTACAGAAACTACTTTTCATGAAATTACCAGAATAGCTAATAGCACTTTCAATGATAAAACAAATGAGAATAATTTGAGTTTGCAGCTAGGAGAATGGGCTATCAAGTACAATATTAATCACTCAGTTCTAACATCTCTATTACATATACTCAAGCCACTTCATGACGACCTGCCTTCAGATTCTCGTACTTTATTGGGAACTCAAAGAAATCTAGACTTTTGATAACTATGTAACCTGAGCATTACTCTAATTTTGGTTTTGAAAAAGTTATTCAAAATATAATTAAATTGAATAAGAATTATCTCAAGTCTAATGCAATGGATGTTTTTGTAAATATTGATGGGTTACCAATTTCCAAAAGTTCTGGGAGCCAATGTTACCCAATATTATGTAAATTGTGTGGTGTTGACAGTGTAAATATAATTGGTTTATATCATGGAAACGATGAGCCAAGAAGTGCAAATAATTTTCTTGAATTATTTGTAAATAATTGAGCTCCTCAGAAATGGTTTAGTATTTAATGGCTGTCATTATGTAGTTAAAATTGAAGCATTTATTTGTGATAGTCCAGCAAAAAGTCTCATGAAATATACCAAAGGACACACTGGCTACAATTCCTGTACTAAGTGCAAAACTGAGGGTCTCTATATTAAAAACAGAATTTGTTTTCCAAGTACTTTCAGTTCAAATCGCCGTAATGATTCAAATTTCAGAAATAAAAATGATGAAGAACACCAAATTGAGAAAGTCTAACAGGCATTGATATGATCAGAGATTCTCCTGTAGAGTATATGCACCTGGTTTGTTTAGAAGTTGTTGAAAAATTGATATCAAATTTGTGGATTGATGGTAAACCTGGTAGAAAGTTATCATCTAATCAAATTTCGAACATATCGGAGTCACTACTCATGTATAAGTCACAAATACCAGCTGAATTCAATCGTAAAACACGTTAATTACTTGAAACCAAAAGATGGAAAGACACAGAGTGTTTTTATTTTACCTAGGCTCAGTTGTGTTAGAGACAGTATTGAGTCATGATAAATATTTGAATTTCTTTACATGTTGCTATGACCATTTTGGTATGCAAAACATTTCATGGACAAATTGATTATGCTAGAGTTCTCTTAAAACATTTTGTTGATACACTCATCATCCTGTATGGAAAAGAGAATGTTTCACATAACATTCACAATTTGTTACATGTATGTGATGATGTTGAGAACTTTGGAACTTAATGGTCGGTTCATACACCACACTTTTACTTTTACTTTTACTTTAAGAAAGTTGTCACAATGTAAATCAATCGAGGCGTTCATACACGGCACTTTTACTTTTACTCTTACTTTAAGGATGAGAACTTTTACTTTAAGAATCAGATGATTCAATAACTTTAGGGACTGCGCATGCGTGCATGTGAAGTCATCACAGCAAGCAGTGCCACCAAAATTATAAGGAAACGTATTCTTCTGAATATTTCACAGAAATGATTTAAAATGGGTGTTCTGTGAAATATCTGTCATTATCCGATACAAAATAGCAAATTGCAAATCAAAATAATGATGTAACCCACGATTATTTCTTCTTCTTCGTTTGTTTTTGATCACTGCGCATGCGTCCTGTTTACTTTAACACTGGTGTATGAACGGTCCAATTCCATTCTTAAGGTAAAAGTAAAAGATAAAGTAAAAGTAAAAGTGTGGTGTATGAACCGGCCATAAGATTTATTCAGTGCCTTTGCATTTGAAAATCATATGCAATCAATAGAGAGATTGATACGAAAAGGTGATAAACCATTACAGCAAATCTGTAAGAGATAACTTGAACAGGAAAAAATTTCCAACAATTATTGTATTGATGGTAATTAGTCGGTCACATTTGAATTGTGCATTGAACACTGTGATGGACCACTAATTGATGTCAATATTATCAAACAATTGAAACAAGTCAAATTCCACAATTATATTCTGTCACTTAGTGATGCTAATCATTGTCTTTCTGATGGTAGTATCATAATTATTGAAAATTTTGTCACTTTCCATGATGACGTAAAAATTATTGGTAAAAAATTTCAATTGTTAGAAGATTTCTACATACTACCTTATTGTGAGTCTTCAAAATTAAATATATCCAAAGCAGGTACTCTAGGTCATCGTCAGTATTGGTGTCTTGACCAAGTTCAATATAAGTGCATAAAATTGAAAATCAACTCAAGCCAATATGATGTTCTTCCATTATTTCAAATTTGAATTCATGTGGTTGAAGCCCACTATATTTGAAGTTTCATCTTGTGTCCTGAACGTCGCAATTTCTGAACTACTAAATTATTTTTGTGAAGTTAGGTATGTACTTTCTACATACATTGAGACATTCAAAAAGATTTCCTGATTCGAAAATATTTTCATTCCAGACAGTGTGTATCGGATGGCACAAAATCAAGAGACATTATCAGAAATATGAAGAGATTCCGAAAATTATGATTTAAAAAAAGCAGTGGCATACATTTTTTTATTTTCACTTGAACTCCACTACTCAGTTGAAATTGAAATTATTGGTACATGCCCCTTGATTTACAGAACGTTCATACCCACCTCTACAAAAAAAATTATAGCAGAATCAAAAATAGTGTTGTTAGATTTTTATTAAAATTCACCACTGTAGTTGAAAAATCAAGATGTTTCGGATATACTTTGGTGATAATTTTTCATATATTATCATAACCTGTACAAAAATTCAATGTTATACAGTTTTTACTCCTATGTATTTTTTGTTCATCTGATTTTGCCTTAACATGCATATCTTAGATACATTTTTGACTTCAGAAGGATGATCACCTGACTGATTCGATACTCAACCCTAGAATGGTTTTCCGCAACCATTAACCACAAAGTTGAAAAAAACATTTCTTTTGTTCACATGTTAATTTTTTGGTTATTCAACAGAAACAGATATGACATGGACAGTTGTTAAATTTGTTGAAGAAGACACAGTGAAAGCCATTCCTACTTCCTGGCTATTGGGGAATAAGAGATATTGGCCTCCATTCTCCAGGGAGAAATCATTAAATATCATCAGAAAAAATGAAAAACCGAACACATGTTGGCCTCTCCATGACGTTGCTGTATTTGAAAATGGAACATTTGAACAATTGAACTTTCAGAAATTTGAAAACCTGCTTATTTGTTGTTTTTATAGAGAATTACCAAGTTGCAAGAATGAAGTCGAGGAAGGCAGAGTATCATAGTTGTTGAAATATTTATCAATTATATTATTATACGTTTTGCCTTCCAATGTTCTTCATTATATTTGATAATTTTGTTCAAGCTGTATATGAAAAACAGTTGTATGCGAGTTGTTGTTGACAAAAAGTAATAAAAAACGTCAGAAAGAATCATTTGGTGATTTTTATTTAAAAATCAATTAATAAAATATTACATGGTCCTTTAGCCGAATTAGAACAAAAATAAGGAAATATCAGTTCATATAATATGTCCGACTCATTGAGAAGAACAATGCGAGTTAACGCTGGAAAAACCAATAAGTTTGAGGATTATCTTAGGTGGTCTCCAGTTCCACGAGGATACAATAAATAGGAACCAAGTTTCGCCGTATCAAAGTCGATGATTTTGCCGCAAACCGTTGCTGTTCGTTCGGAGAGAGAATATGTTTCACCACCTGGGGTACAATCAGGCGGATCTGAATGTTGCGTTAGAAATCCAGGTAATACTTCGGTCGCTATGAGCACCTTTTTTTTGAAATTTTTTTTTGTGGATCTTACGTAACTCGGTCTCCTCTACAAAAAATGTAAATGAAATAATCGGCGGTCTCTTATAGTTTCGGAGATACAGGGCCTTTTTGGTGTGAAACTTCAAAATTTTCCACATCAAATTTCTGATATTTGAACACACAAAATTCCTCCTTCTTCTGATCAAACACCACACACTCTCTTATTTACTCGTTTTCAACATTTTCAAGCAGAAAAAAACATTAAATTTCCAAAAAATGAAATTATTTTCAAACCATAACCAATTTGTTGTGATGTCATAGTGCAATGACAGTCGAAAGTGATGTATTTGCGGTGTTGCCGCTCTCATTTTTATTGTTAAGAACTGAATGCATTAACGTTGAGTGTTGGAGAAAGTTGGATTTTTTGAAAAAATAATGGTTTTTTCTGCTTGAAAATGTTGAAAACGAGTGAATAAGAGATTGACTAACGTTTGATCAGAAGAAGGAGGAATTTTGTGTGTTCAAACAACAGAAATTTGATGTGGAAAATTTTGAAGTTTCACACCAAAAAGGCCCTGTATCTCCGAAACTATAAGAGACCGTCGATTATTTCATTTACATTTTTTGTAGAGGAGACCGAATTACGTAAGATCCACAAAAAAAAAATTTCAAAAAAAAGGTGCTCATAGCGACCGAAGTATTACCGAAATCCAAGTAAAACTGAAAATGGGGATGCAGCAGCTCCAGGGATAGTAAGATGCTCTTCAAAAGTATCAGATTTTGCTACCATTTCTACGAAGAATTCTGAAAGATCCAAAGTATCTTCCAAAAGGGTAGACATCGAGAGGAAACGTTTGGCGTTGGAGACTGAGGTTGCAAGGGCAGAAATAATGATGAAACAACAGGAATTAGAAAATGAGGATTCTAGAGCTACAGAAGGATTCAGCTGAGGCTGAGATTGAAGAAGATTCTCTTTTATCAAGAGGTAGTTCGAGATTTGTTTTTAACGAATATATAGAAGACAGACCAATTAATAAGCAAGTACAAGACTGGATCGATAAATGCGAAGAGCCTTCTACTTCTATCTTACCACAAAATGCAGGAAATGAATTGAAGTTGAGAAATCTGATGAAAATGACAAGTTGTCAAAATTATGTAATGTCATCGCAGACGCTGTCAAAAGTGTATCACGAGGTACGGATGTTATACAGGGTGTTACCAATCAGCCAATAGATAAGGATTTTCCTAATTTTGATGGAAGACCAGAAGACTGGCCTTTATTTATCAGTCAGTATAAGAGAAAGACGACAATATTTCACTATTCTGAAGATGAAGTGATGTTGAAGTTACAGAGTAGCCTGAAAGGAGAAGCTTTAGAAGCGGTAAGGAGTTTATTACTACATCATAAGAATTTATCTTGTATTATTGATACATTGGAAATGCGATTTGGTCGCACAGAGTATGTCATAGGGTCTTTAATTTTCAAAACACAAAATTTGCAAGCTGTTAGAGAGGGTGATTTTAATAATCTCATTAAATTTTCATGTCACATCAATAACCTGGTGGCTACCCTGGAACAATTTGAGGCGAACAATCATCTGGAGAATCCGTTTCTGTTGAAGCAGTTCGTTTCTAAGATCCCGAACAACCTTAAACTACTATGGGGACAAGTAGTTGCACAGAAAAGAGATAAGGTGAATTTGAGAGATTTTGGAAATTGGACGAATGACATTTCTTCAGCAGCATGTTATGTAAGTCCTAAGATATATTCTACAGCTCATTATCAGAAAAGATATCATACTTCACGCCCAGAAAATGTAATGATCACAGCGCATCAATCAGCTGATGAAAACACATGTTGTTATTGTAATGAACAAGGTCATAATATTTTCGACTGTTCTGTTATTAAAAATTATAGCGTCGATGCCCGTTGGTCGAAAATGAAAATATTTTTTTGTTGTTTGAAAACTGGTCATTTCAAATGGAAATGTAGATCAAAACAACGTTGTGGTTTTGATGGCTGTAAATTGCGTCATCATGCTCTTCTACATAAAACTGAAATTTGTAATTCCGTTGATCAATCTGAAGACACTGGAAAAGAAGAGGCAGTTGAAAGAGTCTTTTTTGCAGATAACAATTCCGAAGTCCTTATTGATGCTAAGCCAACTAACTATACTCATTGGTCAAGATAACATTCATCTTACTGTTGCGAAAAAAGTATATCATGGCAATGAAAATAGTCCATTATCCATGGAAATGTGGGAGAAACTGACGAAACATGTACTTTCAATTTTCACATATGTGCCTGTGATAACGAAAATGAATTGAATCGTTCGGTAATAGATCATTTTTCAACCGAGTCATTTGGCGTCTCTATAACTACTAGAAATATAAATGCATCTCATAGAAGGGCTATGGAAGTTTTAGAAAAAACTACGAAATATTTAAAAAACGAAAATAGATTTGAAACTGGTTTAATTTGGAAAGATGATAATATTTCTCTACCAGAAAGTAAAAACAATGCATTCGGTAGATTATTGTGTATAAAACGAAAAATGTTGAAAAGTAAACCATATTTCGATCAGTATTGTGGAAAAATCCAGTAATATTTGAAGAAAGGCTACATAAGAAAATTAGAATGTCATGAAATAACTGAATCCAATTCTCGCACTTGGTATCTTCCACATTTTGGGGTCGTAAATCCCAACAAGCTTTGGCAAATTACGGCTTGTTTTTGATGCCGCAGCAAAAAGCCATGGCAGCAGTCTGAATGACCAGCTTCTACAGGGCCCTGATTATCTTAGTTTGCTACCAGGAGTGTTGATGCGTTTCAGACGATCGAAATGGGGGTTCTGTGGAGATATAGCGGAGATGTTTCATCAAATAAAAATTCGAAAAGGAGACAGATATGCTCAGCGCTTTCTTTGGCGAGATGGTGAGCAACAGAGAGAAGCAGATGTATATGAGCTACAGGTAATGATGTTCGGTAATTCTTGTTCCCCATGTTCTGCTCAGTATGTAAAAAATCTTAACGCAAAAAGATCTAACTTTTCGGATTTGATCAGGGATGTGGAACGAAATTTTTATGTTGATGATTATCAGGACTCTTGTCCTACAGAACATGAGGCACTGATCAAAATCGATAGGATAGTCAAACCTCATGAAAAAGGGGGTTTTAATATAATGAACTGGTCATTCAACTCGCCGTTAGTAATCGATAAATATGGAAATGGGCTTTCTGAGAAATATTTCAACAAGTCAATGATCGATCGTATTTTAGGAGTATGGTGGAATGTAAGTGATGATTCCTTCACATATTTAAAGTAGTTTTCGATAAAGTCCCCAAAATAATAATCGATGGTACAGATATGCCAACAAAACGTCAAGTATTACAACTTGTTATGTCTGTATTTGATCCCCTAGGATTCTTGGCATATTAAACTATCAAGGGTAAAATCATTCTTCAAGCACTATGGCGCAGTGGTATTGGATGGGACGACATAATTCCAACAAGCAATCATGAAAATTGGTTATATTGGCTGAAATGTCTGAACTCAATTTCTTCTGTTCGTATTCCTCCTTGCTATTCTCCATCCCTTCCACATGCATCAGCAATAGAATTACACATATTTTGTGATGCCAGTAAAGAGGCGTTTGCAGTGGTAGCATATCTCAGAATTGTTTCCAACTCCCACATAGTCGTATCATTCGTCTCAACAAAAGCAAGAGTCAGCCCACTGAAACCTATATCAATCCCTAGATCAGAACTTCAAGCTGCGTTGATGGGTAGTCGAATGCTGAACACCATTTTATTTGAAATCGATCTTTCCATTACTAATTCTTTCTTATGGAGTGATTCTAAAACGGTTTTGTGCTGGATCAAGGGAGATGGTAGAAACTACAAACAGTTTGTTGCACACAGAATAGGAGAAATTCAGAAATTAACTGTTGCAGCACAATGGCGATTTGTTCCCACTAGAATGAATGTTGCAGACAAAGCTACTAGATTCACGAACCCCTCTGATATTGATATGAATAGCTGTTGGTTCGAAGGACCTGCCTTCCTTTACAATTCGAATGATTGGCCACATCATTTTGATACGAACAATTTTAATTTGGACGACGGTAATGAAAGGAAAGTTCTCGAAAATTTTGTTGGTTTAGTTGTTTTACCTTTCGAACACTTACCAGAACAAAATCGATTTTCAAAATGGCGACGACTAGTCAGAAGTACAGCATGGGTTCTTAGATTCTGTAGACGTCTTTTAGGCAAACTTCGAAAGACCAACAATGTTTCCATCGGGGAACTTACCGTTCAAGAAACAGAGGAAGCGAAAATTGTATGCCTGAAAAGGAGCCAAGCGGAAAACTTCGGTAGGGATATTCAACAAGTGAAAGATAAGGGACAAGTAGATAAAAACAGTAGAATTTTCAATCTCTCTCCTTTCATTGATAATGATAGTCTCTTGAAAATGCAGACCAGACTCAGTCATGCACCGTGTCTAGACGATTCTGTGAAAAGACCAACAATACTAGACCCGAAAAATGGAACAGTTATTCTGTTATTGAAACATTTTCATGAAAAATTTCATCATCAAGGAAGGGAACTCATTTTGAATGAAATTCGGATAATGGATATTGGATAATTAAAGGGCGACAGGCTGTAAAAACCACTTACAATAATTGCCAGTATTGCAAAGTGGTCAAATCGAAACCTGAACCAAAAATGGGTGACTTACCAAAAATACGTCTCACACCAGGGTTTAAACCGTTCACTCACACCGGCGTAGATTATTTCGGTCCCATTAACGTTACAGTTGGAAGACATAAAGAAAAACGGTGGGGAGTACTATTTACTTGCATGACAATTCGTGCAATCCATTTAGAAATTGCGCACACTCTTACCACTGATGGAGCAATTATGGCCGTAAGAAGAATGATTTCTTGTCGAGGACCCATAAGATGTTTATATTCCGATAACGCTTCGAATTTCAAAGGTGCAAATGAAGAACTCCGAAAATTGTATAGAGAACTTGACCATAAGAAGATTACTAAAGCAATGACAGAGATGGAAATAGAATGGCATTTCATCCCACCGGGCAGTCCTCATATGGGTGGATGTTGAGAGAGATTAGTAGGTTCTGTGAAGAAAATATTGCGAGTCACCCTAAAGGAAATATCACCCAAAGATGAGATCCTCCTAACTCTATTCGCAGAGGCGGAAAATATAGTATACAGCAGACCCTTGACCCATATTTCCGAGGACATTTCCGAGGACCCTCCCGATCCTCAGTGTCTCACGCCAAATCATCTTCTCATTGGCTCACCATCCAGAAGCCCCTTTTCCGTCAGTTTCGAAAAAGAAGATCTCAGAAGAAAATGGAAAAAGTCGCAGAGGTTGGCAGATATATTTTGGTCACGTTGGGTGAAAGAATATCTGCCCACATTGTCACGGCGTTCAAAATGGGTCAGAGACGGGAACCCAGTTGCAGTTGGAGATATTGTGGTTATGGCAGACAACAACTTGCCTCGAAAATCCTGGCCCCTTGGGAAAGTGACCAGCGTATTTCCCGGAAGAGATAATGTCGTCAGAGTAGTAGAGGTAGAAACATCTTCTGGAATATTCAAACGTCCAGTTACACGCATCTGTAGGATTGATGTCGAAGTTGGTGTTCTTCATTATATTTGATAATTTTGTTCAAGCTGTATATGAAAAACAGTTGTATGCGAGTTGTTGTTGACAAAAAGTAATAAAAAACGTCAGAAAGAATAATTTGGTGATTTTCATTGAAAAATCAATTAATAAAATATTACAATAGTGACCTAGCGTCAGATATTGACAAACAGTCGGGAAAATTGAGGAAAAGGATAATTTCATCATCTTCAGAGGAAGATGAAACAATATCAGAATTGCCACAACCACCAAAAATGCCCAAAAAGTCTTCTCTGAATCAAAAGAATGAACTACAAGCAAGTTACCCTACACAAAACAAAGGTGTAATTCTACTGTATACCATTTTATGACATCAACAATTTTTATGTCTTATAGGCATAAGGATTTTTTTTTTTCAGGTACTGGATTTTGCTGTTGCTGTCAAGAACATGAAATAGGTGCATATTTTCATACTGAACATCATTCTTAGAAAATTTCAATTGAGATAATATTTTTCTGCTGGTATCAATTATATTTTGAACATAATTCTTTCGCATAACTAACAGTTGCTTCTTCCGATATATAATGAATTGAATTCAAGAGAATTATTTGTTAGTCGAAATAATTAAGTATATTAAGTTAATCATTTCTTCATAGCAGATTAATTTTCAGGTGATTCTATCAAACAGTTAACAAAACAACAAGTATTAACAAGACATATTCTGAGTGAAGTCCTCGCAGAAATCAAAACTATGAGAACAGATAAAATGAATAATAGAACTGCATGTCAAGATGTTTCATCAATATTCGTAGAATTCGATAACTTCCCTGTTGATTCAATTCTAAAAATTGAGCTATTGGAGGATTATTCGAACAATGGAGAGAAATTCAAAGCTGCTGCAAGTGAATAATATAACATCAAACATATCTTTTCCTGGAATTACTTCTTGGCCGAATCAAAAAATGGAAAATACAACTTTTATGAAAGAAGTAAAATAAAAATAAATTACAAACGCTCTCTGTTGATAGGTACTTGTTTATCAAATATGTTTGATTCAAGATCAATTCCTTCATTTGTATCGACAAAAGCAAATGCAGGATTTTCTTCTGTGAAGAAACCTGCACTTGCACCGGTCGGATGTAATTCAATACCCTTCGTGGTATTAGCCAGGGGAGTAGTTGTTTTCTGACAGTTGCCGGCCAAAATTTGAGACTGGCCTGAACGGATTGTTCAAAAGATGATATGTTTGATTTATTCACAAAAAGGAAGAAAGAGTCCATCTGAAACAACTCTCCTCTGCCTATGAGGTACAACGGGCACTAAGTTACATAGAAATCACTTTTTTTTAATACATAAATTGAGTAAATTTTCCATATGCTAGGTATATACATTGAGCAAGAAAATGTGATCTGTATGTAACTCAGTGCCTGTTGTGCCATATAGGCAGGGGAGTAGCTGTTTTGGATGGATTCTTTTTTTCTTTTTATGAATGAATCAAATGTCTTTGAGTTATATACATGTACAGCGTACAGCTTATCCAATCCATCTTGGCACAGAACTAATAACCTATATGCCCAGCAAACTCTGTGAAGAATACTAATAAGATCAAAAAACACCTATTATATGTGTTCAGTGGGTTGAAATTTATTCCTAGGTGGTTTTTCTTCCGTCATGGTCTCCACTACCAGTGTGCAATTGGAAAAGTATCTGAGTTTGTGTCAGGATGGATTGGATAAGCTGTACCTATCAACAGAGAGTGTTTGTAATAGAAGTTGCAATTTCTATTATCTGATTCAGAGATGAAGGAAGCCAAAAAATAATTCCTCAAATTCCATTCCCTCCACAAAAATCCTTAGTTTCAAAATATCTTTTTCGGGTCGATGAAGTTTCAAAAATTGGGGGTCATCTTTATATGATTTCATAAAACGTTCCCTTCCATCAATTATGACGAATGAATTTGTTGGATTGGGAAAAAAAAAGTTTTTGGTGGACTCAAATTGGCTGAACTTTCACTAGGTTCCAACATATCTCATATGAAGTTTTGCCTATATATGAATTTCATTCCCAATCTTTAGGAATTTAGTTCTTTAATCAGCAGCTAACTGTAATGGTCTGGCAGCAAATGAAAAACTTACAGAAGAAGCCATAAAGGGTTGGTTACGAAGGGTCAAAAAGAGACATCTAATGACTCTAAAAAAGCAGGGGAAACCCCAAGGACAAACAGAAGAAATAAACAGTGTTCTTCTTTTTTCATGAGTGCTGTTTTGACCAATTTAGTTTTTATTTTTTTTTTATTTTGTTGAATGCATTTTAAATGTATTCTATTTCATATCGACTTGCATATATGAATACAATTTACTTTTCATCCTCTTTTATATAATAGCATATTATTTGAATGATTATTGTTCTGTCATATGAAGTAATTTTTATTTGTTGAAATATTTTTTGGGTTTTTGTCAATATTATTAAAAATTCTCAATTTTGAATGGCCTACTTCATACTTATTCCGATAAGTGAGGTGATGTTTAAAAGTGGAGTCTCCATATATCACTTACATTATATTAATGATAATGAATTATAATCAGCTTGTCAAAGGTTATTTTGAAATCACTCCGAAGTTTATGGGGTATTTATAGTAGTCACCCTGTCTATTGTGAATCAAACTATAAAGCTGCGTTGTTCAATATTGAGATTAACGTATGCGAATTTTCATAAATGAATGGATATCCCTGAACACTATCCCATGGATAATTCCCAATTATATCTATTTCTAGTTTATCTTTTGGTAACCCAACTCAGAGAAGTCGGGAATTTACGAGATCAGTTGTCAGGATTGCAACAACAAGTACATCGGCCAGAGCCGACGAGCTATTAAAACCCGTTTCAGAGAGCATTTTGCACTTATAAAATACGGAAGGGGAGAAAAATCTAGTGTCTCCCAACACGCTCTACACAATGACCACAAAATTGGTGAAAGCAATCGGAAACTGATCAAGCATGTGCATGACACAAGACTTCTTGATGCATGTGAGAGTTTTGAAATAGCAAGATGTAAAAACAGCATGAATAGTGACAAGGGACCTATCCCTTTCAGCCCGCTTTTCAATTTATTGTTGAGAAAGTAATCAGAAATCAATACTAACAGATGACGGAACTTGCAGGTAGTCAGTTCATTACCGAGAAATTAATTAGAATAATTAACAGTAACAAACGAAGTCCATATCGGACCGGAAAACTTTAGGTTTATAAACAACTAACCCCAGCTCTAGATTTAGTATCAATTTTCTTCTCCTGAAGATGCTAACCTTGTTAGCGAAACGCGCGTCGATTGCAAAAATATCAGTTTGGTGTTAGGGTAATTGATTTCTGGGAAAAGTTTCAGTTGTGTCTTCGTTGAGGATAAGTCTATTTCAGTCTGTCCCTTCTGAGTTCATCTGCAAAAATAGTAACTCTCCCCCTGCTGATATACTGGGGAAGTCATTCACGAGAAGTAAAAAAATTAATGGTCCCAGGACAGAGCCCTGTGGAACCCGGCATGGAATATAGGTTGCTTTTCAGAAAATTCTCTCTTGACTTTAGTTAACATCACTCTGTTACCCAAGTACGATTTGATCCAATCCAGGAGAATTCCTCTTATACCCATACCCATGTTGACAATTTTTGTTTTTTTTTTACTAGAAATAATTTACCCCGCTTGGTCTAATATTCACGATGTTACATAGTTGATGTTCCTAAAACATCATAAATAGACTGTTCCCTTGATATCTTAATTGTTACATATCACCATCACATCTAGAAAATGTCAAAGTGATGCAATTCAATGATATCACAATTGTGAAGTCATTACTATGATTCATTTCCAACTGAAGGGAAGAATTTCGACCAATGAAGGCAATGCTAAGATCAAATGGTAAATAGCTCATTTGTACCATTAGCAAGGATTGTTTTACTGCTTGGATTCAGTTCTAAATCATTCGATAGGGATGGTGGGATGGTTCAGGATAATGATATTCCCTAGGGAGTAAAAATAATTGGTTGAACTCAAGCTGTGCCTCCTTTTCAGCAGATTAAATCTCAATTGCAAACACTGGTAGTTGATCAAGCAAGGAAGTAGTATCTACCTACCCCCAAGTATCTCAGGATCATGAAGTATGAAGAGCCTTCTGCATCTGTTGATGCACCTGCAACTGAAAGTTGTTTATTGATTTTCTGACAAAGAAATAGCATCTATACTTACATTTTCAATAAGATATTTGTCCATTAAAAAGCTTCAATATCTTGATTGGAAAATATTTTATTAATTTATTGAAAACAATGTATTATTCTAATACTCTAAGAGACTGTCAATTTTTTTTTCTTTTTCTTCTGCTTTTTCACTTTTTTGTTTTTAGCGCTTAATCTCGAAATCTCAGATTTCATACTGAAGTCAATATTTTCCTCTAGCTGATCAGAAGAAATTCTGTTTTCTTCAGTACTATAAGGAATATATGAATTATGGGTGTCAATTGATTTTTTTAAATATCTCAAATGATCGTTCACTCTTGATGTATCAATATCTAATTTAATTCTTTTGCCATTTCCATTGCTCATATTTTTCTTCCTTTTTCCATTTCCACTATTACTTTTTTGATTATTTATAGCTTCTGCAGTTTTTTTTGCATTTTTGTTATTAGTATCATTCAAAATTGGAATACCAATTTTGTTTGCTTCAAAATTCATTAAACAAATATCTTCAAGATTCTCTTTGTTCTTTTTTTTCTTTTTTTGTGTATTCAATTTTTGTTTCTTCAACAACATATCAGATACTGGAGAGCAATCTTCAGAGACTAACACAACCTCACCTTCATCATCACTTCTGCTGCCCTCATTTCGATCAAAAAATTCCACAGGGCTGTCAGATAAGTGTATAACATTACTTTCATCTTCACTCTCTTTCTCTGTGTTCTTTATTTCTATAACCTCTCCTACATCTTCATCTTTACAGAAACCTCTAAGTTCTTTGATGCACTGGAAATTTTCAAAACTGGAAATAGTTTTCCTGAGACATTTGGACTTTTCAACTATCTCTGCATCATTAATCATAATATATTCTTCACAAAATTCCACATCATCATCATCATTCTCAACCAAATCAAAAAATTCCATAATATCTGGAATATCAGGGGGGTCAATTGTTTGTAGTTCATCATCAAAATCTAGCCAATCAGCATTCATCCATCCTTTGAGATCTTTTGGTAATATATATCCATGTGGTAACCATTGTTTGCCAGAATAACAGAGCTGTGTAGAAAAAGGTAGGAGTTTTCCATAAAATTGACAAATTTGATTTGCAACATGTTTTGCAAGGACGTACACCCTTGAAACTAAAGCCAAACTGATGAAGCCAACTCTCCAAAAATGTCCTGTTTTTATTCTCATGTTCAATAAAAAAGCTGAAATTTTGCAAGTTTCAACAATTCTTCCCATCAATTTTGCCAATCCTTGGAATCGAACTAGAAGATAATCCAGCATATTTTTTGTTGGTAAATAAATTTCAGCTTTATATCGTGATGGTAAGAGTTCCATAAATGTGTTCAGATCATTGAGTATGCCTACTCCGAAAAATATTTTTAATGCTTTGTTCACTTTTTCTAATGCTTTCAAATCTTTTGCAGATCGAAATTTTTGTTTCATGCGATATATAATTCTTGACAAAAGCAAGTATTCAGCATGCATGTATTTGTTATTCAAAAAGGTTTTCAGCTCTTGGCATATATTATGGAGATATTTCATATCTGGAAATAAATTCATTCATGAATAGGTTTGTATAAAACTACAAAATTTCTTACCAATATCACTATTTGAAGTTCTGTAAGTGTTGATGGGTGGTAATGCCAAGTTTTTTACATTCCATAAATTCATTTTCAATGTACTCTGAAATTTGTATTTTCTTTGCGTTTTCTACAACCACCACACAACCACTTGGAAAACACACGATGTAAAACGTAATTTGAACTTAAAACTTAACCACACATTTCCATCCGACTTGATGATTCCAATAAACAGGGTTGCCGCTCCAGATTTTTTTTGTACTAGAAGGTATTTTGAAATAGTACCAAATGGTACTGAATTTCAAATGATAGGTTATACCCATGTTATACCTTGTTAGTAGGACCTGACTAACCTTACATAGACAACCTCCTCCTAGTGGGGCATGGCCCAGCTCTTCAGGTTGACTGACAGTCATTCGATATCTGAAGTTAAGCAATGCGGAGCGCGGCTAGTACTTGGATGGGTGACCATACAGGGAAATACCGTGTCGAACGCCCGTACAGATGCAGCGAAATAGCATATCATAGCTCGCAGACAATATATCAATGAGCACAAGATACATTGAGGATATGCCGTCCTTTGGAGGGGACGTAAAGCCGTCGGTCCCGAGTCCATGGATGTTGGGCTCGTTAAAGATCCCTACCTCTGGTTGGAAATACCAGAGGGTTCTGCAAAATTTACGGTTGGGGGAAGTGTGCTCACCGGCGTCGGTGATTGGCCTTGGTAGCGGATAAAGGCCGACGTTAAATAAAGGAATAGAAGAAGAATAACCTCCTCCTAGTGTATCAAAATGAAATAATCAAAAGTTTCGAATCGGCCTACAAATTGATGCATTCTATTCTGACTTTAGCAAAGCTTTTGATGTATATATTTGTCAATCCATAGATAAGAGTTCTATAGGCGATTCATGCTAAGGAATACGCCCTCTATCGTGTACGAACATAACTAACGCATGGGCCATAGAATCGTTTGTTTACATTATTCGCCATATGATTACTGTTCAATTTAGGTAACAAGATAAGCTTATTATTATTTAGTGTACGATTCTCAAAAGGCTACCTACCTGATATTTGTCCTTCTGTTCAAATGAAATTAGGGGTTACATTACATCTACTTGAATTATTTACCTAGAAATATTATTATTGTACGATTCTCAATAGGGTACCTACCTAATAGTTGTCCTTCTGTTCAAATGAAATTACGGGTTACATTACATCTAATTGAATTATTCACCTAGAAATATTATATTGCCTTATTATTCAGGTTAAAAGTAGGTTACATTTTTTAAGCTCAGTTGTATTATTTAAAAATCACTTCTTATTAACATCTCGAGACTAGCAGTCACTTAATAAAGTCCACTTATATCTCTTTATCTGGCATTTGAAATTGAAATATTGGAAGCCTTTGCCCGTGTTTTACTTTTGAGTTGCCATTAAATCTCAACATAAAGTTCAATTTGTTCAACATAGAAGTGTTTGGTGGTTGCTTGAAGTCGATCATATTCACTGAAAATATGAATCATTATTGTTGTGTACCTCACTGCTCTTCTTGGGCGAAGAAAAATCCTGAAATCAGTTTTCATACCTTCCCAAAAGCAGGCAAACCCAGTGTTATATTCGAAACCAAGTTAGATAACAAAGAGTTGATGGACAGAAGGAAAGTGTGGATTAAAAACTTGAGAATTGGGAAGCCAGTTTCAGAACATATGAGAGTATGTTCTTTACACTTTACTGAACAGGATGGGGGTTCCGCCCCCATCACTTTTTGTATAAAACCTCACTTCGTCCTTATATTATATTTGAAACTTTTCAACTTGAAGTTCTACTTTTAACAATTATGTTGTTCATAATTAAATCGGCAAAATACTCTAACACTATTAACTTATACACAAAGATAGAAAAAACAAGGCAGAGCCAAGTAAACGAAGTAAACACTTTTAAAATTTGAAATAAAATGGAAATAATCAATGCTTCCATACGATGTGAACACACTGGTATGGCCCATGGAGTAGTTCCAATTTCTACCGTTCTAGCGCAACGTTCTTAATCTCAGTCGCCTATACTGATATAGACCGCAAACTCAATGTCAAAATTTTCGGACTAATTTCGACGCCATCTACGTGGTTTGAGTCAAGAACTAATAAGTCGGCGGGAGCTTTTGAAATTGCTGAATAAAGTGAAAGACCATCGTACTTTGCCAAGGAAGCCTTCGCGCCGAATCAATATTGAGAATTAGTCAGCTTGAAGGATGCCTCAGCATATGTTAAGAATTCGGTATCAAGCAGTCCAGGAAAATAAAAATACATTTTCTTTTATTCATAGATATGTATATATTTGTCAATATAGATTTGAAGAACCTACATACATAGTTAGGAATATCATTTTCTAGTAATAATAATGATGAAATAATATAAAATAACGCAATTACGACAAACAATAATGACTTGTTTATTCACCTTCGAAAATTACTTTTCTTATTTACGAGCACATGGGGGTGGGGGGTTGGTTTGTTTTTGTTGAAAATGCGTACATTCGGTCATATTTCATCTCTGTACACCCTAACTTGTAATAATTTCTTCCGTATAGCAATAAAAGTTACACTGGGAACAGTTTGCTGGCCTGCAAATTTGCTACACCCTATTATGAATGCCTGTGGATAAGGTGGAACAAGAGAATGAGATATTTTGTTTTGATAAGGGAAAATGTCTTCACTAATATATCTTTGAATGTATTACAGTATCACCATTCAGTGTTTAGAATGGAAGTCAACAGGGATTGCACTCAGCATATCCTTACCTAAGAACACGCTTAAAGGGTCTCAAGGCGTTCCGAATGATAATAAGCAAGTGAGGTTTTTCTGTAACGTTAGTAGGATGCAATGGTTGCTGGAGTGGAACAGCTTGTAGAAAGGCAGAAAGAAAATTAGCAAAAAAGACTTTTTTTTCTTGTACCAAGTAAAATGTTGTTATAATACTCCATGTAGTTAGTAAATAGGTACATGTGTATAAACTAATAGGATATAAAAAAAGATTTTTATTCACTTATAATGTTTGTGATTGTTCTCACCAGATGTTGAAGTACATGAATTATTTCAGCAAGAATAAATCTCTGAATACAGAAATAAGAGAATTCTTGTGCAGAATTCAGACAGATCCGATATCCGATCGTACGACGATCAGATAGCTTTCTGATTGGTCTAAATTGGTCTGAATTCAAATTCAGACCAATCAGAAAGCTATCTGATCATCGTACGATTGGATTTCGGATCTGTCTGAATCCAGCCTAACCCTGGAGTTGTAGAGCCTTCTTATCGAGTATACTGCATATGTCATGATATACCCTCTGGCAAATTTTCATTTTAAAGATTATTCACAATCCTGTAAATGGCTCATCTTCTGACACCTTGATTTTTGATTGTGAGCTTTCAAAACTTGAAGAATTCTTGTGTGATTACAGGTAATTGAAGATATCTGATAAGATAATTAATGGAAAAATTGATATTTTGGTAGATCACATTTCTCATTCAGCATCATAAGGATTGATAGCCATGCTGATATTTCCAACTATTTCAGTATTCAAAACAATCAACCTAGGTTTATCGTTCAACCAATAAAATTCTTCAAAACTTGAAGAATATTTTTGAAACTACCTAAAATCGAGGCTAGGTAGGTGGGTACTTCGAGAGGTTCGTTTTCAAAATCTTTTGCC
This sequence comes from Zygogramma bicolorata, assembly GCA_032362365.1. Taxonomy (NCBI): domain Eukaryota; kingdom Metazoa; phylum Arthropoda; class Insecta; order Coleoptera; family Chrysomelidae; genus Zygogramma; species Zygogramma bicolorata. Next base: position 91,686 of record JAVJAQ010003840.1, read on the forward strand.
AAACAGGGATCGTTCGTCAGTATGACTTTCACATGTGAAAAATATAATAAGATTAGAACTGCAAGAATTTGGAAAAAAAAACATAACAATAATAAATAACCTCACTTCATCGTTCAACGTCAACTTTATTCTTCATCATACGTCACACCTTCTCGCTCGATTTCCTCTTTAACGAAGCTCTGAGCTAAATGAGCCAATGAGCTGTTGAATATGCACACTCTGTGAATTAAAGGTGTTATCGATCCGAGCGATATGGATGTCCTCGATTCGGGATAAACGAACGATTTTGAATGGATTGAGCGCAGCCGAGCTTAGAGAGCTTGCTCGATAAGCTCGCTCAGTGAATAAATGGGCACCTATGTACCCCTCGGAGAGCACGATTTGTAATAAACGAACGGGGCTTCGAGCAAAGTGAGCACTCAAAGCTTAATAAACGGACTTAGCTGCCAAGTTGGATTGGGTAAAGCTGTATCCACAATAGGCGGTCAGTAGTCGGTAGTTGGCATAGATCTTATATGGAGACAGTTGAAAAAGTCGCTTGGTAGACAAATCGGTTCGTTTTTCTTAAGGGAAATTATTTCTTGCTTGAAATCTTCGTACTGAACAAAGCGTATCCAAATTTTCGCAGCATTCCAAATTTCTTGAGGCGTTGATTCCGAGGGCAATTTTAGTTTTTCTTTCTTTTTCAGTACTCGACAAATCCATGCAGTACTTCTGATGAGTTTCGTCCACGACGAAAATCTTCTTATATCCGGCTCGAAGAACCAAATATTATATTTTTATGAAGCAACCAGCTTTTCAGACTGAAAAACTCTCTTCAAAATTGTAAAGTTACTTTTTATGGACTTTATTTCATCTTTTTTATAAACATGTCAAACCACATTTATTATTTTTATCATACAATGCGTTCAAAAATAAATACAAACAAATAATTATTCAACAACTATAACAAGATCGCGTCCCAGTAACAAGGTACGCCACTGTCGTAAGCAATATACGACCGCAAGCGCTTCTTTTTCCGTAGCAGTGTAGGCTAGTTGGCTACCTTTGAAGGTTGCGCTAGTATAGGCGATCACTCGCTTCTTGCCAAGTCCAGTTATCTGGTATAGACTTCCCCCCAAAGCGTAATCCGAACTATCGCACTGAACATAGAATGTGCGTTGCATAACAGGATTAGCTACGAAAGTTACGTTCAAGTAGGCCTCCTTGATGGCCTGAACAGCGTTATTTTGCTTTTCGCCCCAGTAGCACCTCTCACCCTTTTTCAGTAGTTTCAGTAGCGGCACAGTAAGTTTCGCGTAGTGATCGCAAAACCTCTGTTCGTAGTTAACGAGACCGAGGAACCCTCTAAGCTCCTTAAAGTTTCGCGGTAGCGGAAAATTCAAAATACACTCAACCCACTTATTAGGGTCGATTGGAATCCCCTCCGGAGTAATAACGTGCCCTAGGAACGACACCTCCTCGCGGATGAACTGTAATTTTCGTAATTTAATAGTAAGTCCTGCTGATTTCATCTGATGTAGAGCCCGATTCAGATGAATCAAGTGGGTTTCCAAGTTTTCCGAACGGATGAATAAGTCATCCACATACACGCAGATAAAATCAACCCAAGTTTCACCCAAAACCTTATTCAGGCATCTGATTAAACTCTCCATGGAAGTACTCAATCCAAAGAGAAGCCTATTAAATTTGTAAGACTCGCTCTCATATACAAATCCAATGTTGTATGTTGATACTTCATGGGAATCAGTAAGTAAGCTGAGGTCAGGTCAATATGGTACTAAGCACCTGCCCTCCTTCAAAATTACACAAGAGTTCGTTCGGGTTAGGAGGATTAATAAAATCCTTCCTCATTCGGGCATTCACATGACGCGCATCTAAACATACGCGTACACTTCCGTCCTTTTTTGTCACGCATACTAATGGGGAGACATATTCCGTTTTTTCTTTTTTGATGATGCTCCAGTTCAGCATCTCATTCACCTGAGCTGATACCTCCTTCCTATATTTAAATGGCACTGGGTTAGTAACTGCATTAAACGCCTCATAGTCTAATAATTCAATTTCGTGCGAATAGCCCTGTACACAACCCGGGCTTTCCGAAAAAATATCGCAATTTTTCCTCAATATATTCAATAATTAAACCTTGACTGCCTCATTCGCACGGCCCTCATTCGCGGCCTCCGCTAAATCCCCGTCGGTGTATCTATTGTTTTTACTTATGTCAATATGGATAGCGGCCTTATTCACTTCAAATTTAATGGCCGTATTCCAAACTTGGTTATCAACCCGGAAATGTAATATCGAGTTATCAAAATCTATCACGGTTCGATATCTATATAGCCAATTAGACCCAAACAAAATCTCACAGTTCAAATTAGGCACCACTGAGCAATTAATGTCCATTTCCTGACCCGAAAGAATAGCCGGTAATAAAATTTGGTCTCTTACTCTCTGCGTTCTACCCCCTACAGCGACGGCAATGGTAACATTCGTTGGCAGCACGGGTATATCAAATTTTTCAATTTTCAACTTTTTATAAAAACTATCAGATATAGCGCAGACATCCGAGCCGCTATCTAACAAAGTTTCTTGGGTGCCACCAATTCGTTATCTTCTGATTCACTTTCGGAATCGGTTGAAATATTCTCAACGTCCTATTTGAAAGAAGTAATATAATTAATATTCGCACGTTCATTATCACCATCACTAGCATTTGTCGACGAATTTTATGATTTATAACCATAGGAGCCTCTCTTGATATATTCCTAGTATTTACATTATTCCTACCTACATTATGGTCAGAATTGCGGTAAGTATTCGGGGTCGCTTCGTACTTATACGTATCGTCAATTTTCTGAAGGTAATCCTCGACTGCTTCGACTGTACAATACTCGTTTGTTATAATACCTCGTTGAATATCTACCGGAAATGTTTCGCCATCAACTCAATCAGCATTGGAATTGGATGTTTTTTTGTGAAGAAACCCCGCCTGGCTTACCCAATTCAACAGGTACTCCGCTCTACTACCCGACTTGAACCTGCCGTTGTTTAAATGGAAGAATGGGTCGCGCTGCCTATTAGAGTTCCAGAAGCGCTCTCCGAATGCCGTTTGAAAGTCCTCAAATGTTATAAAACCACTCTCCTTAACCAGAGCCCAGTCTGCCGCGCCCTATTGCTAGATCCGTTCTAAATTCTTCCGGTACACCGGCATCACAAAAAATTCTATTAATTTTTTCAGAAACGCCATTGGGTGCATTTTAGAATTTGGATAGAATACCAAATTATGACCCCGCAATTCCTTAAAATTCAGTATATACGATCTATCTTTAATAGTCGGTGCAACGCTCACTTTGGCTAGCTCGGAAAGTATTACTTCCGACTTAGAACCGATTTCCCCCTCAGTTCTTTGATCAATGTGCTCAACATTCATAGCTAAATTTCCTACCGTTTCTTGTAAAGCTACCATTCCCTCAGCTAATTTATTCAACATTTCCTCTATCCCATTCTTACCGTCTACCGGCTCCTTGGAACTATTTCTTCCCTTCCTATTCTTTCGTGAACTCATGTTCAAGCCTTTTATTTTTCCTATCACTAATTATCAGGCTAGTACATACAAAAAAATAATACATACAGTTCATACAATAAAACTACTAAGTGCGCCTTCGTTTCTATCCTCTCAATGGCCAATAAATAGTATCACCTAGTTAGTGCTTATTTTTTATAAAATTATTCCTTCCATTTTTCGATCAGAATTAACTTTCTATAGTCCTTCTGCTAACACGGCCTACGCTGCCCCCCCCCCTGTACGAATGAAATTAATAGTTTTACCGGCGAACTCCAGTATGTACCTGACCCACGTCGGGTAGTGTTTTTCGTCTGCTGTCGATGGAGATTCTGCTGGGCACTCCAGGCTCCAGGCGCTTCCCGCTGTCGCTAACCAGCCACTGCTAGCTGCTAGCTGCCTCAGCCGGCATTGACAGCTGCGCGCAGGAACCAAACTCAACCGTCTCCGCTAGGCGATAACTTCGCCCTGGATGTGGAAAATATCGGTTGCTTACCGCTTACCACCTTCTTCGCCTTATTGTTGGCACGGCTAATAAGACCGTATCCACAAATACTTTCGAGAAAGTTGTTCCACAATATAACTCGCCACTAGTTGGTCGCCAATGAACTAGATCACTTTACTCAGGTATATTTCAGGTTCGATGAGGTTTGGAAAAATGAGTGCACTGCAAGTAACTTATAAATTATATTCTGGAACAACATACTATATAACGGCGTCGGGCTAACCGGTACAAACATGCGAAAATACAATGATAAAAAGTTCCCTTCTTAGGGTACCGTTCGGCCCGTGTCAAAGAAGATTTACGTATAACGAACAAGAAGCGACACTTGCCGCTACCCAGCCGCTGATCCTGAATTTCATGACCTCCACACTATTTTTCTTGCGACTACGCAAGACTTCTAGCAAAAAACAGTAAGCCAGTAAACTACTTGACAGGAAACACCAGTACTTGTTTGTTTCTATTACTGACAGAATGCCGACATTGCTGGTAGACATGCGCATTCAGGGTGTATTTGTCGAATTTGTGAGATTCGCTTCTTGTTCGTTATACGTAAATCTTCTCTGCCCGTGTCTATTTACTGACTGCCGCCAAAGAATATTTACGTATAACGAACAAGAAGTGACACTTGACGTTACACAGCCGCTAATCCTGCAAGACTACCAGCAAAAAACAGTTATCCAGTAAACTACTTGACAAGAAACACCAGTACTCGTTAGTTTGTATTACTGACCGATTGCCGAATTCCGACATTGCTGGTAGACATGCGCAATCATGGTGCTTTTGTCGAATTTGTGAGATTCGCTTCTTGTTCGTTATATGTAAATCTTCTTTGCTGACGCACTGACCGACTCCTCGACCGTCGACACTTTCCCCTCCACTCACAGCACTAAAAAACCGCGGAACCAACTAAACTTTCAAATTCTTCAATGTCTTTGGAAATGAAAGCAATGCAAATGGTCTATAACTACAAGGTAAAGTTTTTTTTTGTAGGAACTGACTGAACTCTTGCTGTTCTCCAGGACTTAGAAAAAACCTCCAAGTTATATGGAAGGTTGAATAATTCACGAAGTACTGGTGTCGATTCGGGGGCACACACTTTAGAAACAATTGCTAGAATTGCATCAAATCCGAAGCCTTATTCGTCGCCCATCAAAATATTGCTTATATTTTGTTGGTGAAAAATCATCTCAGGCATATGACTGTCGACAAGCGTGATCTTTTCACGATGAGTCCAAAGTAGAATTTCCAGCAAAAATATTTGCAAATATATGCTTTCTGTTGGGCAGTGGTGGCTTGTGATCCATCTTCTTTGGTTAGGGGGAAAGGATAAAAATGAAATTTTTGGCGACAGCTTTAGCAAATGATTAAAACGAACGAGAACCGTTTGGACTTTCAACAAACTTTGAACGAACTCTATGATTATGCGCTTCTTTAGCAGCTTCAATTGTTGCACTGCACCTATTCCTTGCGTTAACATACTCAGATCTCGTCTCTAAGCTGGGGTTATGGCGCCAGCGATTGAATGCCACTTATTTGGATGTGACATCCTTAGAGAAGTTTTTATTGAACCATGGTTTCTCAGACTTAGCATTTATTGGAGCCGAATACGAACAAATTGTTGAATCAGAATAACCCAAGAGGGGTTAATTTTGATCTGATAAATATTAGGATGACTAGTGAGAAACATATTCAATGTATTAGCAAATTGGCTCTCCGTATTAGGAATACGAGTGGGTTGATCTATCAGTTGTTCCAGATCATTAGTAAATAGCATATGCCTCTGCCTGTCGTGGTCTTTTATCTGTTTTATTCAAGAATTTCAGCCATGACGGATTTTGTACATTTAAATCACACTATATGGTGCTCAGCAGTTGGATGGTATTCTTTGATGAAGTCCCTCTTTTTCGATAGAAATTCGCATAGTCTGTCAAAAGTGTCATTGTAGGTGATAAATAAAGACAACAGATAAATCTAGTTTTTTGATGATTGGCAAGCTTAAACCACATGACGTCAAAATCTTTCTGTTCCAGACCTATTTTCGCGTTGGGCCAATAAATCATTACAAGAGTTTAGACAAATACCATCTTTGAAACGAAAGTGAGAATAGATTCATGACATGGACAAAGCATATGTACTTTATTCGTATATGAATTGACCTGAGTTTCAGTTCGAATACGAATGTCAAGTTTTTCGGTTTGCAGATGGTGATGCACATCATTGATATTTTTATTCATTCCACGAATATTACAATAATCGAATCTCAATACTCTCGATGAAGCATGCCCCCCCCCCCCGAGTACCTCACACCCAGAAATCCGATTGGGGAGGTATTTTACTTTCGGAGTTTTTCAAATTCAATAGTTGGTAAAACCGGAAATATCAACCACATACTAAAACGTGAATTAACACTTCACAGCACAGTTGATATGGCTTCAGAAAGGAAGAAAAAAATGGCATTGGGTCTTGGCATTTAACCTTTGACGCCAACAAGGCCACGTGACCAAAGTGTCAAACTCGCGGTAACCTCGTTCAGTAATATATACAGTGATCTTGGAAAGAGACATAGAGAAAATACATTTTGTATTTGGTTTGACAACACTGACCAAACTGTTATCAATGTCTAAACACTATAGCGCCTAAACGTTGACAAAAGTTGAGATTTCATCATGGAAATCTCTCAAGTTGAAATGTGAAATTTTGTGCAGCGGCTCTAAGCCCTTAGACGCAGCCAATGGCTGCTTTTCATAAGCGCGGTAAGCTGTTTGACGCAGTCATTGTCCATGGCAAATGGCAAGTGTCAATACTTCAAACTTCAATACTTAATTGTCTTGTGCTTGTGTCGTGTCTTGTTCTTGTTTCTTTTTTTAATATCCGTTACAGAACAGTGATTATCCATATTCAACCAGAAAGCAGATTAAAAGTACCCTAGAAAAATTGGATTATGCCTATGAATTTGTGGTATCTTATTTACCTGTTGCACAAAGACATCTGAAAATGGTCATTTTGAATAGGGGAAAAATTTATTGCAGTTGCAATTTACGAAATGGCTTGAATGTAAGTGATTATATAACTTTTAGGTCGGGTTTCACCCAATTCATTTAAGGTGCTGAAGAGAATATCTTCATCTAAAGTACCAGGTCCAGTATTCATAGAAAACACTCCAGAAGAACCAGTAATTGTTATGCGAGAAGAGGATGATGTAGATATAATTGGCCCTCCAGATCCGTTTTCCAACCTTAGGCCAATCATTAGGAAACATTTATCTGATGAAACGCCCCTTCAAACTAGATTACGTACCCTGCAGGATGCTACACAAGAGTGGAATCACAAATTCTGGAAGGAGCATAACAGACGTTTCAAAAAGGTAGTAGTCAAACTTGGATGAAGAATCAAATGACCATATAAAAATGATCTTACTGTTTTCAGGAAAAGCAAACATATATCAATTCTTTTTTGAAGCATCAAGAGCAAAGACAACTTTCAGCAGACGAAATGAGTGAATTTTATAAAAAGTTTTTGGATGAAAATTTGCCATTACATATAAAGTATAATCGTGAATGGTACAAGCGTAACTTCACACTGTTATTCCTATCATTATTGGTTAGTGTGGAAAAAAGTATACGTATTCTTATGATATGACAGGTGAGAAAAGTTTCAGAAAACCCCTATTGCTTTTTGAAGTCCATCATAATTTTTGGCTTGTCTTGTTTTCTGTTGAGAAGAAAAGTTCATTTGAAAGTTTTACTTGAGTAGAGGACTATTTGATGAAGTGATCTCAATGTCAATAATAAAAGTTCCTTCTGTAAACAATTTCATATACATCTCAGAAGCATAGGACAGTTATGTTATGGCTCTCTGGGGCATTGTTGTTCAGCTGCAAGAAAAACTTGTGAATCTTTCAGTATTACCGTACATCTTAATCAACTTCTCCATTCCATAGAAATTTGCATCTGTATCCCACTTCACACACTAAAATCAAGGTATATAGGTTTATTCATTAAGTTTCCAATTGAAGTAGCAGGAAAAAGTATGTGGTGCTTTCTAAAAAATTCATGCTTATGTTTTTGTATATTCATTGGCACAATCCTGTTCATATTGTGAAAAATATTCAGAACAAATATATAAAAATAAACTACTTGAACTTTCCAGAATTGGATATGAAGCTACCTTATTGAAGAAAAAAAGCTCATTTTCAGTACATTTCAAACCAAACTCACAGTTTGCATTATCACATTTAATTTTTTTTGTGCGTCCAATCGTGATGTTTCCTAGCTATACTATAGTTTTATCTCGACCCATAATTTTTTCATGTTGCTTTTTTTAGCCTTCAACTGTTATGAAATGTTTATCTCGAAGGTTTTCTTCCAAATATTTTTTTTTACAATCAACCACATACCAAATTCAAACTACTTTTACTCAGTGTGTGGTGTCATCAAAGTCAGCATCTTCTCCAGAAGAATTGTTGTCATTTCATTTATTGTAAGTATCAGCCTACGATACTGCCCAATGTGTGCTGTGAGAACCAGGACATTGCATCTGTTACCTCATAGACTTTGAAAATGCCTACCACAGCTGTAGGCCGTGTAGGCAAAACGTCAGGTCCTGTGGACCAGATAACACCCCAGAATCAGTTATCTCCAGCCGTGAAAGTTTACCTTCTTTGAAGCCAAAATTGTTTGAACTTCTCAGTAATTGGTAACAATAATTTGGTTTGTGAAACCTCTCAAAAATGTTTTGCTGAGTTAACTGTTTACTGAACATTTTATCAAAATTGAACAATCACTTGTAACGAACTTGTGAATTTTTGGTATCAGTATTACTACTTTCCTTCGGGTTTGAAGGTCGCCGGTTTTAGGAATTTTTTCCTGACGTTTTGCTGGCGCGACTGGCTAGCTTCTTCAAAGGCTCATATATCTTGAGTTTGACTCCGATGTCATCTGATCTGGAATGTTCTGTTCTCGAAAGGGCATCGACGTTTATCGAACCCTCTCAATAACTCTGCGCAAACAAATGCGGTCGGTGGGCGTTGCATTCTCCGAAGCACACGCATGGGAGCAGAGAAACGGTTTCGCAGAAACTGCATATTATGAAATTTTTCGTAGAGATCAATTACTTTAATACCAAACTGATATTATTTGCACTCGATGCGTGTTTCGCTAACAAGGTTAGCATCTTCAGGAGAAGACATTCATACTAGGTGTGAGTGATTCAGTATCAATGACTATTTGAATATTGAATTGTATTCATTATACTACTCAAGCATAGCATACTATTCATAGTAGTTGATAGTCGCACTATCAGCCAAAAAATGGCCCGCACATGCTAAAAAGCTTATCAAGTTTGTCATCGTTCTAGATAAAACCATACACTTTGAAGTAATTTTATCTGAAACTTTTTGTAGAGATCAATTACCCTAACACCAAACTGATATTATTTGCACTCGATGCGTGTTTCGCTAACAAGGTTAGCATCTTCAGGAGAAGACATACATACTAGGTGTGAGTGATTCAGTATCAATGACTATTTGAATATTGAATTGTATTCATTATACTACTCAAGCATAGCATACTATTCATAGTAGTTGATAGTCGCACTATCAGCCAAAAAATGGCCCACACATGCTAAAACGCTTATCAAGTTTGTCATCGTTCTAGACAAAACCATACACTTTAAAGTAATTTTATCCGAAACTTTTTGTAGAGATCAATTACCCTAACACCAAAATGATATTATTTGCACTCCACGCTTGTTTCGCTAACGAGGTTGGCATCTTCAGGAGAAGACATTTATACTAGGTGTGAGTGATTCAGTATCAATGACTATTTGAATATTGATTTACACTCATTATACTACTCAAGCATAGCATACTATTCATAGTAGTTGATAGCTGCACTATCAGCCAGAAAATGGCTCGCACTGCACTCCAAGGCGTTTGACAGGGTCAACCATAATCTCTTACTTCAAAAGCTGTACAGAATGGATAAGTAGCTATCTCAGCTAATCGAAGTTACCTCTGGTGTTCCTCAGGGGTCACTCCTCGGTCCCTTACTATTCAAATTATTCATTAACGACATTATTCATTGCTTCCGGCACGCCAAAGCACTACTATTCCCAGGTGATTAAAAACTTTTCCAAATTATTGAAACCTCTTAGGATGCTCACAGGTTTCATTCTGACCTTGACAATCTATCAAACTGGTGCGCCTTAAATGGACTTGAATGCTGCAAAGTGCCATGTCATGCGCTTTTATCGATCCATGTACCTTCTACCACTATTGATTACACCTTAAATGGTCATGCCTTGGAGTGTGTTAATCAAATAAAAGACCTTGGAGTTGTTCTTGATCCCACATTGAGCTTGAATCAACATATACTTACGGCAATCCATAAAGCCATGAAAATGCTAGGGTACATCAAAAGGCTAACCCCATTGCTATTGAAGCCCTTTATGCACGACGGGGCGTAAATTGGCACTTTATCGCCAGGATTTGCGAGCGTAAAGTAGTACCTTAGCACCCGCGAACTATTTTATCGCCCGGCGGGCGATGATATCGTTGAGCAGGCGCTAAAGTGAATTCCAATCTCATATCGATAGAAATCTATACTCCGATGGTTTCAACATATATCTGAATTACGAGTCGAGAGACCATCAACCACCATCGTCATCAGAATATCAATATATCTATTGTACCTACAGATAACTCATGTTGAAAATAATAAAGTCAAAAAATGAGAACAGTTATTTATGGAAATATTTGGATTTGTTGTTTTCTGTTCATTAACTATCTGCAGTTAATGATTTCAACTGATTCCTTATTACTAGAAGTCTGAGGAGAATGCATGTTATTTTCTTATTGTTCAGAGAACTGAGCAATGTTTTCAGGTTGTCTGCAAAGCTAGTAGAAGGCTCTTCATTTTCTACAATTTTCTTAGCAATCTTCAGCTAATTTTCAACTGAATTTTCGATATAACCTTCCGCAACAGTCCTCATCTTCCACACCCAGCATTTCTTTTAATGTTGATTATATCCTCGCCTGCATCTGCTAACAAAGTTGCTGAGGAATGTCTGAAGCAGTGACCAGTATATTATTTCGCATTAGAAAGACCTAGTTGAGTGGCTATTCTGAATGGTATCTGACCGAATGTATTTTTTCCGATAACCTGTCTCGTACACTTGCCATTTTTATTATATAAAAAAAACTGTTTTGATCATTCTGATCTCGCAAGGAAGAATATTTTCTATAAATAAATATCCAAATATCTTGCCGATTTCTGTTCTTTATCGATTACAGTAAATACTCGATTTATCTTCGTTTTGGTTTCTCATATAGTTATGAGTAAGAATGACTCGAAATCTTGAATGACGTCCACTCAAGTCCACTGTGATATTTGCCAACTCTTCGCGGCGACATGCTCCACAAATTCCAAAAATTAATTCTTGGATTAACATACTGAACACTGAGAAAACATGAAATTTGAACTTACTTTCATCATAAGATACAAATCGTCTGGTACTTCCCTCAAAAATAACTCAATTATTTCTCTGCTCGGTCGTGCATAAAATTTTGTTTTTATTTCGTTATTTAGTGTTAATATCCCTCGCTATCGCTCGTGCTATTACTTACAAGCTGCGGTCCATAAAACCCTATTTTACGCCCTTGATTCATAAATAACTATTATTGTTCACTGGTCCGTCCACACGTATTGTTCTTCTGTCTTGTCTTCTCATTGCTTAACTTATATCAGGAATATCGAAAATGTCCAACATAACTTTCTCAGATACATAGCATATAGATCGGGTGTTCGTTGTATGTGTTGCTACAGCGATCACTGAGTATGGCCCCCCTGGAAACTAGGAGGAAACAGAGAGACCTGACACGACTCTTCAATATTATTTATGGCAAATGAAGTTGTAACTCGACAGCAACAAACATCTCATGTACCATTTTATCGTTTGAACCACACATTCCACAGCTGCATTCCAAGAATTTCACGAGTAGCCAATAGTTACAATGACCTTGAGATGTTCAACACCTCCTTGCATCATTTTAAAACTCATTTGCTGAATACTGTGTTTAAATGTTCTGAAGGTAGTTTATGTAGTGTATGCTTTTATTGACTCTCATTGTCTTTTGTTTTTATATTGTAGATTAACCTTTTTTAATCTTCGAATTAACCCCTTTTAAGCTTATTCTTAGTTGTGATTTGTATTTCAGTGCTTTATTTGGTTTCATTTTAATTATAATTTAACATTGTAATTTAAACTTTAAAATGGGCTTGCCCGTAAATAAATTATGATGAATAGCATTTTCTGTAGGGCGATATCATGAACTATCTTGATGCTTACAAAACTTTTGAGAACTAGACAGTTTTACTCTTTGAAAATGATTAAATAATATTTCCTCTCAGAATTAAAAAAATCTTGAATGTAAAACGATAGAAAATTCCACTTTGTATTACCCACGCTACTTTTCGGGATCCCACTACGCTCGTCCCGCAGCAATCGCTTTTGTTATACAGAATGAATTTCTTTCTAATTGGTTATATAAATAGCTATCAGATTTCCATCATATAATAATAGTATATTACGAATCGAGGAGGATAAGTAGCCTATTAGGCGCTAGCAAAAACTTGTGAGCACGAGGCGTTAGCCGAGTGCAGTAATTCGCTAGTGCACGCATTTGGCTTTAACTCTGAGTCGCGTACTTCACTTTTTCTACTCCCACCATGCTTGTGTAGTAATTTCTTCGTTATCTCATTTTCAATAATCGACGAGAATTGAATGACAGCAAGTGGATATTACAATTGCAATTCGCTAAATAACGAAAGTTATCGAAAAATCGGCCTCTGGTACATTCATGCAGCGGAGGTATTATTTACAAATCTGTATCGTATGCCCATAGGTTGTTACAATGTTGAGGGTATTCGTTTGAAAGTTTTTGGTTGAGATAATCAAAAGAGGAATTGGCATGTTTTTTGTTTCAGATAGTACTGCCTGGATGCTTCAAACCGAAAGATGCGAAGGAAATGCTTTTGTGTATAAATGGAGTGTAATTACACGAATTGGTCCACAATAGTTACCTGACAGTATATATTTGCCATTTCGACTATTTGTAGCATTACTTTAAGTTATTGTTTTTGATGATTAGTATTTATTATTACAATGTAAATACACACATGTTGAATTTCTTTCGTTGTTGATTTGAATTGAAGACACCATTAATTAGTTGATAGCTAACAGGCTCGCCGCTCGCTCCAGAAAGGGATGAAATCTGAAGTTTACTGTTTATACAGAAATGTACATCGGAATCAACATTCTGCCTGTCTAAGCAGTTTGTTTAGATAGAGCCTAGTAATTAATTACATGGGAAATTACATTTATTTTACGCATCAAGATGTTTGATCACTACCTGAGAATTAATCTGAATGTCCTGAAATTTTGAACAGTAGAAAATTATAGTGCCTTTTTGATCAACTCTTTCAGAAATTTCGGAAAAAATGAATGAGCTTTCATTCGATTCGAAATGGCAGTTAGATGACTTTTGAAAAAATCAATTGCAAAAGTTAACAATTGTTTTTTCGCAAATATCTCAATGACTAATGAAGATTTTCGGAATCTGAAGAAAGATTCAAATAGTTCACTTCCCTAAAAAAGTCGCGAACCTGTAGGATCAATATTTATTATTTTTCCAGGGGGTTGAAAATAAGGCCGTAAATGGGTATTCTGGCTACAGCTCGACTTACACGTGAATATTTCAACTATTATAATTTATAAATGTAATAATTTATGATTTTTCTTTTAAATTTCATTTTCCTTTCTAGGAGCTATTCTTGAAATGTTCTATTATTGATTCCGGTATTAATAAAATTGAATACTTATTTAATCATTGAAAAAAAATTGTTTCACTGTTTTTATTAGTTCTGTTTTCACTACCAAAAAATACAAAATAAAACTTTTGTATTCAATTTTTTTATTAATTCATTGCCGATATCAATAGTTTCTATACCATTAATAGTTGCTGGCAAAACATCGAGTGGACTTGTTCCTCAAGTGTCCAGCTTCTTCAGAGGCTCATACATTTTGAGTTTGACTTCGATGACTGAAGTCATTGTAGTGTGCTGCGACTCATATCAACTGAACTTGTTGCTCTCCCTTGTCATCATCGAGTGCCAATCCACTCCACTGTGTGACCTCCATCGGCAGTGAGAATGTGTTCTGATAATTCAGAACCACCAATCTGCCTGTTCTTGATGTGAATCTTCTCTTTCGCACTTCCTGAGGTGTGGACGTTTATATACCCAGTCAACACACGGGCATTCTATGGATATCCAGTGGACATTCATTTGGGATATCGAAGATATCCAGAGGACATCCAGTTGATATCCGGTGGATATTTTATGGACGTCCGATGGATTGCCCGAGTGGAACAAGCTGGATTTCCATAAGATATCCTTCCGGGATATCCATAAGATATCGTTCAGGGATATCCATGAGATATTGTTCACAGATATCCAGAGGACGTCCAGTTGATATCCGGTGGATTTTTTATGGACGTCTGATGGATTGCCCGAGTGGAACAAGCTGGACTTCCACAAGATATCCTTCCGGGATATCAATAAGTTATCGTTCAGGGTTATCTATGAGATATTGTTCACAGGTATCCAGAGGACATTCAGTTGGTATCCGGTGGGTATCTTATAGATGTCCCGAGCGCAAGAAGCTGGACTTCCATGAGATATCCCTTCGGATATTCATAAGATATCGTTCAAGGATATCCATGAGTTATCGTTCACGGATATCTATAAGGTTTTTTGGATATCGAAGATATCCAGAGGACATCTATTTGGTATCCATTGGATATTAATGGACGTCCGTGGATATAATTGGGAAATATCCATGGGATAGTATTCAGGGATATATCCATTCATTTGGTCTCGGTAGTGTAGTGGTTAGCATATCTGCCTATCAAGCGGAAGGCCGGGGTTCGAATCCTCGCCGGTCCACCGTGCTGGGTAATCGCACGTTAAAAGGTAAGGCCTCGTTGATCCATTGCTCGCACAAGTTTCGACTTCTGAGGGTTGACGTTCGTCAGCTGGTTAACGGAAACGAACAATTTTAGAACAATTTATGAATATTCGCATAAGTAATCTCAATATTGAACAACGCAGGTTTATAGTTTGATTCACAGTAGACAGGGTAACTACTGTACATACCCCATAAACTCTGTTGTGGTTTCAAAATAACCTTCGACTAGCTGATTATAATTCATTATTATTAATATAATGTGAGTGATACATAGAGACTCCACTTTCAAACATCACCTCACTTATCAGGATAAGTTTGAAGTAGGCCATTCAAAATTGAGAATATTCAACAATATTGACATACAGTTTTGGATATCTTATGGGATATCCTGAATAGCTCCTCTGAAGATTATCCAGTTAATGTATATCTTATGGATGACCACTTTGGGATATCATGAGAACATTTACTTCAAGATATCTTATGATATTCAGTTCAGGATATCTTTAGGATATTCAGTATTGGATATCTGATGGATGTTCAGATAAGGGCTTCTAAGGATTATTCAGTTATTTGATATTTCATGGATATCCACTTTGGGATATCATGAGGATATTCATTCCAGTATATCTTATGGAATTTAATTTCAGGATATCTTTAGGATATTCAGTATTGGATAATTTATGGATGTCCAGAATAAGCCCAGAGGTAGATATTCGGTGGATGGATATCTTATGGATTTTCATTTCCGGATATCTTTTGGACATCCTGCTTTTGATATCTCATGGATGTCCAGAATAGGTTCAGGGATATTCCGACGTGAATTGGACATAAAGTGGATATCCATAAGATATCTGGTGTTGACTGGGTATATATATATACCGTGTGACACAGACTCAGGGTACACCCCCGTTTTCTCCTTTGCTTCTTTAGCTATATTTCTGAAATTTGGAACATTGAATTTGCTCACTGAGCAGCACTTCTCGACATATCTGAAAGAAAAAAACAACTTCCAATTTTTCCGGAAATGACATCAACTTTCGATTCTTGAATGGGACACCCTGTATATTGTTACACGATCGGCTAGGGATGATCATGAGGAATCCAACGATACCAGGTTTTATGGTGTTATCTCCGATGACTACGGAGATATCGCCGTTATTTTATTCATAAGCTCAATGAGTGGGAGAGAGAATTGGATTGACCCGCCAGAAAAAGTTTCTCTCTCCTACTCGTTGAGCTTATGGACAATATAAATGGCGATATCTCCGCAGTAATTGAAGATAACATCATCAAACTTGGTATCGTTGGATTCCTCATGATCATCCCTAGCCGATCGTGTAACAATATACAGGGTGTCCCATTCAAGAATCGAAAGTTGATGTCATTTCCGGAAAAATTGGAAGTTGTTTTTTTCTTTCAGATATGTTGAGAAATGCTGTTCAGTGAGCATATTCAATGTTCCGAATTTCAAAAATATAGCTAGAAAAACAAAGGAGAAAACGGGGGTGTACCATGAGTCTGTGTCACACGGTATATATATATATATATATATATATATATATATATTTCGACCGCACGAACAAGGGATTGATAAATATGTTTTCTGTTAGATGGTTGAGTGTGTGTCAGAATTGAACGTCAAGTATTTCTTTTGAAAGTTCTAACATCATACCTATCGCCAGTCCGTTTCATCTTTTCAGCCACGATACTTTCGGTCCATTTGAATAAGTTTCTACGGAAGAATACTCAAAATACCCCTTATAAATATTACTCAGCATTGGAGAAAGAGGTGAACCCATAGCCATCCCAAATTATCGTGGATGAGTCATTTTTGAATTGAAAATATGTTTTTTCCATACAGTTTTAGGATATCCATTATAGCATTTACATTCAACTTCGTTGTATCGATCAGAGTTCCATCAATCTCTAATTTGGACTTGACGATAAGTATTTTGATAAAAATTAGATCTTGTAATTTTTTCGATAGTCAAATTCGAGTTATACAAGAAGTTGCTGACTAATAGAACGTATCCCATTCAAAAGGAACTGTTTTGAATTAACGCAGTAAGTTTTTGGGGTAGGTTAAGAAATCTGCTCTTCTACACTTGTATATATTCCAATATTAATTCTTCATTTTTCAGACTGGTGGGAAGGAAGAATCATTTGTATCGAATACCAAGATCAAAAATTTTTTCGATCTTATAAAGAACGCATTTGTTTACCAATGTTTTGATCAATATGAGATAAAAAAAATCCATCCAGTTTCTTATAGTAAGAATTCTGAAAATATTGAAAAAAAAATATTTTTTCAATGAATCACTGAAGTTTTTAATTCCATAAATATAATATTATATCAATTGATAATAATTAATGGAAGATTGAAAAATGAAGATTTTTTTCCAACAGAAATCTATTCTGAAGATTCTCAAGAAAAGCACCATGAAAGGAAAAAAAAAGAGTTATTATACACTTGCAATATTCATGTTCAAGTCGAAAACTATTGCATAACTGATTGAAAAATTGCGATGAACATTTTTCATCAATTAATTATCCAGTGACTGCCTGAAATTGCTTACGAAAGTCAACCGTATTTTTAAAAATGTTTTCCTTTTGATTCTTTCTTCAGCTTTCAACAATCTCCATTAGTTTTTGAGATATTTGCGAAAAAACAAGCTCCCTCATTTATATTTTCTCCAGAATGCTGAAAAAAGTTGGTCAAAAAGGCACTTGTTGATTAGACTGACTTTTTACTGTTCAGAATTCGAAAAAATTCACTATAATTCTCAGGTTGTGATCAAACATTTCGAACCGTATCATAAGTGGTCCTGATCAGATGGATCAGTGGCCAAATAGCCCGAAACCAGTCTGCAACTGTGTCCGTCCCTATAATTGAAAATCAATTCCTTCATTTGTGTCGACGAAAGCAAATGCAGGATTTACTTCTGTGAAGAAACCTGCACTGGCACCTGGTCGGATATAATTCAATGCCCTTCGTGATATTAGCCAGGGGAGTAGTTGTTTTCTGACAGGTGCCAGCCGAAACCTACTGTGTAGGTAATTTGAGACTGGCCTGAACAGATTGTTCGAAAAATGATTTGATTTAACGCCAGTCTTCAAGTATGCCCACTGACTATGTCAAGTGTTTTTACATTTTCCTCGCAGGAGGAATGGGCGAATTCGGTTTGCTTTTGGAATAACTCGTCCATTGTTATATGGCGTAATAACTTCGTTGTTCGCATCAGCTTTGGCCGGGGCTTGATACTCTTGAAGGAGTTTGATTTTTAATTATGGGAAATCATCGACTTTATGTTGATGATGACACTGCCTTGCACTGACGAGTGGCCAAATAGCCCGAAACCGGTCTGCAAGTGTGTCCGTCCCTATAATTGAAAATCAATTCCTTCATTTGTGTCGACGAAAGCAAATGCAGGATTTACTTCTGTGAAGAAACCTGCACTGGCACCTGGTCGGATATAATTCAATGCCCTTCGTGGTGTTAGCCAGGGGTGTAGTTGTTTTCTGACAGGTGCCAGCCGAAACCTACTGTGTAGGTAATTTGAGACTGGCCTGAACAGATTGTTCGAAAGATGATTTCATACCCGAATGATTCAACTTTTGCAAAATTCATCCTTCTTGTCGACAGGCCCACAAGGAATGTGTTAGGTTAGTTAGGTTTGGTTGGGCTAATAAAAAATTGCAGAATTTTCGGTGAATTTTGCAATAGGCATCATTCGGGTATGTTCGGAGACTGTGGGTGGAACCAAATATGGTGGGTAAAACGCAACGCACGACAAATTCTCCTCTGAATTAATGGTAAAATCAATGTTTACAGAGATAGAGATATAGAGTCAATGCCTGTGTTGAAAGAATTTGAAGCGTTCATGTTACGCCATCTATAATAATGTCGATATTTCCGTTAAGTTGACAATGCACGACAAAGTTTCCTACTTTAAACGGAAAAAGGGTGCCGACTTCTGTCAGTTCGACTGAAATGTTGAAAGGAAGATAATGAAGCTTCAAAATGAAGTTGACGATTGAAGTTTATATAGGAAATAGAAGTTTGGGCTTTAAAATAATCTTCAAAACATGATATCTACGATATTGGAACAGAAAAATTCCACTTCTGTTTCTGAGTTGATTGCTACCTTTTTCGGTATTATGTGTAAGTAGTAAGTAATCAAGAAAATGTGTCATTCAGGCTACGACATCCGTAAGAAAAACGAATGAAAAGACATGACTTGGAAATTTAATCACTAGTGTCATCTACTCGCGGTATCCATCCCTTCAAATGATATATATAAGGTTGACTAACTATATTTCTATAAACAATGGATATAGTTGGGATTTGAAGCGTTTTCCATATTTCCTTTTAATTGCTAATGCATAATAAAATTGGGTACCTTCTCTGATGAGAAAAATTGGTGCAGAGTTCTGTCTACCAGTTTGACCATTGTTTATAGAGACATATATAGTTAGTCAATGCCTGTGTAAAAAAGATTTCAAGCGTTTTTGTTATGCAATCTAGAGTATAATGTCGATATTTCCGTTTAATTGACAATGCACGACGAAGTTTCCTACTGAAGAAAAAAATAGTTGCAGAGTTCTGTCTGTAAATTTGACTGGAATGTTGAAAGAAAAAATGAACCTTCAAAATAGAGTTGACGCGATAGAAGTTTATGAAGGAAATTGAATTTTCAAAACATGAATGGATATACGACATTGATAAAAATTCTACTTCTGTTTCTGAATTGATTACCATCTTTTGGCATTGTGTATAATAAGTAGTAATCATACCGGCCTTTTTGTCAGTTTCCCATAAATATAACACTATGCAGAATACAATAACAAGAAAATGTGTGAAACAGGCTACGACGTCAGTAAGAAAAACGAAGGAAAAGACATATGACTTGGAAACGAAATCACTAATGCCATCTACCCGTAGTATCCATCTCTTCAAATGATATTTTTACACAATTGACTATATCTCTATAAACAATAGTAAAATAGGCGCAGATTTTTCTGTTTGTTAGTTTGACTGAAATATTGAAAGAAAGCATTGAAGCTAGAGTTATTGACAATAAAGGTTTGTAAAGTTAAACATTGAAATGATCATAAAAAATCTGCGATACTGCAAAAAATCCGCTTGTTTCTGAATTAATTGCCAACCTTTGACATTAGGCAATCAAGAAAATGTGATTCAAGCTACAACATCCGTATGAAAAAAAGGTAGACATGACTGAAAACGAATTCCCTTTAATTTAATCTATCCGTAGTATCCATCGCTTCAGATGATATTTCCATATGATTGACAAACTATCATATACCTATTGTATATATCCAAACGATAATCAGGAAAATTTGCGAAAAAACCTAAGACAAGACGTGATAATGCAATATACCCGTAATATCCATCCCTTCGATTGTATATTGTTTACCGCAGGAGCCTGTTTCACAAAAGTACAAGTCTTGTAGATACAAGAGAAACAAAATGTAGGAACAGGTAAAAAACGAGTAAAAAACAGTTATTTAGCATCGTGTTTCTCTTGTAGCTACAAGACTTGTACTTTTATGAAACAGGCACCTGGTAGGATAAGCCTAACATTCCTGGACAACTGCGAAGATTGCTATAAGTCGAGGCGCAAGCCGAGACTCAGCAATACAGAGTCGAGGAATGTGACTTTTCCCATTCAACATACTAATTTTCTGCAAATAGTTATAAATTGGACAGATATAAATTAATTTTGAAAAAATCGCGAATAATTTCATTCACAAATAAATGGTGCTTTGAAGTTCGTAATCAAATTACTCGGGTTACTATGGATACTGTTTTCAATCATTTATGTAGAACACTAACCAACCTACGGAAATATAATTTCCTTACAGTAAAGAAGATACTGTTTTCAATCATTTATGTAGAACACTAACCAACCTACGGAAATATAATTTCCTTACAGTAAAGAAGTCTATACTTTTTCTTTAAGAAATTTTGTTTGGAATGCCAAAATTTCCCGACGATTCGCGGAAAACGGTATTTCCTCTATAACCAGTGGTTACAGATAAAAAAAAAGTTATACATCCGCCCTGCAATAGCCATACGAGCCTACTACCTATCTAAACGAATACACTAGAGAGTTGTGAATTTTGATTAACAATTCTCAAAGTTCTCAGTTTTTGTAGAGAACATGGAGACATTTTCGAAAAAAGCTTAGTCGAGGTACTGAATTTATAATGAAAGAACAGTAATTCTTAAAAAGTTTTGTAGAAAGACAGCACAGAAAAACTGTAGAAAATCAAAGATATATTAAAAATAAATATAACATTTTCAAAATAATTACAGAATTGAACTATTATTACAGATATTAAACTGTTTTTTACCCCTTTTTATATATTTACCAATGCTGGTAACCAAATTTTTAAATAACCGTCTTGATATCTTGAACTTGATTCTTGAATTATTTAAACAAGTTATTTTTTAGTAAAAAGAAAACAAACAGCAGCAGTTGGTATATACATAAAAATCGGTAAGGAAGTTGGTTGGGGCTTCGAGAACTCTGGCACTACTCTCCGTACATCCTGGGTTTACTGCGAAACTTTCTGAAAAATGAAAAATATATATTCCAGTTGCAATGACAAACCTTAGCATGGAAATGAAGAAAAATCACTGTATTTAAACAAAAACTAGTAACACATCTTGAACGATTGTCAATGCAAGATATTCCTCAAATGAATTCTCAATACTTCAAACCTTTTTTTTCGGAAAATGCATCGTCTGAAATACATGATGAAATTCAGACATGAGCTTCTCGAATGATCAACAAAAATCATAAAACTAGTACTATTTGATGTCTTTTATTAAACTTCATCTGAGAAAATAGGTGGTTGTGAAAAAAATAACCAAAACTAGCATCAAATTTAATTTTTGTTTAAAGTTTGTGGTCGATCTCAGTTTGAAATACGACAAAATTTAGACGCACTCTGTATTTTCCACTGCTGAAGACGAATCTGAATTCAAAACGCAGCACGTTCTTTCTTCGCTAGGAAGTGTAGAGAAAGAATGATCGTTATACACATTTACTTGGTCGCTAGGTTTCTTTCACACATTATCGTGCACTCTCCGAAACTTTTCGCAAATAGTACATTTTTGAGAAAATACTAGGTTTGGAATTTCGCAAAGTTTGATTGACAGTTGATTCGATCTAAACTTAAAATGTTTCGAATTCCAAATCGTTTCTAAAAATTATTGAAGCTGGAATAAAGGGGATCTAGCAACCAAGAGCTGGTCGTTTTTTGATAGAAGCAAGGTGGAATATGCCCTTTGATTTATGAAGAGCCATTTTGGTACCAAAAATGTACCAAAATGTTTTTCAAATGTTAAAATTAGGTTCTAGCACAAATTGTTAGGAAAAAGTAAATTTGAAGCTGCAGTTCATTTTGTCAAGACAACAAAGCAATCATGCCTACCATTCATTATTTATTCATATCAGGGGGCCTCAGAGGCGCTCCCTGGAATTGGTGTGGGGAGACTGGGGGTGAGGGCTGAGATCAGAATAATGAGTTTCTCACATAAAAAATATTTCAAATGATTCCACATTTTTTTTTATTTTCGAATTTGTCAGTTCTCTGTTCTCTTCATATGATCCATATTCTTGTTAAGAAAAAAATGTTCTGAAAGTTCATTATTAATTTCCTACAGTGAACGGAAATCAAGAAATCAAAATAAATTCGGTGGTTGAGAAGTGGTGAATACTATTGTTTTCAATGTGACATTTAGAATCTCATTAAAAAATATTATACATCAGGAAAGGTCTAGTAAAAAATATTGATTGATTTGTGGATTTTGAGAGTCTGTATTCCAAAAATTCTGCATTTTCAAAAAAAGTTTCATCCTACAAGGCGATGAGAAGAATGTCATGAATCACTTTCAGATTTTTTCGGGAACACCCGTCTGCATTTGCTTTGATTCGTGAAGAAATCTTCCTACCGTGAATATTTCAGAAATGCATGTAACTTTCAAAAATCCTCTAGGAGCTATAGTATCTATTAGCGAGGGAATGGAATCAATGAATTTTTTTCATTGTTAATTTTCCAATCCTGAGTACATGAGTGGGTTTGAAATGGGTTTGGATAAAAGCAGAGTTGAACAACTATTGAAGCATTTTTAGGCTATTCATTTTGTCTTAAAACAGGGCAATAAAGAACTAAGATTTTCACGGGTTTTTATTGCAGGAATCGTTCAATGGGTTATAAAAGAAGAAAAAAACGCGGAGTGCTATTGAACTGGAGGGTGTGAGAAGGCACTCCTTTTAGTTTTTCAATATATTTCGTAAACAAAGCAAAATTTCGAAATGTGTGAAAAACTTTTTGTAGAGGATTAAATTTACCATCGAATTAGTATTTTTGAATATTGAAAAAAAATCAATTTTTTTTCAGCTGGAATAGGTATAGGCATTGTTCAAGATAAAGAGAGGAAATTAAATTTCCTTCGAAATGGTGGGCTGAAATATTTTTTTAATTATAATTGATCGAGATATGGCCATTTGAACTTGGCATTGTTTTTTTGCATTTATCCTTTTTGTACTATTACTGTTTTCGTTCGCATTTCATTGATGAAAATTTTGTTTTACTCAACTAAAAAAAAATTATTTTACTCAACCAAAAAAGTTTTTTTTTGTTTATTATGTAGGAATAAATGACGTTTACAACAATATCTTATCTCTGTTACAAGATGATAACGTATATTTTTGGAAACCAGACAAAGTAGCGTCAAAATTGTTTGATAGAAATAGTTTTAATTTTTCTCAGTTACAAAAGTATCCAGGATTTATTCACGCCTTTAGTAGTTGCGACACTACGTCTGCATTTTTCAACATTGAAAAAAAATTATGCGATTTATAACTAAAAATGGTTCACTACTTCAAACGTACATGGACTCATTTTTACGTGACAACGCAACTGAACAAGACTTCAAAACTTCTTCGTCAGAATATATTGCAGTTCGTTTGTATAGGGCAAAGACGAACATGAGTCTGAACAACTGTCGCTTTCATTTTTTTTAAGCTGTTCAAAAATGCAAACTTGCTCGATGACTTTCAAATGCAACAGTGGAAAGAAGACCTCTTGGACCCTCTGGGTTGGAGTTGGAAAAGTTCGAGGTACGAATTAATGCAAGCGCAAGAGATCTTGCTTAAAACAATTATTGCTTGTGATTGCACTCATTACAGTTTGCCATGATAGGTTAGGTTAGGTTAAGTCAGAAGTGAGTGGGTCTGTTCGGCCCTCCACTGCAACCCACAAGGGTTTATTGTGGCTCACACATATTCAAACTCGACCAAATAAACCCAGCTTCTTAACGAAGCCGATTAGTTTGTATGGTGAGTGATCTTTCAGGTCAGATGGAAAGAGTGAAGCCTTGCCAAACTCTGAAAACCTGATTCGGTCCGCAGCGGGGCAGGCACAAATTATGTGCTCTGCTGTTTCATCATTTTCCAGACAGAGACGACACAAGCTGTCTTCTGACGGTCCGATTCTCTGCATATGCTGATTCAAATGACAGTGACCTGTGAGAAGGCCAGTTAGACATCGCGTAGTTCGTCCCTACTGTAGTCCAACAACCGTTTGGTTTCCGACTTGGAAGGGTGAATAAACGCCATGGAATGAGCCAATCCTGGAAGATTTTGCCAGAAGTCCATAAATCTTTTTGCCATCCAGGTATTCAATGTTTGTTTGGCTGAGCCTAAAGCGATGCCAATGACAGGTTCTGGTCCGATGAAGCTGCTTGCAGCACCCTCCTTTGCAAGGGAGTCAGCAGCCTCATTGCCTTCCAGGCCAGTATGGCTCGGAATCCAGACCAGAGACAATTTGATATTGAGGAGAGTCGTTTTTGGCAATTTGTTACCAGTTTGGATATTAGTCGGTAAGAGCCAATGGCTTTCAGCGCCGCTTGACTGTCCGAGAATTCTTTTGTGTGTGAGGTTGGATTCTGCCAATCTCTCCGCACACAGTTCAATAGCATAAATTTCCGCTTGAAATACGGTCGCATAGGTTGCCATGATAACTATCGTGGTTGTAGATATTTGAAAACTACCTGTTCTATTTTTTGTAAAAAATGCATGGGGGTAAATTGTGACAATGTACAAGAAGCTAATATTGCAGAAGACGACATTATCAAAAATAAAGATGATGCTATCGATATCGAGTTCGATAATATTATTGTGGAAATGTAGTAGAATCATACTTCCAAACATTTGTTTTAATTGTCATGTATTCTGACATAATTATCGTAAAACAACCTTTATTAGTTAAGGAAAACACTATATTTTTCGATAAAGTTCGAACAAAAACAATATTTGTACAGGAGGGATGAAATGCGAAAAAAATAGGTTCAAACATCTCGATCAATTTTTTATCGAAAAAATATTTCAGGCCAGCATTTTAAAGGAAATTCAATCTACTTTTTTTATCTTCAGCAATACCTATACCTATATCAGCCCCAAAAAAAACATACAGGCGAAAAACCAGACAAAACTCAAAAAATTGAAATTTTTATTTTAAGTTTGTTTCAACTTTTTTGGTACGAAAATTGTTTTTTCAACATATGAAAATTACTATTCCCATGAGAAATTCAATTCTCTACAAAAAGTTTCGCATACAATATATCGAAATATTGCATTGTTTAAGAGATATATTGAGAAAATCCAAAAGGGTGTCATTTCACCCCTATCTTCAATTTCTAACCTCTAATTTAATAGCATTCTGCTTTTTTTTCTTTCATAACCCAATGAACGATTTCTGCAATGAAAACCTGTGAACGTTTTAGTTCCTTTCGATATGACATAATCGATATCTTATTCATGAATGAAAGAAATTCACACTTGGATAAAAACATTACACGGTATATTATATATATATAGAAAATCGAAACATAGTATTTCATTTCATTCATGTATGGTCTAACCATAAACCAACTCCTATGAAGAATAGATTATTTGGAGAAATCAAAATGAATTCCATATAGAGCAGACTTTTCGGCAGGCACTGTATAATTTTCTTGAAGTAGGGTAGAAATCAGTATAATCACAGTCAGCTAAAGATTTGGCATGGCAGTAGTTGAACAGTTCCAATGAAAATGCCTGGTGAATACCTACCTAAATTTTCGATTATCATGAACTGAATAATTAAAAAAAATGGAGTAACCGCTTTCGAAGTTAAATGACAGCGCTCCTCTTTTGTTCCAAAGTTTATGTAATATTCTTTCATCGTTTCCTCAAACTTATACAAAGACACTTGCACTTGACTCGTGTTTCGAGGTGTAATAAAACAGTTTGAAAATATAATATTCGATTTCTCACATATTTCACGGGACTCGAAGGGAATATTTTTTGTTTACATATCTTTGAATTGTTAGAAGTCTGTGCTGGCTAAGAATGTGAAACAGGATTGAAGTCTTCGCCGACGACGAAGACGACGCTGATCTAGTATTTTCACTGAATGAAGGTTTTCAAGTGAAATAGTATCTACCTCATGAGCCTAACGCCCAAGAAACTCAAGTGGGATTGTTATAAACTAGTAGTGTCAACATTGCCAAAAAAAGGCAGTATTCCGTTGTTTTAGCTTGTACTTTTACCTCCCACTCCGTCCAGTTGTTAAAAAATATACATGCGTTATGTAGGTGATTAAATTGCCTATGAATTTTATTTCGATACTTGTTTCTCCAAAATTAGTGTTGGATTCATGTAACATTTTATTGCGCAACCCTAGGGTCCTCAATGGGTGCCCCTGATTATTTGGTTATATCTCATAAAAATGGGTAATATGTACACCCTTTTCATCATTACACCCGCAGCCATGTAACTACGCAACTGTGGTTCATTCTTTTTATTTGCAAATACTTTGTATTGTTTTATGTATATTCTTTTTAATGATGCAAACAAATTTATTATTATTATTATTTACTCTATATATTGTGTTCATTTATCAAGTTTGTTGTAAAATGTGATTTTGAGCAGTTCAAATAAATCGTTTGAAAGAACGTCAGTAAGATTTTATTTGATAAAATATCACATATGTATTCCACATTCAAAATGTTGGCGACCGTGACAGGACAGAGTTAATGACGATTGATATGTATCATTACATTGGTTCGGGTTTGAAGGCTGTCGTTTTTTGGAATTGCTTCCCGACGTTTCGCTGGCGCGAGTGGCTAGCTTTTTCAGAGTCTCATATATCTTGAGTTAGACTCCGATGACTGGGTATTGCGATGTCGTGAAGCGTGTATTTATGTGGATTCAGGTAGCCTGGATAAGATTCTTAAAGAAAGGGAGCAACTGCGCAGACATTTCGAGAAAACCAGCAGCGATCTAGATGTAGCCCTAAGTTCGAAGGAGAAAAGAGGCACGAATACTATCACTCTTAAGACAGTTAGAGGACAAGAGTGACCGAACATTTGCCATCGATGAAATCCTCAAAGAGCAATTGTTTTCTGGGACTGCACGACGAAGCGATTCAGCTAGAATTTGATAATAGCAGTTTTATGGAACTGAAATCATCAAATATGAGTCCGAATGCGTGTTCCGTTTAGCAAGAAACAACTGAAGCGGTGGATATTGTTCGAGTTCCCAAATTTCATATGGAGAGAAAGTCAATCGTAAAATGGCTTTGCCAAAGTTGGACTTGAGATTGCCAAAGTTGGAGTTGACCAAATTCGACGGCAATGTGAAAAATTGGATAGGGTTTTGGAGACAATTTAAGAAGATCGACCAACATGAGGACATTGATTTAGAAGACAAGTCCCAGTATTTGTTGTAGTCTACTGAACATGCATCATCGGCAAGAGAATTGGTGGAAAGTTTGCCTCCATCTGGAAGCAATTAAAATGAGGGCACTCGACCGGTATGTACGAGTTCTGCTAGATACTCCTTTCTGAATCGGCTACGAAGACCATCTCTAATCTGCAGATATCTAATGCGTTTCACTAAATGGTGTCTGTCAACGATGCCTAATTAGGAGTTTCACCAGTAGATATGTCACGAATAAACATAGGAGTAAGAGGTTTCAAGTCATCAACTTCTGAATAGGTTGTGGCTGGGCATTGATTATTGCTTCGCAATCACATAAAGTTGTCATCAATTTCTCAGAGGTTAGATTTGCTTTTCCCAAATTCCGCCGAAGTAGATCTTTGATCAGTCTGACCATACGTTCCCACCAAAATTCATTGAAGAACAGCATTTTCTACATCACGCAGGGATTATATGCAAAACGTTTTGGATAATGAAGGGGAGAAAATTTGTCAAAATGTGGTAAGATGATGTGTGAAATGTCAAAGATTTGCGAGCAAGAAGATAGACCTTCCATTTGCACCATTGCCCAGAGACAGAATCGAGCATGCTGCAGCTTTCCAGATGACGGGAGTAGATTTAGCCAAACCGTTGTACCTGAGAGAGGGGGGGATTCTGGATAGGGTTATTCACCTGCGTAGTATATCGACCGGTACACCTTGAACTGGTAAGATCCCTTTCGACAGATGCCTTTTTCCCCTCTTTGAGACGTTTTATAGCAAGAAGGGGAAGAGTTGTGGTTATTTATTCCGGCAATGGCACAAATTTCATTGGGGCAAAATATTACTTGAGTAGCATAGATTAGAATCAAGTTATGGACTATTCTTCGGTGAGAAAAATTAAATGCCATAAAAATCCTCCAACCGCTGCCTGGTGGAGTGAGTGGTGGGAACCTATGGTCAGAGGGATCAAAGATCTACTTCGGCGGGATTTGGAAAAAGCAACTCTAACCTATGACGAATGGATGACAAACTTATGTGATTGCTAAGCAATAATCAATGCCCGGCCAATATATATTTCAGAAAATGATGACTTCAAACCTCTTACTCCTACTCCGTCCTCGTAGGCAGCGACAATAAGAAACGAATAAACTGGCCTATAGAAAGAATTCTTGAGATTTACCCTGGCAGAGACAATGTGAAGAGGGTAGCGGAAATTAAAGTGAATAATGGAGAGCTCATACGACCTTTCCAACGGCTGTATATAGTAGTAACTGCAGAAGAAGATTGCCAACATCCACCGAAGAAAGACTATGGCGAAGAGAAGAAAAGGAGAAAGGAAGATGAAGAAATGAAAACTGACGAAGATGCGAAAACTAAAGAAAGACCCAGAAGAAAACAGAAGCAAAAAACAATCAGAAGAGTAGGGCGCGTAGTAGAAGCTCCCAAGATTTTATTTGATATATCTCCGTAACTATCTGTCCTAG
The DNA here is from genome assembly GCA_032362365.1 of Zygogramma bicolorata. Taxonomy (NCBI): domain Eukaryota; kingdom Metazoa; phylum Arthropoda; class Insecta; order Coleoptera; family Chrysomelidae; genus Zygogramma; species Zygogramma bicolorata. Next base: position 121,040 of record JAVJAQ010003840.1, read on the forward strand.
AAACAAGAATCAAATCGTAAATTATAGGAAATTTGAATCCCTACAACATCGTTCATAACTCTTCTCTAGCTGAAATGCACCTAAACGAAAGAAATTGAAGATTTTTTCCAGATTCCCAGCGGTAAGCGCCGAGGAAGGAATCAGTGCATTTTGCATTTTGAACACTCATCAACCGTCCTAGACAAAATATCAAAAATTCAGTACTACTGTACCGTTTGTTGTTACCCTCCCTCTGTTCATTGGATTGAATGGGGAGTAAGGAATTTCATTTTAATGGACTGCATTGTTATTGTTGATGATCGAAATTCATTGAAAAATGTATTGAAAAGTCTGACCGGATTTCTGTCGAACGTAGGAGGTGATTGATATCTCTCTTTTCATTAATGCAATTGATGTCGTCTGAAATGGATGCCATCTCCAGAAAACACCTTTTTGGTAAATGACTCTCACTAGCTAAGACCTTTACTGCATCATAACTCATATGGTGGTCTTCTTTGTTGAGATGCTCGGCGCATCTTTCAGGGTGTAATCTACAATGACTTTTATGTGAAATTATTCTGACACGTAGCGATCTCGAAGTCTGACCAACATATTTCATGCAACAGGATAGGCAAGGAATACTGTATATCATATTAGTTCAGGAATTGAAAGGAAGTTTATCTTCAACTTTGGAATGGATTGACCTGATTGTAAGGACTAATTTATTTGCAACGTTTATACTTGTCAAATCTTGAAAAACTCTATGTAACTCAAATACTCAATTTTCCCCCTCGGATGGGGAAATGAACAGTAAAGGACGGCACGCTTTCGTGTGTGAAAATTGATAAAGAATAATTTTATTTAGTGTGAAAAATCTCTAAATGAAATTCTTCCCACTCGTATAATAGCTCGAATTTATTCAATAAGTCAATTGAATATGAGTGTAAATGGATCTAGATTTCGAGAAAAAAAATTGAACGTCAAAAATGTAACTGTATCTGTGTGTATCAGTTTTCTATGAAAATTAGAAAGGAACAGTTATTGGCTATATTCAATATGATAACTCTGAGTGAAAATTTTTCCAGTTGAATTATAGTTCAACTTTTCAGTATACGTCAATTAAATATGAGGATATCCTATGTGGAATTGCAATTTGAACATGTTTTGTTTTATGAAAGTTTTTGTTGAAATTAATGTCAAAAAAGTTTTTCGATTTTTTATAAGAAATCTACAAAAAAGTACCTTTCCCAAGTGTCATCCACCACTGATAATACAATTTACTAATTGTTATAGTGTATATCAGCCTCGTTGAAATGATGAAATGATATCACCGGGAAAGCTTGGCTATCTGCCATTATTTTCAAATTTGAAATTTCAAAAAAAAATGATGGCCATTATGGGGGACCTGGATCTTGAAGATCATAATGTCCTTTATATACGTGAATTTTTTCAATATTTTTCGAGCCCTACATTGCAGAAAAAATAAACGCATTTTTTTCACCCCCAGAAGGGGAGAGGGTGGGAAAGAAAACAATATGTTTTTCAGACCTGGGTAACATCACTCGCAGGTCAAATCGAACTTTCGTGATAAAGGGCTTTTCGACTATCTTAACCGAGGATACCCTTTTCGATGCAGAAAAACGTGTTGAAGAAAGTGGAGGAGCAAGAGGCACCTGACGAATCAAACCGTGTGTTGTGTTGTTTTTGATGTTGTTTTTCAATATGCAAAAAAGTTTGAGTATTTCCGCTGTCTCTAACTGAGGACAATAACTTCCGAACAAAGGCAGATCTTTGAGTTTTCACTTCAGATTTGTTTTCAGTGGCTCAAAATACGTCAGTTGGTCCAAATATTTTTTCAAAACTAGATGATATAGCACAAATGATCTGTTATGAGGTATCCATTGTATAACGCAACACGTGTTGTGATTTTGAGAATCGCACAAGAAATTAATATTTTTTGTTGCAGATAGGATATGAAAGTAGGGCAAATTTCTCATTACAATTATATGAACGTTCCTGTTGAAAAGCAAAGAATGAACTTACATATCACAAAAAAAATTGTGGAGCTCAAGTACTTAATCTGGTCTCTACTATAAAAAAAAAGAAAAAAAAAATTGGCGGTCACGAGTATTATCGAAGATACAGGTCCATTCTGTTGCAAAACTTCACCATTTTCACATCAAATCTGTCAGCAAAAAATCAGAAAAGTTGTCCTAGTCAAAACCCTACTATACATGTCTTCATTTACTTGTTTTCAACATTTTTGAACAGAAAACTATTATTGAAGATATTTTTCATTGATTATGTACATTGTTTTAGTCTCTATTCATAAACATGTAATGTTTCTTGGCATAATAAAATTGAATTGAATTTCAAAATATTCGCCTTTCTTCAAAACGTAACAATTCGTTCGGATATCATAGTTTAACACTGATTTACAATGCGGCCTGATTTTAATTGTTAACAACTTAACCAACTGATGTTTATGTTGTGAAGGTGAATTTTTTGAGGCAATAATTGTTTTTTCTGCTTTGAAATGTTGAAAACGAATAAATGAGGGCGTGAGTGCTGTTATGTCCAATGAACAAATTTTGTGTATCATAAGTAACAGAAATTTGGTGTGAGAAATGGTGAAGTTTCTTAAAAGTACCTGTATCATCGAAAATGGTCGTGAACGCCAAAAATTTAATTTGTATTTTTGTAGAGGAGACCGAATCACGTAAATTCTATCTATAGTTATAATGCTATTAAAACCTGAAACTCAATCCGAGAGAAAAGATTTTTGGTACACGGGTAGCTTCTGAAGGGTACTCGAAAAAGTTCTGCACGCGAGCACCTTGGCAAATAGGGAAAAGTCCCGGGAAAACTCGAAAAATCTATATCGTATCAATAACTGGGTTGAAAATTTCATAATAATGTAAAGGAACAAACTTATAGAGCGTGGAAATTCTCAGAAAAAAGTGTTTACATGTTTTTTCCAAAATTGCTTCATAGTCTATAAAATGAAGTGGTCAGACTTGGCAGAAAAATTTTGTGCATTTTGGGAAATTTCCGGAAAGTATAAAAAATGATGAATGAAAACTTTGTTATCAGAGGTTTTAAGATACATATTCTGAAACAGCAATAGAATTATAAGAATGTTTTTTCAAAAATTTTTGATTTGATGTTTTCACGTCGGTTGCAAAGATGTAACTCATGAAAAATGAGCGAACTAAAAAACAACGGGTACATAAAAATTTGATTAAGTTGGGTCCAAGGTAAATAACGAATGAATGTTATATCTGATTTGTTCAAATTTGACCTACTGAATCTTCGAGCTAACTCAACTTGTCGAGGTAGTTCGATACTAAAACGTAAAAAAATGTGATTTTTGCATTGTTCATTCATCATAGATCATTACTTCACCTCCATATATCAAATACAACCACTTATGCCGGCACCCTCCAAATATGTATATATGATAATTTTTGGAAAAATTTCCATCAAAATACCATTAAGTTTATGAATTTTTCACCAAAAACGAGAGAGATACAGAGATTTCAGTCGAAAGTCGGGGTAAATCTTATGTTATCCCGAGTTGTTGGCGCGAATACCTGAAAATTACAATTAGAGCTCATTATCTCTTATAGGAAGCCATTTTGGAAAAAAAACATGTGAACACTTCTTTTGTGAGGATTTTCGCACTCTAAAGTTTGATGTCATACATTTTTCGGAAATTTTTAACCCCTTCCAAGTTTATGCAATACTTATTTTTCGAGTTTTTCCGTGTACTAGAAAGCATTTCTATTGGATTCAGTGTCAGGTTGAAACAGATTGGTATCATTTATAGTGACTATTTGACTATCTAATCACATTCATAATACTATTCTTTGTTCAGGTAAATTCTGGTCTCAAATTGTTTTGGCCTTGATTTTTTTGAAAACTTCATTACTTATAATTCTCAGATATCTGAAGTTCCACTTGTATATGCGGTAAAACTCCGTTAATCGAGTTCCGCCTCGAAAAAGAAAAATGTTTGGTGGAACTTACGTATTTTGGCCTCCTGAACGAAATATTCAAATTAAATTTTGAGGGTTCTCAACTAGTTTCGGAGATATGGCCTCCTAAATACAGGAAAACCGGGGTTGATGCATATGTTTCTTCTGCAGCTAATTCCACTCGAAATTCCTCCTTTCTATCAGCACAATATACACAACTGATTCAACCTTTTTAATCACTTTTCCACTGAATTATAAGCATTTTTGTATTTTTCATTAGCAAGACTAAAATATAAATCGTCATAAGAATTCGAGGTTAGCAAAACAGTAGAACGCGCATCGCATCGCGCCTTGGTAGTGAAAAATGCTTATAATTTCGTTGAAAAGTGGTGGAAAAGGTATGTATATTGTGTGTATATTGTGCTGATAGAAAGGAGGAATTTCCAGTGGAAATAGCTGAAAAAGAAACATATGCGTCAACTCCGGCTTTCCTGTCTTTGGGGGGCCGTATCTCCGAAACTAGTTGAGAGCCCAAAAAATTTCATTTGAATATTTTGTTCAGGAGGCCAAAATACGTAAGTTCCACTGAAAATTTTTCTTTTTCGATGCGGAGCCCGATTAACGGAGTTTTACCTAATTTGCTTCATTTCAAAACGATATATTGAGATATATAAAAGTTCTGAACATTTTTCGGTAAAATTCCGTTAATCGGGCTCCGCCTCAAAAATACAAAATTTTTGGTAGAACTTACGTATTTTGGCCTCCTGAACAAAAAAGTCAAATGAAATTTTTGGGGCTCTCAACTCGTTTCGGAGATACGGCCCCCCGAAGACAGGAAATCGGTGTTTTACGCCATGTTTGTTCCTCAGCAAATTCCGCTCTAAATTCCTCCTTATTTCTATCAGCACAATATACACATTCTATATATCCTTCTTCATCACTTTATAACCGAATTATAAGCGGGCTCCATCGTGAAATTAAAACATTTTTGGTGGAACTTACGTATTTCGGCCTCCTGTACAAAAAATTTCAATAAAGTTTTTGGGGCTCGCAACTAGTTTCAGAGATACGCCCCCCCCCAAAGACAGGAAATCGGGGTTTTACGCCTATGTTCGTTTCTCAGCCAATTCCGCTCGAAATTCCTCCTTCTTTCTATCAGCACAATATACTCATTCTATATATCCTTCTTCATCACTTTCCATCAGAATTATAATTCTGTCGGAAAGTGATGAAGAAGGTGGTATAGAATGTGTATATTGTGCTGATAGAAAGAAGGATGAATTTCGAGCGGAATTGGCTGAATAAACAAACATAAATGTCAACCCTGAAAACCCTGTTTTCCTGTCTTTGGGGGGCCATATCTCCGAAACTAGTTGCGAGCCCCAAAAACTTTTTTGTTCAGGAGGCCGAAATACGTAAGTTCCACCAAAAATTTTTTAATTTCACGATGGAGCCCGCTTAACGGATAATTACCAAAAATGGTATAATGGGTATACTGTGCTGATAGAAAGAAGGAGGAATTTCGAGCGGAATTTGCAGACGTACAAACATAGGCGTAAAACCCATATTTCCTGTCTTTGGGGGTCCGTACTTATCTCCGAAACGAGTTGAGAGCCCCAAAAATTTCATTTTGTTCAGGAGGCCAAAATACGTAAGTTCCACCAAAAATTTTGTATTTTCGAGGCGGAGCCCGGTTAACGGATTTTACCCATTTTTCGATTGGTCTAGTAGCATGAATCTTTCATTTATATGTATCTAAATCAAAATTCAAATCATTCACCCGATCGGTATATGAGAACAATATAAAAAAAGACCGTAATGCAATGAACTCGTCCATCAGAACAGAACTCCCACATTAAAGCTTTTTACTCATTGAAATTGTTTTATGAATCCGGTGCAAGTCATACAAAATACTAGTTTTGAATCAACATAATTTCAAACAGACAATTTTACTCACAACTTCGTTTACTTCTTTACATCCATCGCAAAACCATTTGATGTTATCTTTATTGCTCTCCAAAAATTTCAGCTCCGAAGTATTGTAAGAGCTGCACGTATAGTGAAGAGACTTGTTACAAGGTCCGTTACATTTCAGCGTGTTATCAGCAGAATCTCCAATTTTTTCATCGCATTTTACACAAAAATTTCTAGTTTCTTCAGCCATTTTGCTATTTTGAATTTTTCTTATTTTATTTATTAAACAGCTGAATTTGAAAACATAGTTGCTAAGTGACTAATAATGACAATTTAAAGCACTCTCTTTGGATTATTTCAAAACAATTCATAGGCCGGCGGCTTCCCTTCAAATTTTCAGCAGAGGAAGAAGATTGCATTCGACAGTTGATGTTAGACGAAGAGATGGTAGAGCGAAATATCAAATATAAGGTAGAAGGACGAATCCATTACTCTATTAGAATACTAAATCAACATACTGCTACGTCAGACTGGCTGATTAAAGCACTCGCGGGCGGTTGAAAAGGTCAAAATTTTTGTGTGTGAAAACTCTTACTCAATATACAAGGTGTTCCTCAAAGACATGCGATATTCAAGGGAGTGATTCTTGGACCCTTTGAAAAAACTTCCCATGAATGTTTCTTTGAATTGTTGTTTCTCGAGCTGGTATGGGGACTTTGGAAGAGAAACTAGTGAGAGTACTCTCGTCCTCAAAACTATGTACTGAACGTGATATTTTCTAGAGCGCAAATCATTATATTTTGAATCATTTCGAAATTTTGCTCTTGCATTATTTATGTTATGTATGTATTTTTTGAATTTATAAAAATTTTCTATGCAATTATTTTTAATGTAATAATATATTGAGTATTACAGTTGATGATCGGATGGCACTGTTGGATATGGATTTCAGCGACCACCAAAGCGATCAGGCGTTTGAGGGCGATAATGGGGAATCAACACTCAATATGCCCCTTTTTTTTTCACCGCCCAATTTACATACCCTTAACCTTACCCAATCTTAACCCTGTGTTACACATTTTTTTCAATTGCAAACACCTCCTTCGATCAAAAAATGAGCCCTTTAGCAGTCAGGAAAACAACAGATCCCGGCACCTGACTTATATTCCTTTGCCGGTATCTGTTCAGCTCCGCTGTCATATGCCGAATTTTTCATGTCTTTATGGCTGTTAAAGAAGGGTGGATTATTTGTTGAAAAGTGGTGTGTTCAATTGAAGAAATGTGTGATATAGGTGACTAGAGATGTGTACATTGTGCTCATGAAAAAGGAGGCATTTTAATTGTGATTCCGTTTTTCTCTAGCATAGTGCGTCGGATAAACAAAATTTCGCCTCAAAAAGGGTTCCTTGAATGTTACAATGCCTTTGAGGAACATCCGGTAAAAGTTGTATTGAAAATGAAATACTTTGCTTTACCGTTACAACACGACGCAACTGATTGAAACACGTACAGCTCCGACTAATAGTATAGGAGCCTACGATGCTAAATCGGGATTTACTCGAGCGTCATAGAGACCTATTGGGTTTCGAAGCTTAGATGATAATAAATAATAGTTTAAAAAACTAAAAAAACACGCTTTTATAGCTAACCGAACTAAAAAATAGAAAATAATTTTTAATTACAAAGAGTTTATATTACGGTAGTAGAAGGCTAAACAATCATTCATAGTCAATCAGCTCAAAATAAAATTATAATAAAATTTAAGTAATTAACAGAATAAAGTAATTCAGAGTAAAATCGTGGGGTGCTTGATATATTATATATTACAATCATTCTATCGGTAATTATCTTTGAGAAGAGACTTATGAAATGTAGTAAAATGCACCCCACGCTTTTTACTCTGAATTACTTTATTCTGTTAATTACTTGAATTTTATTATAATTTTATTTTGAGCTGATTGACTATGAATGATTGTTTAGCCTTCTACTACCGTAATATAAACTCTTTGTAATTGAAAATTATTTTCAATTTTTTAGTTCGGTTAGCTATAAAAGCGTGTTTTTTTAGTTTTTTGAACTATTATTTATTTTTCATTTTTTAGTTCAATTCATCAATTAGTTTCTAGTGGAAATGTGATATTTCTTACGAATCATTCCGCAATCTCATCATTTCATTTGAAGCTTCACTATTTCAGCCATTTTTAATTAAATTTTAAACCTTTATTGTTTACCAAATTTTGTTCCATAATATGAATAGATTGAAATTTGTGTTCTGATTATTTTGTTATAATTTAGATGCCTTTTGTAAATCACGGTTATCATATTATATGTTACATAAATATCTTATACAGTAATTTGCATGTATCAGACTCATGTACACCTACGCATGTAAGATAAGGAATGAACATTGTGAGAACGCAACTACCCTGAAAACGTTTCTGCCTCCGTTGTGCTGTGCCGAGTGCCCGAACGAAAGAACGAAAGAGTAAGCCCGAAACTGCAGGCATGCGCAGAACGCGCACTAGCTCTATCTTTTTTACTCCACTACAGAGGATCTATAAAAGAATTTATTAATCCTGGTGGTCCTTATAAGGATAATGGAAAACTATGATCAAATTATTTCATTGTCATCGGTCCTTGATACGTATGCAAAGTTTCAAATTAATCAGACTTCTGGAAATTGGTGAAAATTATGCTCAAAGATTCCGTTACATACATAGTTACAACCCAAGCTAATGAAAGCGTGTTGAAATTAATAATAAAAAAATGAAAAAATGTTTTATAATGTATACGTGGGGGGAAAGGTTATAGATTTAAGAAAATGTAAAAAAACCTATTGCATGGACATACTCGAGCGCGTCAGATTTTCTGAGGGGATGTTAAGCGAACCTATAAAAAAGCTCTTATGTAATAATCTGACGGTTTGGATGTGACGCAGACTCGCAGCCGTTATTAGAATATGAGGAAAAAATCGTCATTTTGAAATACACAAGCGCGTTAGATTAAGATATATATATATATATATATATATATATATATATATATATATATATATATATATATATATATCTTAATCTAACTATATATATCTATATATATATATATATATATATATATATATATATATATATATATATGGTTCATCTTTATGCCCTAGCTAGACGTTACAGTCTCATAGTCTGACGATTATCTGAAGGGAATCGCTTCTTCTGACAATTCAATTTTTTTATTGCTGTTAATAGTACAGCACTGTGCGTAATAGACTTTATTTAATGAAGGTTCTATTGAAAGTTCAAGATTATCGCATGATGTTCGGAGAACCGGTTTGCTCCTACGATATTCTAAAATATTTATACATTTTTGTAGAGTTTATAATATAAACTTGATTGTTTTTTGTAAAGTAGTTTCACCAAAAAATACAGAATTTATATTTATACCACTCATAGTAAATATTTATAAAGTTTAATTCACATAACTTATATTAAAATCACTAAATGAGCGTTGTAAACAATATTATGCCACGAACGAGTCTGTGTGATCAGCTGTCATGGCATCATAGCAACAGAAACCAAAGTGGGGACGGAGTGAGAGAGCAGTGGATAGAGAATATGGCATCACGTAGCTGCACGCATTAAACTTCATCGATTAATTTTTATTATTTTGACTTGTAGAAATCGTCAGATTATATATTTTTTGTAATTCTTGAATTATTCCCTTCAAAATGAAAAAAAAATGGCCACGCTCGAGAATGTCGAGATGACGTTTTTTTTACAACTTTGTAGCCCTTCTTCTTCTTTAGGCCACTCTCGCATTGTCAGATTAGTGGAATATACACGTTTCAGGAAGAAACTAACCCACCCTTCCTTAATCTGACGCGCTCGAGAATTTCATATGTGAATTGTTTTTTACTAATCTGATCCTTCATTCTTGAAGTACGGCCATATATATAGGGCTCACATATGGTGGAAGTACTTAACCGGGTTCAAGGTATCCCCCTGTATATCAATCTGCCGCGTTTTAGTAAATCCCAAAATCCCCGCTTGGGCTCCCCTATTATAAGGCAATATCGATTTGAAAATATGGAGAAATCACTGTGATCTAAACACCCTTAGGAACATTGTTGTGCCGTTGTCACTTGTTGGTAATGAACATATGTTTTTGTACAACTGACATTTTAAATTTTTGTCAAGAGTATTGAAAGATGATGTTCACAAAGTAGCGTGTTGAAACTATTTTTAACATGGTTTTTTTCGACCGAATAGCAATAAACAAAACATAAGTATTAAATATTAAATTCTCAAGGAAGTTTCATTATGAACAATAAACATAGATACAATTGAATTATGTTACAAATGTGATATGCATTAATTACATCATTATTATTATAAAAAGTACTATTAGAACAACTGCTGATATTAATACACTGCGATGATATTCTATAGCCTTTTTGAATACTGAACAAGCAATTGTTTGGACAAAAATTTCAACCCCTATTTTCGATTTTTTTTTTGTTAGCACTAATAATTAATCAATAGATAATAGATTACGACACTTCTAAATTCTGGGACATCAACATTTCCTAAAGTGTACTTTCAGAAAATTGCTGATCTCATTTCACACATCACAGGAGAATTGAAAAAAACATTTGTTCATAACTAGTAAATCAATTTTATGAAAAATTAAAATTCATGTGGAAAACAATAAATCGCCTACTATATTATAATTCGGACAAGAAAGGAAATTTAATTCATCATTTATATGAATAGGATAAAAAGATACAACGGAAATTTGCGAAACATTCAATGAATTCTTTGTTACTGTGGGGCCTCGTTTAGCAGCAGTTATTCCAGACACTAGTTCAAGCAGTGTGAATGTTTCAAAAGATTGCTATATTAATTCAATTTTCATAGAACTTTCTCTACCCAAGAAGTTGAAGAAATTATCAATGACCTGGAAAATAAAAAATCTCCAGGGTTTGACGGAATATCTGTTCGTTCAAGTTGTAAGAGCAGTTGAATCATATTTAGCTCCCAGAGAAATGCAAAATCGCAAAAGTATTACCTGTTTTCAAAAGTGGCAAAAAATATCTAATGACCAATTATAGGCCTATTTCATTACTTCAGATTTCATCAAAAATTCTTGAGAAAATTATGCACAAAAGACTTTCAGAATATTCAGAAAAAAATAACTTTTTTATAATGGTCACTACGGCTTTCGCATGTCCAGTGATACTGAGTCTACAGCTGTAGATCTTTTTACTACCATTCAGCTGAAATTGGATTCCAATTATAAATGTGGTCTCTTATCATTGGATCTGTGCAAAGCATTTGACACAGTTAATCATGGAATATTACTCTACAAACGATATCAAATTGGCATCAGAGGTACAACTTGAAATTGGTTTCGCAACTTTTAAGCTGGAAGAAAGCAATTTGTGTACATGGGGAAATCTAGATCTGGACTAAGGAATTTTTCGTGTGGCGTACCACAAGGATCAATCCATGGACCTATTCTTTTTCTTGTTTAGATGAATTCAATATCAGAACTGAATTCATATGCTGATCCAAAATTATTTGCTGCTGACATCACCTTATTTATTTCTCTGAAAACACTAATGAATTGAAAAATGAAATGGAGAAGGACCTCAGTGACATAATATTGTGGCTGAATATGCATAAATTAACTTTAAATCCCCAAAAATCGAGTTACATGTATATATCTAAAAGGAGACTACCCAATAATAGGCCACCTCTTATTTCCGGCAATTGTACAATTGAAAGTTCAGAAAACTCAAAATTCTTGGGATTATATATCGATCCAACTTTATCGTGGACAACACATATACAAAATCTTGGGAAGAGAATATCTCCAATCATTGGAATTTTATGTAGATTACTGCCTTTTCTGTCAATTAAATATCTAAAAATTATTCACTTCAGTCTTATTTATTAAAAATTACATTGATACTGGGGAGTTATCCGGGTTTATTTGCCGTAGTCCACAGGATTTTATTCCTGACGTTTCGCCCATATCTATGGTGGGCATTTTCAAAGTCTGTGAGGTAACGGACGCAATGTTCTCGTTTTCACTGCATACACTACTTCGTTCAAGTTGTTCGCTTTTTCTATGCTTTCGTGACCGACGTCCACTGATATTCTGTTAGAGATGGGCGTAACTTGATTTCTATTACTTGGCTTGATATGTGTTTTCTTCAGAGCGGGTAACCAGACCTCATAGATGTTAATGCCTTCTTCCTTTCTGTTGAAATTGTCTTTGTGTTCATGTATCTCAATTGCCTCTCTATGTAATCTGGGATAGTAGCTCTGTGTCTTGTCCAGGACTTGGGTCCCGTCGAATGCAATGACGTGATCGCCTTCTCCAAGTGCGTGTTCTGCTATTGCCGATTTATCTGTCTGAACCCGGCGACAATTTCTCTTATGTTCAGAGAGCCGTGTCTTGATACTCCTTTTGGTGGTTCCAATGTAGACCGATCCACAGCTACACGGAATCCGGTATACACCTGGAGTTGTCCACGGCTCCCTTGGATCTTTTTGGCTGACATTAAACTCTCTCTAACGGTTCGTGTTGGCCTAAGTATTATGTCTATATTATGTTTCTTCAACGTTCGTCCTATCCGATAGGATACTTCCGGCCGTGAAAGTTTACGTTCTTCGATCAAAATTACATTATTTGATATCTGTTTGGGAAACTGAATCAAAATATGTATTGAAACCATTAAAATCTTTACAAAATAAAACCCTTAGATGTATTTATAAATTACCATTTCTAGAGCCAACAAGTAAACTATACAAACCGAGGATCCTATTAAATATAGATTCTTTGTTCGAGTCAAGAATTTTTGTTTTCATCAATTCAACTGAGAGTAAATATAAATTATCAAATCTTTTCTACATAATATGTTCTGATAGCCATAATCATCTAACCAGACAGTTAAATAATTTGAAAACCATACAAATAAAAAGCGAGTTTGGAAAAAAAGTCGTTGTACTTTTCTGGAATAAAAATTTATAATGGTCTACCTACACACATAAAAAATATCAATAATTCTGTCGCGAAATTCAAAATAGAGATCAAAATATATTTCACAGCTATCAATAATAATGACTAATTATCCACAAAATCATTTTTATAATGTATCGATAATGCCTGATTCAACTGATTCATTTATACTATTTTATAACCATCTTTTCACATATATCTGTATATGCAACTGACATAATACTTCATTTCATTTGTTTCTTAATTTGTTCATATATTTGTTTTTTTGCCTTTTTTTTTTCAACTCCCTGTATAATCATATATGTATTTTTTTTTGGGATCATTAGAGTTATTATTATTATTTCAAATTTCAGAAATATCTCTAAGTCTGATACTTGATGAGGAATCGGAAAACATTAGCAATTTTTCGACTATTTTCGATATAATCAGAAATCAAAAGTGATCTTCGAAATAAAAGAGATGATCCATCTTCACCTACGGCTTTTTTTAAATTTAAATCGTCAGTTACAGTTATTATAAAGAGCTCTGATTATCGTCATTGAAGTAAATAATACCCATCACTCCTGTCAACTATCTTTGGAAAAATTGTGTTTCAACAGTTTATTAACATTTAATCAATGAAACATTAAACAAAATTGAAATGTTCAAGCATACAACAATACTAAATGAATGACTAAATATCCTTGATAGGCTCTTCGGTTCTGGTAATCATTTCGAAAAGTTGATGAAGGTCCGTCCTGGGACAGTTCTTTCCACAAGTTTTGTTCCGCGGGCAACAGTTCGAACATGACGAATAGAATGATGTGGTGGTTGTAGGATTCGATAGGTCCAAACCTCGGCTCCTCCGGTAAATCTCATCAAGAGGAAAATCATCTCCGTTCATACCGGTAGTTAAAGAATTGATGGAAGACATCTGAAAAATATCATCGGTTATATATCAACAGGCAAACACCATGAAAATTTACATGAATAAAAAAAGCCCTTATTGTTACCCATTCCGCAGACGAAATTGTGAAAGTTACAAATACTTTAACATGTTGAACAAATCTCGAATAGCTTTCCATTAATAAAATCAATACAAACGTCTGTGAATTATCTTCCATATGTGATTATTAACCTCAAAAAAACGACCAATATAAACATCAACAATAAATTAGATGAATTAGAAGTTCTTACCAACGATTTGGAAATAGATATCATCATAGCAACGGAAACTTGGACGAAGAAAGAAGAAGAGAAATATTTTAATCTATCAAAATTTCAAGCAGTTTTTTGTAGTAGAACCAAGCGAGGTGGTGGAACAGCAATTTTTATTAAAAAGCATAAGGTTCAAAATTGATTCAAAACCTTGGTTCAATGAAAAAATATCAAAATTAATGAAGACCAGAGATAAATATTTCGCAAAACAAAAGAAAAATCCATGCCAAGAAAATATTGATGACTATAAATTTTATAAGAAATATGTGAAAGAAGAAGTAAAGCGTACCGAAAAAAGATTTTATGAGGAAAAATTTTCAAATGGAACACCAAAATCTACCTGGAAAGCTATAAACTCGATAATGAACTCAAATAAATACAACACACCCAAAATTGATCATATTAAAGTAAATGAAATGAAGATAAAAGACCCTATGAAGATTTCTGATTGTTCCAATAACCATTTCATGGAAATTGGCCCAAATTGTCATTTTCTATCGTTAGTATTCATGAACTGAAGAGGAAATAATAGATAATTAGTGTACAAAGAAGGCTCCTGGGTTCGACAACATTACCGTTAACATTTTGTAGAAAGTTAAATCAGAATTGTTACCATTACTCAAAGAATTAATTAACTTTTCTTTTCAATATGGCAAAATTCCGATCATGAAAATTGCAAAAATAACACCTGTCTTTAAAAATGGTAAAAAAGATAATTTGAGTAACTTTAGGCCAATTTCAGTTCTACCAGTTGAGCAAAAAATTCTCGAGAGAGCTATGTATACTAGATTGATGAACTACTTGGAATTCATTAATTTTTTTCATTCAAATCAGTATGGCTTTCGGGGATCAAGTGATACGGAATGTGCAGCACTAGATATGATTTCTAGTATTCAATTGGAGTTAGATGAAAATAAAAAATATGGACTCTTATCTCTGGATCTTTGATACTGTAAATCATGAAATTTTATCGATCAAGTTGTTTGATATTGGTATTAGGGGCAAAGCATTTTCATGGTTAAAAATCTATTTATCCGATAGGAAATAATTTGTATCTATGAAGAACAATAGAAGTTCGTCGAGAAATATTGAATGTTGAGTCCCACAAGGATCAATACCAGGGCCTCTATGTATACATGTAAAATTGATATTATTTGCTGATGACACCACATTGATATATTTCGATAGAGATTTTCAGGGAATTGAGAATCAAATGAAAATTGATTTGAAGCAAATATTCAACTGGATTAACACCCATAAATTAAGAATTTTGAAAAATCACCTTTTATGTATATCTCTTCGCAATGAAAATCTTTAACATTTGGCAATCAAAAATCAAAAAATCAAATTATATAAAATTTCTAGAACTATATGTCGATGAGAACATTTCATGGAATATTCATATTGATTCAGTCCGGAAGAAAGTGTCACCAATTATTGGAGTTTTATATAAGGAACTATATTCCATTGAAATATTTGAGAATAATTTATTTTTCCCTTATTTTCTCAAAAATTCAATATTTGATTAGTATTTGGGGTACTGCTTCTAATAGTAATCTTAAACCTCTGAGGTCTTTACAAAACAAAGCACCCAAATGTATTTTTCAGCTACCTTATTTAGAACTTAAAAAAAATCTTTAAAAGCCAAATAAACTTCTTGATATCAATTCTATTCATAAGTTAATAGTATGCACCATTTTACGAGTGATTTTGAATAATAAGAAAACATTCCGTAATGAAATTTTCGATATGTGACAATATACTTGATCACAAAACAAGGCAGTTCAACGATTTGTCAACAAAAATCTTGAAACAGAGTTTGCTCGAAAATCTATTTACTACAAGGGTTTTGTTACATATACTCAATTACCATCAGAAATTAGTAATTTTTCCAATTCAATTGAATTCAGAATTGCGTTGAAACATTGTCTTCTCAATTGAATTTTAATTTTTCACAGTTCTGAGAAATGTAGCTTAAGTTATATTTTTGTAAATATTCCCTGTATAAACTTGTAGGTTCTTTAGTTTCTTGGGAATGGACGATTGTTTATTGATGAAATAAACTTCAAACTGCACAATTCTGATTAATTACAATTGTTATGTTTAATATTAAAAGAATGTTTATTGTTTTCCTATATCCATGGTAATACCAGAGGTAAAACCATTATTTTTCATTTTTTTTGTATGCAGATTCACACGAAAGGGAAGCCCTATAATGTTCCAAGAACACTGCGTGAATCAAGGGACAGGAGATACGAATTAACATTTACTTTGCATTTCTGAAGTTTGTAAGCCTCAGGAAAAGCCTCTTTTGGCGAGGATTTTCAACGCTCAGCTGTTCTATTGAAAAAAGATCCCTGAACAAGAGAGGTTCGAAAAGTTTCCAAATTCACAACAAAGGGGTGGGAATTCTGTACTCGTCGAGTCATCCGTGTAGATATTGCCAAGGGGGGAACGATTGATAACAATTCGGAATAGCATCGACCGTGAAAGTATCTATATAAGAGAGACATGTCTCCGACCCTTCTACGATGTTCCAATGATGTGAGCGAGTCTGTGAGCAAAGAATCACCAACAAGAAGCCTCAATGAATGTTTTGGTGTCGAACTCCACACATGAGAACTCTATTCCATGACAGGTCGTATCTGAGCCTTGTAGATAATTAGAATCTGACGAGAAGTGAATTATTTCTTCGCACGAAATAGAAATCCAAGTTTCTGGGAAGCACTTTTAGCGATCTTTCTCATATGGTTTTCCCATGAGAGATTATCACTGATCGTAATCCCTAACATCGAGATACTTGATTTTGTAGGAATAGTTACTCCTGACATCTGAATATTTGATGATGATAGATCGGCTTTTCTTGAGAAGAGACATGCCTGGGTTTTCGTAGCATTTAATCCCACCAAGTTCATGTTACCCCATTCTATTATTTTTTTACCAAGTCGTCGTTAATTTTATTGGCGTAAATGTTTATTTGAATTTTTGTTTCTCGAGCTGGTATGGGGACTCTGGAAGAGAAACTGGTATGAAGAGTACTGTCGTCCGCAAAACTATGTATTGAACAGGATGTTCTCTCGAGCAAATCATTGATATGATGCAGAAACAAAGTGAGCGCCAGAACTGAACCCTGTGGAACACCTGCATTTATTAGGAGAATATCAGATGATACTCCATCAACAACCACATACAGAGACCTATCAGACAAGAAACTCTTCAAAAAAGCACACAACTGAGGAGGCAAACCATAAGACGACGGTTTAGAAAGGAGACCCCGATGCCAACCTCGATCAAACGCTTTTGAAATATCGAGTGCAACAGCTATCTTTTCTCTGAATTTCTCGATTGAATGCTGCCAAATATGATAAACATAAGCCAATATTCAATATTATTGAATAATTCGCTAAGTGCTGATGTCAATTCGAGGGCACATACTTTCAGAACAATTGCTGGGATTCCATCAGATCCGCAAGCCTTACTCGTCTTCAGGTCCATTAAAATTTGTCTTATAGTTTGTTGATGAAAAATCATCTCAGGCATATGACTGTCGACAGGCATGTTATTCAGGGGATCTTTTCCCGGTGAGCCCAGAGTAGAATTTCCAGCAAACATTTTTTTAACAGTGGTGGCTTGTGATCCATCTTCTTTGGTTAAAGGGGAAAATGAACTGAAAGTGAATTTTTTTGCGACAGCTGCAGCAAATTACCAAAACGAACGAGAACCGTTTGGACATTCAACAAGTTTTGAACGAATTTTCTGATTATGTGCTTTAGCAGCTTTAATTGTTGCACTACACCTACACCTATTTCTTTCGTTGACATACTCAGATCTCGTCTCCAAACTGGGGTCTTGGCGCCAGCGATTGAATGCCGCTTGTTTGGATGTGACAGCCTCAGAGCAGCTTTTATTGAACCATGGTTTCTTAGACTCTGGTCTCTTTGTACTACTTGGAATGAATGTTTCC
Source organism: Zygogramma bicolorata (assembly GCA_032362365.1). Classification (NCBI taxonomy): domain Eukaryota; kingdom Metazoa; phylum Arthropoda; class Insecta; order Coleoptera; family Chrysomelidae; genus Zygogramma; species Zygogramma bicolorata. The sequence goes on from JAVJAQ010003840.1 coordinate 139,091, forward strand.
ATTCCCAGAATAATGGTATAAGAGATTTCTTGGGCACATAGAGTGGGATCACCAGATGAAAAACAGAGCCTTCTCCAAGGAAAATCAGAGAAAAACATTCGAAGACCGTCCCAGTCTGCTGATTTGTAATGCCAGGCACGACGTGCGGGTAACTTACCACTCATTGGAGCCAAATACGAACAAGTTGTTGAAATAAATGTGTGATCAGAATTACCCAAGGGGGAGTGAATTTTGATCTGATGAATATGAGGATGAGTAGTAAGAAACAGGTCCAGTGTATTGGAAAAACGGTTATTCGTATCAGGAATACGAGTGGGTTGATCGATGAGTTGTTCCAGATCATTAGTAATAGCAAATGACACTGCCTGTGGTCCTCTTTCATCTGTTCTATTCGAGAATTTGAGCCATGAAGAATTATGTTCATTAAAATCACCCAATATGGTGACCTCAATGGATGTTTTTTTTGATGAAGTCGATTTTTTCCGATAGAAATTCGAATAGTCTGTCAAAGAGTCATTGTTAGGTGATAAATAAAGACAACAGACAAATTTACTTTGTTTATGATTGACGAGCTTAAACCACATCACGTCAAAATCTTTCGGTTCCTGCCCTTCTTCGCGTGGGCACGATAAATCATTCCTAGAGTATAAACAAACACCACCTTTGAAATGAAAGCGGGAATAGAATTTTCTCAAGAAATTACCGTTATTGTGTTCAACACAAATATAAATATATTAATAATTTTTCATTATTTATCGGGTGTAGAAAAAATAGCGTATGGAACTCTCAAGTAATGGTTATTAATACACTCGCATAAACATACGCAGCCAAGTGCTAGTTTCGTGTTCCGTGTTCGTATAATAATAACCATCATTACATGTTCGTTGCATAATTCACAGTTATTTTATATTATCCCTTTGTTAAATACTTTCACGAGTGCGCCCAGAAGGCAGAGCCTTGTGCGGGCAAGGGTCGGTCAATTACCTTACGTGCCGAAGCGTTCTGGGCGTCATACCTATTTTTACGGTAGAGCATTTGCTATTTAAACTGTAGGGAAACACAAAAAAAACAAACACACACAAAACTACCAGGTCAGTCGGTGTACTAGATCAAGATATTCCACCTACTAGGATCGGTATCTAGGGAACCAACAATTGCCTATCGCAACGAGCCAGCCAGAAAAAAATTGGCCCGACTGCGGTTCGAACCAGCAATGAAATACCCTTATCGACAATGCCGTAGATCGCTAGACCACCGGTCGACCTTTAATACAGTTCAGCTTCATTCTTTAGAGTTTGTCGACAATCACCTTATATCAAATAATAAGCGACTTAATTAAACATAACTAATGAAATGGTGAAGCATAATTTGAGTTTTTTTCCAGCATTACCAAAAATGAGGCTAGACTACTTGGCAATGAATACACTAGACAAATGGCTCCAATTTTTCTGATCAAAATAAAAGATATTAAATTTCATCAAACTTCATATAATACACCTCTGATATATGTACTTTCTTGAAAAACTAAAATCGAGCAACGTTTTTAGTTTAATTCAATTTCATTTGTTGTTCGATATTTTGTTATCCAATTAATAATTGTAGCCATTTCAACCAAATTAATAGCATTTCTGGTGTGGTTTTAGGAAAACTGATCAAAACAATAAATTCATAACTTAAAAAGAATATTTGTGTCTGAAAACATCAAGATTTTGTATGAAAGCGAAAGTGTTTTTGACATATTTGGTGATTATTAGTGAACCTACAGAATTCAATAGTGAAAGTTTGTCAACAATTCAGTCTATCAAATATATATTGAGTATCATAACGACAACGAATGTTAATCAACAATGATATTTTTCCTAGTGAAGTGCGGTTTTGTACAAATTTGAATCACTACCTGTGTTATTTTTGTCGGTGTGTCAATTAGTATATCTGTCAATGCTGTGACGTTTTTCCTTTCAATACCTTGTACAACCTACATCAAAGGTTTCGACAAAGCATTACAAATGTGAATCACTACCTGTGTTATTTTTGTCGGTGTGTCAATTAGTATATCTTTCAATGCTGTGACGTATTTCCTTTCAATACCTTGTACAACCTACATCAAAGGTTTCGACAGAGCATTCGTCTCTTGTTAGTTGGGATACTCTTTGACTTCAACGCTCAACACTCCAGCATCAAGTTCACCATGGATACACGGATAGGTACCTGCACGCACTATCGAACCACCATCCTAGTCAAAGAGAGGAGTCATATGTACTCTAACGGAACGTGCTCGAAGAATATATGAACCAGGGCATCTGGAGAAAGAACAGAAACATCTTCAAGTGACTTTGAGATCGAATAGATCAACAGGGCCATGAAGCTGAAGTGTTCCGTGGTTCAAAACACGGGGGACGCTCAGATAGTTGCACGTGCATATATCTCGAGGGTCACAGACAGAATTGAAATACTATTGCGGAAACACAAACTAAAACGTTGTTCAAACCCACCAAGAATATACAACAAAGACTCAGGTCGGCTGAAGACAAAGGAGACCCACAGTGAGCAGCAGGGGTTTATCGCATACCGTGCACCTGTGGGAAGGATACATCGGCACCACCAGAAGATCTATGGGAACTAGGCTGAAAAAACATGAAATAAACTGCAGATTAGGGCGAACTGACAAGTCGGCTGTGGCGGAACACGCACTCAGTGAGGGGAACCACATGATTCTATTTGAAAACGCGAAACTCTTTGCATCCAACCATGGATACCATAGCCGACTGATACGGGGGGCAATTGAGATCCACAAATACACGGAAAATTTCAAAAGAAAAGAGGAAGATGTGAACCCCAATGGAATCCCATTTTAAGAAGATCAGAAATAACAGATATCATAACGTCAGGTAATGCGGCAATTAATACTAATGATACTTCTCCGAATCCTGAGAAAGTGATAACGGTATTTAATTAATGAGAATTCTCCAAATCCAGAAAAAGTAATTAACACTCCAAACTAGGTACCTGAATAACATGCTTTACGAAGTCGTAACACTAAGTCATCGGAGTGACGAAACTCAAGATATATGAGCCTCTGAAGAAGCTAGCCACTCACGCCAGCGAAACGTCAGGAAGAAATTCAAAAAAACGATGGCCTTAAACCCGATCAAAAGTAGTAATATCATCATTCACTCGTTTCTCATTTTCCCTTTTATAAAATTGTAAGTTTATTGGGAAATAAACATCATTCAAATTTACTTTCAGATACGTTTTCGAAAATATGTCAAAGATTTGATATTTGACATCTGATTTGGTCTACCAAGAGGGGTAGCCTTGTGCAACTGAACTTACAAATTGAACGTGTTCTATTCAGAAAAAAAATGTTTTTTTATTAACGCAGAAACTTCTACATTTCTATAGACTACAATCTTAATTCTAATTTTTTCAGATTGTAGTAAGTACGAAGAAAGAATTCACCCACCACCAAATGATGACTTTCGAACAGTATACATATAACGTTTCGTTTATGAATCATAAAGAGTGTAGTAGAAAAAAGTTGGTGAGGGACATATATTCATTCAAAAGATGGCAATCAATTCAGAAATGGAAGTGCATTTTTCAATAAGTGTAATCTGCGAAACCTCATTTTTTGATGATCATTTCAGAGTGTAAACTTTCATTTCCTGTAAAAACCATAATTGTTAACATCATTTTGGAACTTTTTCTAAAAATTTCAGACAATGTAACAAAATCTACATCTGCTTCACTCTGCAGTTGGGCAGCTTTGTCGTACATTTTCAAGTAAACGGAAATAACGACATTATAATGAAGATGTAGCCACAAAAACGCTACAAATCCTTATAAAACAGGCATTGGCTAACAGGCAATTTTCAAAAAAATCAAGGATGCTACTATATTTGTTCTTCAAAAGTTATTCTTTCCTGGGGCGAAGGGGTAATTTGAAGAGAGGTAAACTAAGAGTTTCTTTTTCTATATCCTAGACTATCTAGGCATAATTGTGAGGCCCCATTTTAGAGGGGAGATCAAGAGTGTACATCTCCTTTTTCTTTTGGTTAGTGATCAGCAAACATATAATTTACCTTTCTATTCACAACTTGCAGTTCTTCTTCTTTGTCGTGTAACATCTTGGTCAACATCAACTGTACTTTCTTTTGGGCATTGACCTGCTTTTGAAAATCGGCAACCGTATCTAACAATTTTTGTGTGGCGAATTTGGCAGCCTTTACAGCTTTCTCTTTTTCATCAGCCAAGATAGCTTTCTGCATTTCCCATTCACGACTTTGAGCTGCAACTTGCTTCTGAAGGTGCAAAATGGCGTCCTTTTGAGTTTCGTCGCAGTTTTTCTCCTCACAATACCGGTCTAGGACTCGTTCCAATTCGGCCATTTCACGAGTGAGTGCCGATTTCTGAGATTCCAGTTTCTGCAATGATATATGATTTATTTGAAAATCCATGAATAACGACAGTTTTGATATCAGCGAGAAAATGTTAATGGTTCAATGTTCTGGAAACATTCTCAGCTTTCATTTCTCTAGACCAACCTAGAGGGTAGAATATTGAAAGGAATGATTATTATCCATTTCAAAAATACTCTAGAGATAAACAGGGTTGTCCAGTGAAAAAGTTAGAATTATCCTAAAAATCCGAGACTCTTGTAGATGTGAGACATAGTTTGGAAGGTTTCATCCGGAATTTTGAAACATTTTTTCTGCCCAAATCATTATAGTGACGGTAAGTTTGGTTTAGAGTGATATTATTACTTTTTATACATACAGATTCACACGATAGGGAAACTCTGTGATGTTCAAAGAAGAGCGTTTCAACAGGTCTCCAAGCTCACAACGAAGGGTGGGAATTCTGCAATCGTCGGGTCATCCGCGTTGATACTGCCAAGGGTGGAACGATTGACGACTATTCAGAAGAGCGCCGACCGTGGAAATATCTATAGAAGAGAGACAAGTCTCCAATTTTTCTACGATGTTCCAACGGAGTGTGCGAGCGAGCGGAGAATCATCACTAAGACGAATTGTTTTTTTCTTAACAGAATCAAGAAGTTTCAATGCATGTTTTGGTGCTGAGTCCCACACACGAGAAAAAGACAGGCTGTATCTGTACCTTTTAGATCTTCAGAAGCTGACGAGAAGTGAAGAATTTCTTCGCACGAAATCGAAATCCAAACTTCTGGGAAGTTTCTTTAATGATCGATCTCACTTTCCCATGAAGGGTAGTTACTACTGACATCTGAATATTGAATGAAGATAGATCGGTTTTCTAATGCTTCTCTGTATTCGTGTTTTGTGCTAACATGGGGACATTGGAAGATAAACTATGCATTGAACAAGATGTTTTCTCCAGCAAATCATTGATATGAAGCAGAAACGCACTGGGCGCCAGAACTGAACCCTGTAGAACACCTGCATTTTTTGAGAGAATATCAGACGATACTCCATCAACAACCACGTATAGAGATCCATTAGATAAGAAACACAATGTACAGCTCACGTTTAATCGAATTTCTCGATGGAATGTTGTCAAATGTGTGAAACATACGCCTAAAGTCAATGGTCGATCTTTGATAGCGAAATCCGTATTGCCAAAATTAATTCCATACTTCTCCACCCTTCAGAACCTGGAATTTTCCTCAACAATTGAAATTGAGCAAAGTATTCATCATGATTATTTTGATACGAGCCGAAGAAACGAACGATGTTTCCCACTTGGTATAATAGTTTTCGAAAAATTAGGGGTTCTTGGGAAGGAGATGCGGTAACTCGTTTCATCCAAGCGTTAAAATGTTGTCTGCAACTTGTTTGAGATATTTTCAAATCATTTTGATTTCGGAAATATTCGCGCCAGGTAGCAGACATATATTAGACCAATATTGGTTTGATTTTACGACTTTACGAAAACATTAGTTTGAAATTGTAAATAATATATTGGCTAAAAAATGTGAAGATTAGGCGATATCGGTTCAGTATTTGAAAACAATGTGAGGACATATCGCAATGATCATTTTGGTACAATATTGTACAGCTTATTCATCAACATGTTTGTAGGCACAGATCGTGACAAAAGCAGAAAAAAAATCGGCTCTAGAGGACTGGCTGATCAAACGGCGACGGGACCGAATATGAAATATTATAAAATCATAAGTCGAAGTGATACAGGATAGAATTCACGCACTATTTTTGTGATACATTCAGAGTATCATTTCGTGGGAGAGTGTTCCTCTCTCAAATCATATTACGCTATGCTGTTTTAAACCACTGAAAGGAAAAATATCAGATTTATTCCTGAAAGTGCTAGGTGGTCGAGGCCCCTGTAAATGTTTTCTTTCTTTTTTTAGACTTATTAGTTTGAATTGGAATACATTAAATTGTTTGGAAATCAGTGACGATACAGAAAAATAAAATAATTATTATCTGTTTGGTGGCTAGCAGCAGTACTGGGTTTACTGGTAATTTGTTCATTTTTACCATGAATTGAGGGACTGAATTGAGTTTGGAGTGGCCTGTTTAGTTTGAAAAAAAAATTAATGAGAGAAACAAGTGGCGCGCTTGGGAGTGTTCACTCGTTTTCATCCTTACTTTAACATCTGATTCAAACTCATAAATATTTCAGTACAATTTCAGCAGTGTAGGAAATGTTTTCCTTCCGAAGTATCTATTTCTATATCCCAGATATCTGCAAAAAAACTCCATTTCACACTTTCTACTTATTTGTTTATAACTTTCAACATTCCCAATTAACTGATAACTCAGCCATAATAACAGTTTTCAACTTTGTGTCCCCGATGACAATTTGAAGAAACGAAGGCCAAGAAAGTCTCTATAAATATGTTGATATTTAACATCAGAGTGATGATAATGAATCATATTCTTACTCCTGAACTATTCATAGAGGATAAAAAACTATAAAATATAGCTGTTCTTATTTCTACGAATTCGACAGCTTTGTTTCGAATTCTTGAAGATCGTAGAACGGGAAAGAAACAGGTCTTGAGAGAAATTTATCTGATTAAAACGAAAAAAATGGCCCATTATGTTTCAGGAAAATATTTGACTTTCATTCCTACATTTCACTATGAAAATCACAAACCACAAAAAACGGCCATTAACGTAATTGCTTATCATAGACTTGAGACTACAGGGACACCAAGTAAAGGAACACGCGCCTTATATTATTCTTCTGTTGTCGATGCACATAGAGTCAGTCACACATCCAGAATCAGGTTATCCTCACTGAAGAAACACTTCGTTTGAATCGAGGAGCCAGCAATGGAAATTTCGAGTCGTTTTGTGCATCTTTCATCGATAACGACCAGACGAAATGAATATCAGCAAATAGACAGTATTACTTCTAGTTATTCTGGCCCATGATGAAATCGAAATCGTCCAAGGATACCAATTGTCTTCATTCTATACAGCCATATGCTTTCGATGGTCATGCTACAGCAGCGGTGTACCTAGGAATATCCTCGAAGGGGAAACATCAAATGTACAAACTAAATAACAGCTGAAAAAATAATACCCATAATTTATATTGAATTCAGTAGGATCAGTGTAAGAGATATATTTATTAATATATATATATATATATATATATATATATATATATATATATATATATATATATATATATATATATATATATATATATATATATATATATATATATATATATATATATACATATATAGTTTCATTATTTATTGAAAAACAGAAACACAACAGTAACAGAAAAAGTTGTATTTTCATGATGGCATTAACATTTACCATTTCCCAAAATTGCAAAAAATGACTCGGAACAGAAGTACTTATTCGAAGTGAAAAACATACCTTTTTCTTCATGTTGAAGTGAGAAAATTATAATTTTGTTGTATTCTCAGATATTTATTTTATAATCTTCTTCGCTTAATTGACCTTTGCGTAGAACAATTTCATTTTTGACTGTATGTTCGTTTATACATATGTATGTATTTTTTTTTTCTCACAACTTATCATGATTTTGTGCTTATAGTTATTCTCTCATCATAAACATGTAATGTTTCTTGGGATAATAAATAACTTACTTACTTACTCAACCCTTCATGTTTTTTTCAGATCAGCTTAATGAACATATTATGCTCGTTGTATCCCCCTGCTATAAATGGTTGTCGGGATGACAAAGTATCAATTATGAAAAATTAGAAAAGGAATTTTTTTTAACGCTTAAATTTGTAACCAACTTTACTGCAGTTTCGTCCTAAACGATAATAATGTCTGTTTAGGACGAAACTGCAGTTACGTTATTTACATATATAAGTTCTGCAAAAACAAGTTTGATTTCTCATTTATCATGTTAATCTTCATATCAACCACTATATTCATATATACAAATATCCGAAGTGTTAATTACGCTTACAAACTGTCTTCTGACATAGTTTTATTCATTGTGTTAGTTTCCAGGTAATTCTATAATCTTTCAGTTACAGCTACGTGAATGCTACTCTAGAGAAAAGTAGGATCTCAAAGTTCCTCGAGTTCACACTTTTTTTTTGAATGTAACAATATAATTGGCTATAATTCCTGGCCCTGGTCTGGCTGGAGCAGCAGGCCGTCGGGCCTGCTGTTCGGATATGTTATGACAGGCTGGGATGGAGAGCTTAGAAAATTGTCGGAAACTGAAATTTCACTCGATAGCTTGATTCAAACATTTGTAAAAATAAGATGAATGATTAATAATTGAACGTTTTGCCTCGAGGAAGAGGCAAGTCTTCCTTGACCCCCTCCTTGGATGCGCCCATGTGTTATATTGTGGTCATGCGCAATAATCATTAGGCATATCTTACACACATATTTCGGATTGGATTCAAGCAATAGTTTATCGCGAAGTATTCATCATCCAGTATTACGTCACAATATATGTATTTTGTTAGTTTTTTTTGAGGAATGATTCAGATATTCATGATATGCAAATAACTGTAGGATAAAAAACAGATGGTTTCCAGAGTATAACTCTTTTATAAAAAATGGACTAAATCTTCTATACGTTCTTGATTATTCTCTTCTAGCAAATGAAAGGATCATCAAAGTCAGCGTGATTTAAATCTCGATGATAAGATAAAGATGCCCGCCCGCTCCGAGTGAATTATATCAAATAAGAATTCGGCGAATAGTTCATACCTGGTTTCAAAATTATCTGTTAGATATAAATCAATTTGTCAACAAAAAACAGTTCATCAAAAAACGTTTTATGTGATGTTCCTCAAGGATCCATCGTTGAACCGGTTCTTTTTCTTTTGCCTATGAATTATTTTCCCCATTTCAATCTTGAAAGGAAAAATCGAAACGTTTGCAAATGATAAATCAATATGGCAAATAATAAACAAGATATCACAGTTGATGATTGAAGGATATTCAGAAAATATTATCCTGGATGATATGCCACAAACTTTGATTGGACGTTGAGACATCTTCATTTATCCTTATCTAAAAAAATCTAATTAATTTCAGTCTAATCGGAACATCACATCAAAATAGGGAAAGAATTCCTCAAATGATCTTCATCATTACCACAAAGATGAAAACTGCACATGGAGTGAATATTTGAAAATTCCGAGAAAACAATTCTCCAAAATTATTATCGGAGTATTGTCAATTTGTGGAAATTTCTGCTTTCGAAAATTTTGAATGTATTTTTCCCTGCTGCATTGTAGATTTCAATACATACTTTGGGTTTGGGGATCAGCAACAAAAACTCTAATTGGACCTTTGAAAACTATACAAAATGAATTTGAGGAAAATTTTAAATGCCTCAGCTACTAACATTATGATTTTATAATTGATTTTTAATTCATCAGAACGTGTTGTTAATAAGCTCCTCTGAAGAGTCAAATCCAAATATTAGATCCTCGTTTCATAGCTTATGTCCAGGGAGATTCTCAGGAATTCTTACGATGTCTGTTAGAAGGTCTACATCAAGACTTCAAATGAGTAACTGAGAAACTGGAACCCAATTTGACACAGAATGAGGGGGAATCGAGTGATGGTGAAAAATCTCGAGAGTCTTGGTCGATATACTTGAGGACAGGCAATTTCTAATTTGTTGATATCTTATGTTGGAATGTTCCCTTTATGGTTACTGTTCAGTCTCCTTTGATCCTTTCCCTATCAATAACACCAGGAAGAGGCCAACTGTGTCTATCACAATGTTGAGATTCATTCAAAAGGGAAGAAATATTGGACGATGCAAAGAAGCCGACATGGGCAAAGTGCATGAAGAGAAGGAAGAGCAAGAAATCCCTATCGATCTATAAATTCCCGAAAATTGTAGTAATACATTCGAATCGGTTTTCCCACACAAAAAATTAGAAAGAAAATTGAAAGTCCATTGATTTTCCTTTGGTGGGATTAAACATGCGTTATTATGCATCTGACAATGTAGGACCTTGTCGTTAGAGCCTGTATGGATTGTCTAATCATAGCGGAAATACCCATAGCGGACACTGAGCACCTTACTATAGTGCGAGCACTTGGCATGAATATAATGATTCACTTGTGACCAAAATTTCATCAAAATCCCTGGTGAGCGGAGATGCCTATATTCTCCATTACGAGTAAGGATGCAGTTGATCCCAGTTTTGGTATCATATCTAGTTTGTTTTATTTTTTTTTAATTCATCATTTATACTCAATTTATAAAAAAAAAAATTATGAAAACTTCCCTAAAATTGAAATTTGAGATTTCATCAACATATAATGAGTAAGAGGCTCAATATCAAATTTCAAATGGTGCACGTTTTCGAGAGCAGTGTGAATGTTCAGAAAACCTTTCAATCTTGATTGTCTGGAACAATAATTTCAAGTTAAGTTCGGGTGTGCGGTGATCAAATATTTCCACTTTGTTGAATGTCGTGTAATTTTAAGATTTTTTGAACTGTCTGGCTGATGTCACTTCATAGGGTGTTCTGTAATAAATGTCCGATATTTCACAGGACGATTCCTCAGTTATTTATTGAATGAAAAGTACACACAAGCATGGGTCCGCAAGTCCTTCATTTTTGAGATACAGGGTTTTGACATTTTATTTTTTTTTGTTTTTTCGTGAATATCACACTAATAACAAATCAAACTATTCAACTATGTCTCAAGATATTATTTTTGACATGACAGTACAAAGAACAAATATTGGAACTTTCTAGCCTACTTGATTCTTCCATTCTTAGATAGTTTGCAAGATTGGAATCATCGGTAATTAAAATGAAAATATCTCGGAAACGGCTGCTTGTAGCTTCTTTTGACAAGCATAACTTCTACACGTAAAGTTATCAAAGAAATCGATTCTTCTGTCTGGAAAATGTGACACATGCCTGCCCAACAAAGTGGTTACTCCCCAAAAGAGACCAGGATCTGCAGGTGGCGCCCCCTACAATTGAGTGCCAAACTAAAACCAAATTTGAATTTCTCATATTGAAAAGTGACCAGTTTTTGTCAAAATATCAACATCATATTGAAATTTATTCACGATAAAACAAAATAAAAATGAATTTTCAAAACCCTGTATCTCAAAAATGAAGGCATTGCGGACCCAAGCTTACATGAACTTTTCACCCTATAAAATATCAGAGGAATCGTCATGTGAAATATCAGACACTCATCACATAACACCCTGTATAGTTTGAATTTTCCCAGGAAGCTCTGTTAGGAGGGAAACAAGCGGAAAAGTTTCAATATCGCTATTATAATAAAATATTTATTACAATAATTGCAGACAGTAATTGAATATTTACTCTTTGTAATAACCGAGACAATGATGAAAAAGTAGAGCGAAGCCCGAGATACTTGTAAGACAGATTCATGACAGCTTTATTTTCTCCGTATCGCTCTCATTTCGAAGGTTGATAAAACTTCCCTTTGTGTAGAAAAAATTCGAATAGAAAATCTACGTCTCTGGCAGGAACATGCCATGGAAACATCGAAATCCTTCTGAGAATGAGCTGGAGATATCTTACATGTATGTGTTCAGAGTAACTCCATATTTGTGGAGTCCTCCGTTGAAACATTTTGCTGTTGAAACTATTCAGAGATCAATTCGTTTCGTGTTACTTCACTCATAGACTCATTCATTGCTCTGGATCACCGCAAAATAATACAGGTTCAGGTGAAAAACGACCATTTAGCATTGTGTTTCTCTTGTAGCTACAAGCCTTTTACTTTCATGAAATAGGCCCCAGGTCTGATACGTAGAATTTTCAATGACAACCAAGATAATTACCTCGGTAACGAAATTGTACTTACCTTCAACTTTTGCAGAAGATGCTCCTTTTCACCCATTTCTCTTTCTAGTTCTCTATGTTTTTTCATCAAATCATCGTTAATTTTAATAATTTCCTCCTCGGCGATACTACTTTCTTCTCTGGCTCTACTGAGTTCCGACAATTTTCCTTTTATTTGGTTGTGCAAATCAGCTATTGTCTGAGACTGGTCTTGTATTATTTTTTCTTTCATCAATTCATTGTCCTTTTCTCTGCTCAAAGCAATTCTGTAATTTTAAGACATTACTCATCAACTTTTTATATAGTAGCAGTTCATAGCTCATAGATTATTTTGAAGACTGAGATCATTTCTATAATGAATAATAACTTTTCATGGTATATTTTGGTATCATGACTAAGGGATTACTAATAATATCAGGAAACGTGTTTCTCGACTAGGTTAAAGATCAATGGAATCAATTGATTCGTTCTAAACTTCTTTCGTGGTATATTTGATGAGAACATCATGAATATATGAAACACTACGACTTTTATCCTAGCTGAGGAAATTCTTGGAAAACAGAAAATACACTCATCGAAATAGTTTAGGGGACAAAATAGTGAAAGAAAAACTAAATGCTTGTGAAGATTGAAAAATAATTGCATAATCGATAAATCACTGTATTGAGTGATTTTCACACAATAGGGTGTTTTTTTTTTGGATTCAATCAGCAGGTGTGAATAAATAAGTTCAGAAGAAATATTTTTTTTATTTATTATATATACATATCATGAACTTTATATTTTTGACAATATGATCAACAAGAACAACTGACCATCTATATTAAACAAAAACAAAGAAATGCATACACATACAAAATATTGAATAATTCAATCATTGCAGAAAAATCATAAAATCATCATGGATTTTCCTGATGTATCGGCCAATTCCATCAGTTATATTTTTGAAAACCTTTTTTTGCCAAACTGGTATTATATCCTATTATGAAAAACTTTTATGGTCTTGAAAACTAATAATGTAATAATAATGAGTCACGTTAAAATTCTATTCGATATTTTACACATTAGCTGATAGTAACAGATTGATCAAGTTGCAAAGGAAACCTGAAGTCTTCATTGAGAAGTTGGTCAATATTTTCATTTTTCAACAGTTATTGACTTCGTGATGGCCATTATGATTTTGCAAGATGATACTGGAATTTGTATTGAAGAATACTAAAGCTGATATTCATTTTGGCATTGTGAATATAGTCTGGATATGCGAAAAGTCTTCGATACTGTGGATAATAAAATTTTGCTTCTAATTTTATATTACACTAGAGAAAAATAATTCATCATGAACTCAGACATATTCATGGTCACACAATTTAAAAAAGTTCTATTATTGTTGAAGCAATCCTCATGAAAATGTTCATATATCGAGAGGAAATGGGCTTTTCTGCCGGGGAGATGAAAAAAGCAGCTTTCAATGAGTTTTCGGTATTACTTGAGAATTATTTTTCTAAGAGACAAGATGAAGAAGAATACAGGCTTTGATTTTAGACGTATGACAGCAACCGTGCGATGGTGACTGTGAAACCGTTGAGTTCATAATAAGTTTCTGATCTCAATTTCTGAACGGGACTAGATATTAAGGTAGGACAAACTTAACATGACAAGGCATCATTTTCGATAATTAGTGATGGGGAAATTAATAGTAGGACGTCACTTAGCACCGACACGGCGCTTTGCAATTATTTTGGAAGAGAAAGACGGATCTTGTGATATCTGTTTGATAGTATATTGCTAGTAAATGGTTCATTTCCCTTTCATGTATGGTTAGATAAGATAATTAATTTTGATAATTCAATATTCTCAATGATATCAAGGAAAAAATGAACAGAATCAGAAAAAAAATCGTGGTCTCGAAAAAGTTAAATGACATCCTTTATTATTCAATTTTGAATTTGACTCTACTGTAATAGTTTTCATTTTCATTACTAGTACAATCCTGCAAACAAAAATGGTTTGAAAATTACTTGTCCAAAAGAAAACAATTTGTTCAAATAGACAATGAAAAAAGTTCTCCTCAAAATATAACTTGTGGTGTGCCTCAAGCGTCTATCTTTGGTCCCATACTATTTCTTGTCTATATCAACTCCCTATCAAATTCAACACTGAATGGAATGATCAAATTATTTGCTGATGATACCACTATCATATACTTCTCAGAGAGATAAAATTGAATGAGTTAAGAAAAGTGACCTGGATAAAATTCTCATTTGGCTTCATCAACATAAATTAACTCTAAATTTCGATGAATCTTCATATAGGTTTATATCCAAACTATCGACCAATATTCCTACTAATCGCATAGTATTCAAAGATGAATTGACAAAATACACAGAAACAACTGACTTTTTAGGTTGATATGTCGACAAGAGGTTGTCATGGCATAAACATATCAAATACAAAACATTAAATATACAAAAAGAAATAATTTCTGGACTACCACAAGGTTCAGTCATCGGACCAGTCCTTTTTCTTATATATATCAACTCCATATCTAGTCTGAATCTGAATGGTGAAATTAAATTATACGCAGATGATACTACTCTTGTATATTTTTCAAAAAGTATCGATAAAATTAAATCAAAAGTTGAAGATGACCTTAAAAAAAATTCAGTTTGGTTGGAGGCTCATAAATTAATGCATTGTTTAGATGACCCAGGAATGATCTCAGCTCTTCTTCGCCGTGATTCCAGATCACGAATGTGTCATCCACATACCTTAACCAGCATTTGGGTTGTTTCGCAGCGGTCCTAAGTGCTATTTCTTCGAATTTCTCCATGAAGAAATTTGCTATAACGGGACTAAGTGGACTCCCCATTGCGACTCCATCCTTTTGTTCATAAAGTTTACCATTGAATTGGAAATACGTAGTTGTCAATGTTAGGTGTAGCAGTGCCATTATATCTTCTGGAAATGCGTCCCTCAGGTATGTGAGAGCCTGTTCCAGAGGCACGTTTGTGAATAACGACACTACATCGAAACTGACCAGGATATCCCCCGGGGATACCGACAAGGTTTTTAGTTTCTCCACAAAGTGTTTCGAATCTCTGACATATGATTCCGTGTGGCCTATCATTGTTTGCACCATTCCTGTCAAGTACTTCGCTAGGTCATACGTTGGTGATCCGATTGTACTCACTATAGGTCTCAACGGTACGTCTGGTTTATGAATCTTCGGACGTCCATATAGTCTAGGGGTGACCGCTTCCGATTTGCATAAAGACTTTTGTGTTTCTTGGGGAATTGATGATTGCTTAATCAGTTTATTGGTTGTTCGTAGGATTTTTTGCGTGGGGTCCCCCCGTAGTGTTTTGTATGTATCAGGATCCAATAAGTCATATATTTTGTCCTGATAGTCTCTTGTGTTGAGGATTACTGTGGCGTTCCCCTTATCAGCTGGTAGGATTATTATGTTTTTATCTTGGTTGAGAGTTTTTAGAGCTTCATGTTCTTTCCTTGATAAGTTGGATTTCGGTGGTTTCGCTCTGCGAAGAATCCTTGCTGTTTCCGTTCTTATCTCTTCCCCAATGTCCGTGGGTAGTTTCTTTATTGCAGTTTCCACGTTGGCAATTATGTCTTCCGTTGGTATGGCCTTTGGAGTTATGCTAAAGTTTCCTCCCTTTTCCAAAAGTGATTTCTCCTCCAGGGAGAGCATGCGGTCTGATCGATTTATGACTATTCGATCTGCTGGGAGCGTTGGTTTACTAATGGATGAGGGTTTCAATCTTTCGAATTTTTCTTTGTGGTTTTTGGAGCGAACTGCATGTGTGACCTCCATTGTACTGTGTGTTATGCTGTCCACCTTACACATACCTGAGGGACGCATTTCCAGAAGATATAATGGCACTGCTACACCTAACATTGACAACTACGTATTTCCAATTCAATGGTAAACTTTATGAACAAAAGGATGGAGTCGCAATGGGGAGTCCACTTAGTCCCGTTATAGCAAATTTCTTCATGGAGAAATTCGAAGAAATAGCACTTAGGACCGCTGCGAAACAACCCAAATGCTGGTTAAGGTATGTGGATGACACATTCGTGATCTGGAATCACGGCGAAGAAGAGCTGAGATCATTCCTGGGTCATCTAAACAATGTCAACCCAAGAATTCAATTCACCATGGAAATTGAACAAAACGAGCAACTCGCTTTCTTGGATGTATTGGTTACGAGGCGGAATGATGGTAAACTTGGCCACAAAGTTTATCGAAAAGCGACACATACCGACAGATATCTGCACAAAGACTCCAATCACCACTCGCAACAAAAACAGGGCATCATAAAAACGCTGGTTGATAGAGCGAAACGAATCTGCGAACCGGAATTTCTGAATGATGAACTTAATCACCTCAGAAACGCTCTACGAGCTAATGGATACCAGGACAGAGAGATAGAACGGGCAATACAACCTAAAACAACCGGAAAATCAAAAGACGTGATTCCAACGGGAACCGCTTTCCTGCCTTACCTGAGGGGTACCACGGATCGCATTGGCAAAATATTGAAGAAACACAATATCAAAACAATATACAAACCCACGAGGAAAATACAGGAACACCTGAGATCTGCTAAAGATCCTAGAGACCCACTATCTAATGCTGGGGTGTACAGGATTCCGTGCTCGTGTGGAAAAGTATATGTAGGAACCACCAAACGCAGCTTCAAGACACGAATCAGTGAACATAGACGAAATTGTCGATTAGGGCAAACTGAAAAATCAGCTGTAGCGGAACATGCCCTTATAGAAAAGCACAACATCCAGTTCGATAAGACTTCAATTCTCTCAACGACCAAACATTACTCCACTCGCTTATACCGGGAAGCAATTGAAATATATAAACACAAAGATAATTTCAATAGGAAGGAAGAAGGATTAAGTCTAAACAAAATTTGGCATCCGGTTCTGAATAAATTAACGCCACGGTCCGACATATCCAGAGAATCCGACGTCCGACAGAACACGATCCAACCTCATAAGAACAAGTCGCCACCTCCAGATGTAACACCAGTCATAGTAGACTCGACAGGAGAGTTGACCTACGACTACGCCGCTGAAGATGGCTGCCGCAGATGTAGCCGAAAGCTCCGGAATTAAAAATTCCAGTACACGGCCCTCAAGCCCGAAAACCTTGCGATATTAATTCCAGATACAATCAAAGGCCAACAATGAAATTTAGGAAAAAATTCAAACAATTTTCAATCAACCAAATTACAATATATTTTGCATATAGTCAACATTTATATGATTTTTGTCTTCATTGGTACTCACCAGTTCTATGCTTATAAATATTTGATTCCGTTGAATGTGTTATGTATGTATGGAATATTTTTTCTTTATACTTTTGATGATTTCATTTATTGTTTATGTACTCAGTTTTATTCTCCTTTCATAAACATGTAATGTTTCTTGGGATAATAAAATTTAATTGAACTGAATTTGCTCCTATTCGAGTAGAGTTGTCAATTTGATAATATCCTAATATAATAATTGTTTGGAGATTGAATATAGATAGCTGAGAGGATCGATAAAATGAAGAAGTTAATGTTACGGCTGGAGAATAAAAGTCCAGTTGCTGTTGAAGATTCCAATGAGGAAAGTTGATTTTTGCCTCCAATGACCAACACAATGCAGATTGTTCCGATTTTTTTGTATGTGGAAATTCTAATCCTAATTTGAATCTATTGAAGATCAGACACTAACAATTGAGAACGGGCTGGAAAGATTGGTGTCGAAGTGAGTAGCAGTCGAATAAAAATACAGAGAATGACAGAAACTAAGGATAAGCCGACAAAAGCACTAAAAATCAGCTCAAAAGATAAAGAAACGAAAAAAAGAACATTATCACAGCAGCAAGAAACCATTATAAAAGTTAAAGTTTTTTAACGACTACGAACATTGGAATGCCTGGAGTGAAATCAATTTTTGTTTTTATTTTTTATATACAGGTTGACACAAAAAGGAAGTTCTGAATTGTCCAAAGAACACTGCGTTAATCAAGGGACAGGAGATACGAATTCTTATTCAATTTGAATTTTTGGAGTCTATGAGCCTAAGGGAAACCTTTCTCGGCAGGGAGTTCCAAAGTTCACTGCATTATTAAAAATAGATCGCTGTGCAGGTTCCACAGGTCTCCAAGCCAACAACAAAGGGGTGGGAACCCTGAACTCGCCGGGTCATCCGTGTAGATACTGCCAAGGGTTGAACGACTGAAGACAATTCAGAAGAGCACCGGCCGTCAAGGTGTCTGCAGAAGAAAACCAAATCTCCGACCCTTCTACGATGTTCCAACGAAATGAGCGAGTCTGTGAGCGAAGAATAACTAACAAGATGGGTTGCCTTCCTCTGAATATGATCAAGAAGCTTCAATGAATGTTTTGGTGCCCAGCCTCATACATGAGAACTATATTCCAAGATAGGCCGTATATGTGCCTTGTAGATCATTAGAAGCTGACCGGAAGTAAAGTATTTGTTCGCAGGAATAGTTACTACTGACATCTGAATACTAGATAAAGATAGATCGGCTTTCTTTGAGAAGAGACATGCCTGGGTTTTCCCAGCATTAAATTTCAACAAGTTGATGTTACCCCATTCTATTTTTTTTGCCAAGTCATAGTTAATTCTATTGACGTTAAGGCCCTTCTCAATCTTTGTTTCTTATGCTTATATGAGCCTCTGGAAGAGAAATTAGTATGAAGAGTACTGTCGTCCGCAACATTATGCACTAAGCAAGATGTTTTTTCAAGCAAATCATTGATAGGAAGCAGAAAGAAAGTGGGCGCCAAAACTGAACCCTATGGGACACCGGCATTTATTTAGAGAAAATCCTCCATCATCAACCACATACAAAGACCTATCAGATAAGAAATTCATCAACAAAGCCCACAACTAAGTAGGCAAACTATAAGATGGCAGTTCCCCCATGGCAAACTCGATAGAACGCTTGTGAAATGATTTATGTCAATGAAGAATTGACAAACTATAAGAAATATTTGCTGGGTAAAGCCATATACCTGAGGAAGAAGGAAACTTCGAAGCATAGTTAAAAAAATTATTTTTTGACCTTACAAACTTCCTCCCGTTCATTGGTATTAATTCAGTATACATTTGGTTGGATTTTATGCGAATTCTGACAATGTTTTGATCACTTTGTTCATGTGTAAGGAATAATTTCATAAGAACTTCGTTTGAATAATCGATATTTGCATTCATTTTGGAAGATGTTCTGAAACACAGTCGATAACTATTTGTAAATTACCTAAAAAGTAACAAAACTGTTATAAGCTTGATAATTTCATTGCTTCCTAAGACTAAATTCTTGAAAAATTGATAAATAATGATATGGAGTCAATTTCTTCATGTTAATTAAATATTTCTAGTTTGTCTAAACTATCATCAAAATATCACTTTTCATCACTGATGTACTTAGTTCAATTAGGGCTATGTTTTGAACCATATTCAGTACAAATTATTTTTCATCTCGAAAACCGATAGAGATAGGTGTAGGATATTATTGATAAAAAAGTTCTATTTAAAAGAATAAAGGTGCTAGGACTTTTTGATGGAAGTGGCAACGCCGCAATATTGAAAATATTTTGGATCGATAAAACATGTAAGGAAATGTAAGATGCGATATTTTCAGAAAAATCCTGCTTTGCTTTTTCCAGGAACGTCTAACCTACCATCGACAGTGAGTCACGCTGTATACGTAAGACTTTCCGAATTTACAGAAGATGAGTGTTGTCATATATGCAGACATTGTATAAAGAAAGAGATGAAACTGCCATAAATACACACTCCCTTTCAAGCGATATAGAAAAAAATGGGATAGGTCTTAATCGGACAAAAAAGATATTGGTAAACTTTTTGAGGAAATTCATGGACGTGAAGATTTTCGAGGAGTTTTTCCAACAAATCTTTCCGGGTAAGCCTTGAACATCAAGATAGTTGATTCTCACACCTCTTATTTTAATCTTTGACCATATTCACCAACCCGCACAAAATAAGCATTTGGGCTGGAGGTGCGGCCCATCTATTATACCAGGAGCCAATTACAGAATTTGGTCAATTGATTCCTCCCAAATGATAGATGGTGAGACGTATCAGAGAATAGTATCATAAAGCCTCGTGAACGTCAGGTGCGGCTTCGTGGGGGCAATGAAGGGCGTCAGCCTTCCCCTCACGGCAAAAATTCAATCATTTCCTTTAAACTGTGAATTTGAATTGTAGCTAGCCCAATATTTCGAAGAAAAAAAAATCAGCTGACTTCGATTTGCTGTATTATTTGTCAGCTGGTCGCTCAAACATGATCTCTACTAAAAATTCACCCGATGATAGCTCACATGCAACTAAGAATGAAAAGTAGCAATTTCTCTGGACTTATTTATAGCTGTTTTTTCATTATTCAGATTATAACATCAACAATCAGAATTATCATAACAACATACGGTCATTTTGAAGAAGATGGATTTTCTGATGGTATTGTTACTTACCGAAACTTCGGTGTCAAATCTACAAAGTATCTTTAACATTCACTGTGGTATAGCTGAAGATTGTGTGATATGTAGGAAGTATAATTTCGTGTCCTGCTAGTTCATATATTTTTAGAACAATCAATAATATATTGTTGATTTCAAAACAATTGTCAAGTTGCATGTCAAATCTGACTAAAATTTCAACATCGAAATTTGAAAGAAATTGAAGAAATCAAATAACGAAACAAGGTGCTATAAAATTTTTAGTCTTTGTTTGCTGTTTAGACTAGAAATTCCCAAAGTATTGTGCTGAGCAAGGCAAAATTCAAGAAGAAATATAAACTGACATTCAACGTCATACAACTTCAAATTGAATAGGGTGATCATAACAATAAAGTGCAACAAATTAGAACAGAGTGATTCACAAAATTGAACTACATGACCAGAAGAAGCAAATGCAAACGGCAAGAAGCGAATACACAATCAAGTGTAACTATACAATCTTCTGATGAAGAGTATCTTCCACTGAAATACCCACAAGACAACAATTTTCACAAGAGAATTGAAAATTTCATGATAACGTCTCAAGATATTAGAGAAGCTGGACAATCTAAATCATCAAAAATTTCAGAAAAAGCCGAATACAAATGTGGCAAATGCCATTTAGCAATTAAGGCCAACCAAACTACAATTCAATGCCAGAAGTTGTGTAAAAAATGGTTCCATTTGAAATGTACCAAGTTGGAGAGTAAAGATCTGGATTTTTTCATTAAAGAAATGAAAAAAACCAATGGAAAAAGATGGAGTTGTGAAAATTGTGATTTCAGCACAAATGAAGGTCTTCCAGAACATTCAGATTGGAAAGAGTTAGTTGATGCTGTTTCTGAAATTAAACAATCGATGGAATTCATTTCCAATAAATATGAAGAGATAAGAACAAGAAACGATGAAATTCTGCAACAACTGAAAGATATGAGAAAAGAAAGAGCAGAGCTGAAAGCAGAAACTGAAGAACAGAAAAAGGAAATAGCAAATCTGAAGAAAGAAATAATTTCAATAAAAAAACATATCAACAATAATGAACAAGAAAAACTGAAGAACAATATAGAAATAAAAGGAGTGGAAATTCAAAAAGAAACCAAAGATGAAGATATTGTAAAACGAGTTTTACAAAAATTGGAAGTAAAAGTTGATGATCACGATATATGTCATATAAAAAGAACTCCAACTACCCATACCAATCCAGATAAGAGCCTAATGAAAAGCACACTCAGAAATGAAGTAATCAAAAAAAGTATCATGGAGGCAGCAAAAAGAAAAAATCGAATAAACGAGAAATTAACAACAAAATCCATTGATTTACCAGGACCGTCTAGAATTATCTATATTAACGAAGATCTGACAAGTACAAATAAATATTTACTTGGGAAATCGAAAGAATTGAGAAGATATGGATTCAAATTTGTATGGTGGCAAAATCAAAAAGTTTTGGTTCGAAAAACAGATTCTGAAAAATCGATTGTCATTAGTGATGAATCAGATATCCAAAAGTTATATGTATAGACTATTTCACGAAACTTATATTCAAATTAATTTGTTTTTATGGATCCTTACATTGAAGATTTAGATACAGGTATAATTAGTACCCAGGTAGTTACTGATATGGATGAATATAGGTATGTATGTTTCAATGATCCAAATAAATTCACCATTTTGCACAATAATATAAGGAGTATTTCCAAAAATTTTGATGAATGTATGTTATTTGTTGATCAATTTGATGAATCTTTTGATTTGATAATTTTTTCAGAAACTTGGAAAATCCCCAATTTGAATCTCTTCAAAATTAAAGAATATGAAATAATTTATAATGAAGGAAATATCAATCAGAATGACGGTGTTGTTTTATATGTGAATAAAAAATTTAAGTTTTCTCACAACATTTTAAGTATTGGAGAACTGAAAGTTATACATCTAAAAATATTTATGACTATGTCCACAGTATTTAATATCATTGCATTATATAGATCTCCATCTACATGTCCCAAAATTTTCAATTCCAATCTTGAAGAGTTTCTCTCTACTTTCACAGAAAAAAATGTTATCATTATAGGCGATATAAATCTAAATATTCTCTCTAATGATTCACTAATTCATGAATATTGTAATAACATGAGTGAAAAAGGTTTCATATCGCTTATAAATAAACCAACCCGAATACTCAACAACCAGAAATCATGCTTAGATCATATTTTTTTAAGAAGCACAGAAAATATTGATAATTTTAAACCAATTATATTTGAATACAGAATCACAGATCATTTACCAATAATTTTAAATATTAACTTGAAGGAAAATAGAAAAAAAGGCAATGAAGTGAAACATAAAACATTTTTAGATCATAAAAAATTATTTAATAGTTTTTCACTTGAAAATTTTGATTATTTTTATAAAATCCAAGATTCTCAGAAAATGGCAGTTGACATAATAAACAAAATCAAATATAATGTTGAAAAAAGCTCGAATATTCTAAGAGTCAAGAGTTATGAACGCAAAAGAAAAGATTGGATAACACCTGGACTAATCAAATCTGCAAAAAAGAAAAATGATCTTTACAAGAAAACAAAAAAAGAACCATACAATCTTGGTTTCCTTGAAGAATATAAAAATTATAAAAACAAATTCACATCTATTATAAAGAAACAAAAAATTCACTTTTATAAATTACATATTGAAAAAAATTGTGATACACCTCGAAATTTATGGAAATCAATAAAAAATATTTGTAATGAAGAACATCACAATAAATCCCCCAATTTCATCAAAATCAATCAAGTTGATGTTGATGATGGACATCAAATTGCAAACGCATTCAGTGATTACTACGCAAATGTAGGTGATAATTTAGCTAACAAAATTAAATCTCGATTGATAAATAAAACCCCGGAAATGAATAAAATTCCAAGTTACATCGATTCTTTTTTCATAAATGAAATTACTGAAACAGAAGTTATGAATATTATATCCAGTTTAAAAACTAATAAATCACCCGGTATTGATGGTATAACATCAGAGATATTGAAAACCATTAATATTTTAGTAGCAAAACCACTTATGCACTTATTCAATACAATTATAAATACTGGTCAATACCCCGATGCATTCAAAACAGGATTGATAAAACCATTGTACAAAGCAGGAGATATTAATGAATTACAAAATTATCGTCCAATATCATTGATTTCAACATTAGCGAAAGTTTTTGAAAAAATATTGAAAATCAGAATTGATGAATATCTTGAAAAAAATAGTATTCTTTCTAAAAACCAGTTTGGATTTCGCAGCAACGTCTCAACTGAGCATGCATTATGCCATCTCACAACTCAAATTTATGAAGCCATGGAAGAAAAATCCCCAATTGTTTGTTTATTTCTAGATTTAGCTAAAGCTTTCGATTCGGTGAGTCATGAATTATTACTACAAAAATTAGAAAAAATTGGATTTCGTGGATTAAGTTATAAATTGATGAAAAGTTATCTGGAAAATCGAAAACTATGTGTCAAGATAGGTGACTATATTAGTTCAGAAAAAAATTTGAATTATGGAGTTCCACAAGGAACAGTTCTAGGTCCTGTGTTATTCAACATATTCCTGAATGACATTTTTTATGTGAAAACAAGAGGTTCCATACACAGTTTTGCAGATGATACTGTTATAATCTATAAATCAAATACATGGCAATCTCTTAAAATACTCCTACAAAATGACTTTGAAAATATGAAAAATTGGTTCGACAATAACTTATTGACTCTCAATTTCGAGAAATCACGTTATCTCCCCTTTATTTCTTATAGAAATCATCTACCTTATCTTGGACCTATTAAAATGAATGATTCATATATAAAAGAAGTCGACCATATCAAATATTTAGGCATCATGATAGACAGGCATTTGAAATGGAATTTCCAAATTGATTATTTAATAAAAAAATTACGCCCTCTATTGCCAAAATTCAAATTTCTTCATAATATTCTTAGTAAAAAACACATGGATATGATTTATTTTTCTTTATTTCAATCTCAAATTAATTATGGTATACTATCATGGGGGGGAGTTAATCAGAATTATCTGAAAAATTTGGAAAATTTACAAAAATGGTTCTTAAAAATCATGTATGGTAAAAATATTCGATATTCCTCCTATAAATTATTTTGTGAAAGTGAAAAAATGGATATCAGACAATTATTTTGTCTCAATATAATAACTTACATATTTTCTCATAAAAACTGCTGTAAGTATAATAAACATTTATATAATACACGAAATAAAAACAAAATTACTGCTAAAAATAAAATTTCCAAAGCCAAATCACAAAAAAACTTTTTATATTTAGCATCCTTTATTTACGATAAATTACCAAATTCGATTAAAGTAACAAAGTCGAAATATTCTTATAAAAAACTGGTGAAAAAATGGATTCTTGAAACTCCCAGATTATTTTTCCAGAATCTTATAGAATTGAAAATTTCCATGTGACTGCCAGTGTGCTGATTATACTGTTATTTTCATTTATTGTTCAAATGTTATTATGTTATTAAATCATTTATTTTTAATCCATAATAATTATTCAGAAAATATCTAATCCTTACAACAAGTTCAATAACTTCGTAAGGTTTAAATATTTATTCACATTTTATTTATTTTAAAATTGTAATATTGAGATTTATTGTGAATAAATTGTTATTATTATTATTATTATTATTACTGCCCTTGAATGAATTATCTTCATTGAATAGCTTCAAATTAGCATTTTTGCAAAAGACGCAAAAAGGCGTTACATTAGACATTTTTATTAGATGTTGAACGTTAACTTTCCTAATGCTTGTTGAAAATTGTCCTCGACTGACAACGTTTGTCACATTTCATTTCCCTTCTTTTCCAGTCCCATTATCCCATCCCTCATATACTCTGCTAGCGTGTGTTACTTCAATTTCTTGAAATAACAAAAATAATCAAGACGTCATTTTCTCCTTGATGGAAATTTGTAAGCTGATTGTTGGTATTGTTCCGATTTTTCCTTGCAGAATCCTATTTCTGACACCACTGCTACGATTTTTCCCTGGGTTCTTTGATTGAAACTCCAAACAACACTAAACTAGTTTTATTGAAACTCTTTATCACAATACAATACAACACAATAACTTAAATCACTCCGCTAACTTTTCAACGCTATGTACTTAACGCTCTGATAAACTCTCTCTAATAGAAACTCTGCTTCGCGAAAAAACTCTGCTCCACTTAGCTTTCAATGACTCTCGCCACTTAGCTCTCGATGAAACTTGTCTCCGCCGCGATGTCCCGCTGCTTATATATCTGCGTACACCCATGGAGAATCCTCGAGAGAAGCCTCGATGAGGTGTCTCGATTTCTCCAAGCGAATTACGGGTTCCTTAAAGAATGACGTCGCTGTCCGACCCCTCACACTATTCCGCGTGACCGACAAAGCCGGCGTTAGGACATTCGTAACATTATCCCCTTCTCATTTTTGATCGTCCCGATCAAACAATATCTTGTTATTTCCACTGTAACATTTTAGTCTTTCTAGGTGTACGACTTTCATTTTTGTTCTAGGCCTACGTTGAGCCCTGTATAGTATTTTACACAGTAAATGGTATTGGCTTATTAACTGCAATAAACTACCCGATTTGATCCCTTTGTGTAGAAAATCATCTGGTAAAAGATGCAAATGTGCTACAGGGTCGAACTTAAGAAATTTTAATTTTGCATAATGTAGGAGATATACAAGTAATTTATTTAAATGTTACAATTCTATTCTATATTTAGTTCAGTGTCGCTATCGCTATCCTCATCTATATTAATTCTAATGGGCGCAATTGATTTTACAGAAAGGTACGAGTTTTCAACATTTATAACATGACTAACAGAACTTTTCCAACTCTCGGTAGGAATGTCATTCATACAGTTCCTAATTAATTCTACCACACTACCACTTGAAGTCGGAGAAGTATTTTTTCCGCGCACGCTCGATTTAAGTTGGTGCCACATAAGCTCTATGGGATTGAACACGCAGTAGTAGGGAGGTAGTCGTAACACTGTATGTCCCAATTCTTCTGCAATTGTATCACAAACATACGTTCTTTTTAAAGAAAATGAAATGAAGTTCTTTTTTTGTATAATTTTCCTCAAAATATATGTCATTTGCAGCCATGAAGTTTTGAATCTCCAATTTCGTATTTTTTGAGCCAGGAATTTTTTGCAATTGCCGACTATGATAGCTTGCGTTGTCCATTACTATAACGCTGTTTGGCGGAATGTTGGGTAACAGACAATTTTTAAACCAATCTTCAAAAAGCTCTGCTGTCGTATCTTCGTGATAATCAACACAAGAGTCCTTAATATTTTTGGCAGAAAGCCACATAGCGTTTGGGATCCAACCATTTTCTGATCCTGCGTGTAATATTGTGATTCTCTTCCCTTTATTTGATGGTGCTTTTGTTTTACACTCATCAGAGGAATCAGACCATCCTTTGGAAGGGGTGTCATGCGTGTCAAACCACGTCTCGTCGAGGTAGAGTATTGGCCGATTTTCAGACCGGTATTTTCTTATTGACGTTATATATTCAGAACGCCAGTTTATTAAACGTGTGGATTCCATTATTACTTGTCTTTTGTCAATTTTGCGATATTTAAAGCCCATTGCAGACAGAGCTCGCCAAAGAGTAGTGAGGCCACAGTTGATGTGAGTTTCGTCATTGATGAGCCGCTGTTTCAGACTTTTGATTGTAGGGACACGCTGCTCATCGTTCAAAGTGTAGCTTTTTCGCCTTATCAAATCTTTTTCCCAGTCGTCTAGACTTTTTGTGACACCGGAATCTTTACGCTTTTTTCTTGATTCCATGGAATTTTCAACAATTCGTCTAACTGAAGTAAGAGGCACCTTCGTCAAATTACTGGTTACTTTTGCTGCAGCACCCGCGTTATATCCTTGCTGAAGTAAGGAACTATACACATTTTTTATAATGATTTTCGCGTCACAAGATAAGTGATTCTTCTTTAACGAACCACTGGAAGAAGCACTATTACTTTTTATCCACGGA
This sequence comes from Zygogramma bicolorata, assembly GCA_032362365.1. Classification (NCBI taxonomy): domain Eukaryota; kingdom Metazoa; phylum Arthropoda; class Insecta; order Coleoptera; family Chrysomelidae; genus Zygogramma; species Zygogramma bicolorata. Next base: position 166,993 of record JAVJAQ010003840.1, read on the forward strand.
CGTCACATAATGCCTATTATGTACGTTGGGGTATAAAATCTTTGCTATTAATGTCTGTAATAACAAATAAATGTTATAAAATTATTTCACGCCGTAACACAAGTGAACACTTCCAATGAAATACAAAGACTAAAATGAACAAGAAGTGTAAGCTGTAATCCTCTACAATCCCTCTCTGAGAAACAAAATTACCTGAATCCGGTCCTTTTACATTTATGATGTGCATCTCGGATTTTACAACTTAAGGGTCTAATCGGTTTTATTATAATCCTTCAGTCAATACCATTTATTGTGAAAACCATATCATTCATCCTGCGACAAGGGTTGTACAGCCACACACGATCTCCTTCTTGAAATCCGCCATTATATTCCATCCGATAGTGAGGCGGTTGTACGGAAATTCCTGATATGGCAACCCTGTTTTGGCGATCCTGGTTCGTTAGGAGAGCTATCTGCTTTTCTAGTCTTCTCAACTCCCCTCGCATTGTATGCACTTCTCTTCTGACCTCCTCGTCGATTTTCTTGACGTTTTTTCTCAGTTCTCCTTTTAGAATTTCTTTTAGTTCTTCCAGAGCTTCTTTCAGTTCTTTCATTCGTACACACATTTTCAAAAAATGTCCTGATGTTCTAGAACCTTCTGGAAGTCTGCTTTTCGTTGTTTTTCTATTTGCCCTAATTCATTCTTTTGTTTTTCTAGAATTTTCTGGCGTGTTTATACTCATTCTTTCTTTTTATCACGTTCTTTCTTTCCATCTTCGAGAATTTTCTGGAGTCTTTCTTCTTGTTCTTTCTTTACTTTTTCTCGTTCTTTTGTTGTTATTCTTCTTCCTCCTGTCGTCGCTTTTCCACTTCTTGTTTTTCCTCCTGCCGTCGCTTTTTTCGTAATTCTTTTTCCTCTTGTCGTCGCTTTTCATCTTCCTGCCATCGTCTTTTATAATCCGCGAATAGATTATGGACGTTTCTTCATGTCCTCCATCGTATCGTATGATGTACCCATATTCACCATAAATAGTTTTCTTTATCAGCAATATTCCACTTCCGGCAAAGCTCTGTTGAACTCTTTCTGATAGAAACACTGCTTCGCAAATAAACTCTGCTCCACTTAGCTCTCAATAACTCTCGCCACTTGGCTCTCGATAAAACTTGTCTCCGCCGCGACGTCCCGCTGCTTATTTATCTACGTACACCCATGGAGAATCCTCGAGAGAAGCCTCGATGAGGTGACTCGAATTCTTCAAGCGAATTACGGGTTCCTGGAAAAGTGACGTTGCTGTCTGCCCCCTCACACTATTCCGCGTGACCGACAGAGCCGGCGCTAGGACATTCGTAACAATATAATGATGTAATTAATAAAAAAATCAGTCATCAGTAAGTCGAGGGAATCAGTTGATGCATAGGAAGGTGACAGATGCTCCGACCTAAGTCCTGCGCCATAACTTTCATTGCATCAGCTGACGTTCTTTCCACCGAGATATAGCGAGCTGGCATATTGTTTCTTTCTTAGTTGCAGAGAGGAAATCATTGAGAGTTTTTATTTTTGAGCTACCAGCTGATATAAATACAACACCAAATTATAGTCGGCTGATTTTTTTTCGGAATATTGGGTTAGCTACAATTCAACAAATTTTCATTTGGGAGGAAATTATTGAATATATTGATTTTTTTTCCATGCGTGGGAGTCTACCGCCGCCCCATGGTACCGCAGCTGACGTTCACGAGGCTTTATGATACTATACTCTGATGAATCTCTAGGCAGATTCCGTTTTAGAGTGCAATAAGTAGAATGCATTTAATCAATAAACATGTTCAGATTCTGATAGATGAATCCTACACAGCTTCTCACACAAGATGAATGAAAACCCTGGTGTGTAGACTTATACCTTATAGATTGTAAGCAAATTTTCTCGACGTTTCGCTATCTTGATTTTGATCAATTTTAACTGAAGTGATGCCTTCGAGAGTTTGCCAGCAGAGGCGCACCTTACGTGATTTTAATTTAATCTGTGATGCCATGATATGCGTCTACTCGACGGCCATTCGATTATTTATAGGTTATGTTCATTTCATGGTCTCATGTTTGCATGCAATTTCTTGCTTTCCCGCCAAATGCTAGAAATTATGTAGTCTCACATTTCGACTGATTATTAGGTATTCCTTTTGCTTTCAATTTGATGAAAAATAAATCAAAAACTCAGTGCTTTAGATGTGATGTGATTTTAAATTTTCCGAAACAATAGTTGTGAGGAACTGAGGAACCGAAGATAGTTAAGTACTTTTTTCTTCATAGTGATGAAAAAATGCAATTTTAATGTGATTACGAGCCGATGATATGAGGGATAAGTAATACCTACACGTTACACGAGCGTCTTATTTTGAGCTTTGTAAATCGGTTCATAATAAATCTAACTATTACTGTGAAATCAAAAAAAAATACAAGAACAGCAACGATAAACACTTAAAAAGAATATAAACAAGAAAAATGTGAAACGAAACAAGAACTAGGTACAAGATTTTGAATATTAAAGGAACTTTCAAATGCATTCAAATCGAACTGTCGAACATTTCAAAAAAATTAATAGCTTTTTATTAGACGAACTTGACCTTACGTATTTTGTATACTGATAATTCTATTGATGAACGAAAGATCCTGCAAGAGTTTATCCAATGAGACTGCCGGTATCGAAAATCACTCGTTAGCTGCCGCCTCAATGAAAATGTACCCTTAGAAAATCGCATTTGTATCACCACCTCAACACCACCTACCGTAAAAGAAATGTAAGTTTACTCTTCGATTTCTTAGGTCGAGAGGAATTGGCTAAACAAAAGCATATCGGTCAACGCACCAGGGTTTTTATTCATCTTGTTCTCACATCAGATACTTACTCACGATTTTGCACTCTCGTAATCAAATAAAAAAACTGCATATAGCTCAATGAATGAAGCAATGAAGGTGATGATGAAAAAACATTGGGACACTCCATCTTCAGAATTATACAAAATGACCAATAATTTGACTTCAAACTGCCTAATCAAAGTTGACTGGTCGATCGCGACTATTAGTCGCGTCGATCGTGGCACGGCAAAAAATATAAATGAAATGAAAAATACTACATAATTGTGTACTATATGTTGTTTCATTCAAGATTTCAAGAAGTATGTGATCGGTAGATCGCACACGGTGTCGTCAATGAAAAGTAGAATTTGGGTTCAACCAAGTTAGCCACCCTTGGAATATATTAATAATCCTACTGCACTATATTTACAACTTTTTTGAGTGATATTTTGATAGGGGCCTATTATTATGAAAATTCTGATCACATTGAAGAGGCTTTTGAAGTTTCTAAAAAAGGCTAGATGTTGTATTTCTATTCAGTAATGTTTATTTAGATTATTGCATAAGAGCAACAAAAATAACATCGGAATAACATAATTTTCAGTATAAAGGTGATATTCAAAAACATTGGGACACTCCATCTTCAGAATTATACAAAATGACAAATAGTATGACTTCGAACTGCCTGATTGAATCCGAAAAAGCTAAATTCATCTTAAAGCGAACAAAAATCATCCAAAAAACTAATATTCCATTCCTGAAAAACTCAAGTGTATACGGTCACAATACCAGAAGTTTCAATAATTTTCATCCGAACAAAGTTCATTACAATAAGGGACAAAATAATCCCATTGCAAGATCAATTGAAATATTCAAGAAGTTACCAGAAGAAATAAAATCCTTTGAGTCTCTTCATATTTTTTTGAGAAAACTAAAACAATTTCTGTGTGTATGATGATCTTCACCGAACGATAATAGTTAATTATAATTTATTACCTAGTTACATTATTTAATAAAATTGAGATTGTGACTTCCTTATATCGAAACTTTTGTCCTGCCTGGAAGCTCTATGTTCAAATAAATAAATAGAAAATTAATAGATTTATGAATATGTTCCTCATAACTTCATTTTTTTTTTTAGTTTTTGTTATGAATCTGTTAGATATAGGTGATCGTAGGGTGTCCACATAAACCATTGAAAATTGGTAAACAAAAATTGAGCAAAAGTAGTTTTTACAGATGCAAACTCTGGTTTTTTATTATTTTATCGCAATCAACATTAAAAATTACTATAACTTTTGATTATATTTCTTTTGATTTCATATTTACTATGCATAGTTCTCGTATAAATTGAATTTCGTTAGTATTTTGCTACGGCAAAAATTTGGTTGACCAGATGTAAGTTGGCTGTGCAATGATTCATGTGAGCTTTGTAATGCTCAATTGCATTCTCATTCAATCCTGCCAATGTGCCTGTACGGGTGATTTATACTCATGAAGATATATTACCCTTTTATATCATCGTTCACAATGCATCGGTTCGTCATTTGAAAGTTAAAATTTGGACATACAATAGGTCAACACATTGAATTATTCATTAGACTTCTAGACTCATTCATTAATATCGCCAGGTTTCGTCACGAGTTTTCCCTTAGGTCTCAATCGCATATTCCTCAAATTGAACAATTCAACTATTAATCAACATCTTCGGAAAAGTTATTCAAAATAAATCTGCAAAACTTACTTCAGTTCTTGTAACTCTTTAGATAGGGAAATGCAAGCTTCCCTAGAGCATGGACCCTCTAGAGACTTTCTCAAATCGTCTATTTCGCTTTCAAGCTCTATGCTTCGCTTTCTCAGTATTTCCATTTCGCTCTCAGCCGCCTTCATCATTTCGTCCTTGAAAAAAAAAAAAACTACCTGAATTTAGGATCAATTGATGCCGCATGTGATTAACGAAGAGTATATCAAGATAAAGATTGAAAAGTGATGGAGATTGGATATCTTTTCACAAATGATATGCCATAAAAATTGTGACAATTGAAAAAGGACTTGGTTCATTGTATCAAATTGTATACCCTTATTGAAATGACTGGAACAGCTGAATAATTTTTCTTGGCAAAATGATCTACATAAATTCTCCTGACTCTTCAATCCATCTCTGTATATCAAGCGGTACCTTTTCCATCAAAATAGCACTTTGAGATGCAATTAGAGACTCCTGGTGTTTATTGATGTCAGACAACTGCAAGAGAGTCATCTTATTCTGTTTGACAACATTGGTGAGTTCCTCTACTAAATTTTTCAATTCTTCGCGATCTTTATCATATATCCTCTCGTTCTCTATCGCCAGCTCGCATTGCTGTTGATATTTTTCTTCAAGTGTTGCATATCTGAAGGAAGACAATTTCTCATGTGAAATGTCTATTTCTTCGTGAGGAAATAAGGCAATTATTATTAATGGAGATGCAATTATTATTCATTTTGTGAGGCGAGGGAGTTGACGATATGGTTCCGCGTCCGATTCACGATCCGAAGGTCGTGGGTTCGATTCCCTAAAGGTGGAGAGATTTTTCTCTGGGGAATAGCTCTGCCACGTTTTATGGCAGACGGGTTCGCGAATAGCCATGCTGCTCCTGATATATGACGTAGGGAGTTAGTAACAAGCCTACTTGCTGAGGTATATAAAGCCATAAATTTACTACTACTACTGAGCTTGCCATAATCAGTTCTCATCAAGAGTCAAATTTGAAGAAATATAAGGGTTTAGGGACCGAAGTATTACATTTTTCCTCGACAATAATTCAGATCGTTTCTTTGCTGGCTCACATATTCTCGAAACTACTGCAACTTCAGAATCTTCTATTTTTTTTTCACATTTATATTTCCGTTTGCTGAACTTTATTCTTACGAGTGCGCCTATAAGGCAGAGTCTTGTGCAGGCACGATTCAGCTAATTATTTTTGGTGCCGAAAGGCTCTGGGGAGATTTTTAAGGTAGCGTATTTGCTATTTCAACTGAGAAAAACTCACAGTGCTAGTAGGAAATTTTGTGAATGTCAGGTTGGGAACCTCTCTACTTGAGTTGATTATTATTCGTTCATTTTCAGAAAAATATTGACTAGTTATAATATTTGTAAATTCACAATGCTCCCAGAATTCAAATAGTTGAAAATGATTTTTGGCATAAAATTCACTTGAAATCCTATATTCTTCACGAATACGCTCTCACTTGAGTTATGAAATATTGGGCTGAGATGGAGTAAAACAAGTATTTGACGCAGTTAGAGATGATACAAAATCGATTACTAAACATTTTTTACAATAAAGATTGGAAGTATTCGACTCAATAATATTTTGAAGAAAGTGGAGAAATGAACATAAACCAAATATTTATTCATGGAAAGATGATATATATCCATGAAAATGAACTATCTACTGTAACCTCCATATACACAAAACTCGATACGAATCTGGAATAACTTTCATACAGGTGTAGAATCAAAAAGCAAATTGCCTGCAGAAATTACATATATGTTTTCCCTTATCTTTATGATATAATATCGAACGAACATAAACTAATAAGTATCGATATTGAAGAAAAATGCAGAAGCTGGAAATCCAAACATACCGAAAAAAATTTTATGATCTCTTGAATGTTCAATAATAAAGGTTCATTTTCTGATCATCTGTGTACGTTTTTGATTATTGTTTTTGGACTGTTGAATTCACCTCACAAGTATATTTTGTAAGGAGTTTCATTTAGTTCATTCATAAAAATTATTTCATTTATACTTTTCACTTTTATATATACTCATGAATGAACCATTATTATTATTTCATTTCAGATCGTCTAAAGTTACGAGTTATTCACTGTAGGTATTTTTTAGATTATAGAACAAATTGATAAGGCCATTTTTTCACTGCTCGCATACACTTCTCCCTAAATAATGAGGTCAGGAATGCATTTTGCAATTGCAAGCCTGAAAAAGAGCGTTTTTGAAATCTTATGACGTCACTGATAAATTAATCTTCAGCTTGTTAATCTCAAATGATGAACATTGAAATACGGAAAAATATTATTCGAACGAAATTTTACATTATTTTCTTGAACATTTGCAGACCTGTTTCGTTTTCTGCTCTTGATCCTCTTCAATTTGAGGATGGGTTATCAACTCGAAATCCATTGATATTATACTGTGCACAATTATTGTCGAAGGTATGTCTCTTTAATTCGCCTATGTTGGAGTCATTGACATTTCAAAGTGATATTAACAGTTGTTCATTCCCAAGAAACCACACTTTTTATAATATAGGGAACCTATTTTACTCGATACATATCTCCTGCTTTTCTTTAATGCCTCTCTCTTTTATTTCTTGAACGGGTTGACTGATATTGAAAAAAATTGAAACTCGAGATTATGAAATTGATGCATTCATACTATATTCTGAAGTGAAATTGACAGATGAAAATTTCAAGATGGCGACTTGGCGCCACCTGGAAAAAATGTAATTGAAAGGGGGGTCTTGTGATACATCATTTTGAAGTTCCCGACGAATACTTCACAACCCTAGAATATGTATTCAATATTTTCACCAATCACAAAATGGCGGAACATCTAATAATTGGCTGAATACATCGACATTTAACCTAATATTTTGGGGAAATAGGCTGGGTTCAGTTCGATGAGTTTCGAATGACTGCCTTCAAGGTCTTGACATAGAAACAACTATCCGATATTTCACGTGGAACATTTTCGAACACAGCGACGTCAATATTTCTACAAATATTTATTATTCTGCCGTATATTCAATATTGAAGCGGGTTACATGATCAACAGTGTCGACGGCTTTACAGAGATCCTTTGATAGAAGTCCATTCTCATCCAATTCTAATTGGATATTAGAAATCATATCCACTGCTGCACATTCTGTATCACTAGATCTCTGAAAGCCGTATTTATTTGGGTGTAAATAATTATTAGATTCCATGAAGTTCAATAATCTAGTATAGTAAGTAAGTAAGTAAGTATTTATTGGCCTCAAATTACATACCTGGTACAAAAGGCAAGTCAACTTACAATACACAACGTATATCGGATAAAATACAAATCATGTAAGATAGAGTAAAAGTAAAAATTATGAACAAAAACAGGAATTGACTAGAAATTTAGATACATAAGTATACTTAATTTTATTTTCATTTATGGTCATTTACAACTGTGAGGAGAAGTATTCCTCCAGGTTATAAAAACACTTGGTAACTAAAAAATGTTTTACATTCTTTTTGAATTCCTTATAAGAGGAATTTTTATCTCTAATGTTTACTGGAAGTGCATTATATAGAGTGACACAGTTGTAATAAGGAGATTTTTTGAAAGTGGATGTTTTGTATTTTGGTATTTTGAGGTTATTTGTTCTAGTGCCATATGAATGGTGGCTCCCCTGTATTGCAAAATTTGCTAGGTGTTTTTTTGTAAATGTAACACATTTTAAGATGTAAATAGATGTAAAGGTAAGAATATGCTTTTCTATGAAGATATCACGACAGCTTTGTTTGCAGCTAAGATCAAAGATTTTCCTAATGATTCGTTTTTGTGATATGAAAACCCTATTTACTCCTGAAGCTGAACCCCAGCTCATTATGTTGTAAGATAAGTGACTGTACACGAATGCAAAGTAAAGACTCATCAACCCGTTTTCATCCAAGTGGGGTTTCATTTGGAAGATTGCATAGAAAGCTTTGTTTAAATTTCCACAGACGTGATTAATATGGTGATCAAAGGACATGTTTGAATCGAGCCAAGTTCCAAGGAGTTTTGAATGTGATGTCATTTTTAGGTTTAGCTCCGACATGAGTGAATCGGGAACAAATTTTTTAAGATGGAAATTCATGCAAACTGTTTTATTTTTGTTTAAGATTAAAGAATTTCTTTGGCACCAAGTATCCATCTCATCTAAAGTGCACCTAACTTTTTCTTTGAGCTGCTCAGGGGATTTTCCGGATATAGTTATTGTGGTGTCGTCAGCAAACATGGTAACTTTTCCAATTGTAATGAATTGCGGAAGGTCATTGACGTAAAGCAGGAATAACAGTGGGCCTAGCACGGAACCCTGTGGTACTCCAAGAGATACGGGGTGAATGTCAGATAGTTCATTTTGAATTTGAACGATTATTTTTCTGTTTGAGATATAAGATTTTATCCATTTAGAAAGAGTACCCCTTATTCCAAGAGAGGATAATTTCTCGATTATATTATCGCTATTTAAGCTGTCGAAAGCTTTCGATAAATCAAACATCAGAGAAATAACATAGTTACCTTTGTCGATTTCTTGGTATACATATTCGAATAGTTGGTAGGTTGCTGTTTCAACCGATTTTTCTTTTCTGAAACCATGTTGGCTCACTGTTATTATGTTATATTTTTCAGCAAATTCAGATATTGTATTACAAATTGATTTTTCAAGTAGTTTCGAGATTTCCGATATTAAAGATATTTGACGATAGTTGTCAATTTCCATAGTATTTCCTTTTTTGTGTAATGGGTAAACAAGAGCCATTTTCAATGGATCTGGAAAGACACCATTTTGTATAGACAAATTGAATAAATGAGAAAGTGGGGAAACTATGTGCTCATTTACATGTTTTAGAAGTTTTGGAGATAATTCATCAACACCACAGCAGTTTTTGTTTTTTCTTGAGTTAAGTAGTATTGAGACATCGTATTCCGAAATATGAGGGACGAAAATCGAATTTTGTAAATTGTTTCCAGTTGTGCATGGCAGGGAGACATTTTGACCAAAATGTTCAATCAGTTTGACACTACAGATAGTTGAAAAGTGAGTTGCAAATGTATTACAAATTTCATTGCTGTCATTTATGATCTTGTTGTCAATATTTAACGAAATATCAGTTTTTTGTTTCTGCTTTCTGCCCAGATTCTCATTGATTATCTTCCATGACTCTTTGACTTTATTTGATGCAGAATCAATTCTGTTTTTGTAATTATATTGTTTAGCTTTTCTAATTTCTGACTTGAAGACTTTTTTCTCTTCCAAATATTTCATTTTTAAATCAAGTGAGTTTGAAATCATCATGCACCAGTGGAGTTCTCGGAGACGATTATGGATTGTGGCGACTTCGTTTATTATCGTATATTATCGTATATTATCGATATATGACTGGTAACACAAATATTGGCCTATAATAACTAATATCATCTAATTTACCGTTTTTGAAGAGATATGTTGCTTTAGCGATTTTCAATTTATTTGGCGTTTTGTCCTGGTCTAAAGAAATATTAATTAACATTTCGAGTAATGGTGACACTTCTGATTTGACTTGTTTTAAAATTAGCACTAATTCTGTCGAATTCGGAGGCTCTCTTCGTACTCAGATTATCGATGATTACATCTTTTTCTTCACAAGAAATAGGGTTAAGGAAAATGGATTTCATTCTATCATTCGTTCTTCTCAGTTGATGAGCTCTGATGATTGTAGATGATAATTTGGTTTCTTGTGTTTATTGGAATTGACGATTGAAGTTCCGTCCAAAAATTTCTCATCAAAAACTGTTTTTCGGTACGTTTTACTTCTTTCATGGATTTGTTATGAAAATTGTAGTGATCAATCTTATTTCGAGAGGGATTGTTCTTAATTTTGCTGATTCTCGTTTATTTGGAATTTTTTTGTTGGAGGTCGACTTTGATTTCAATTTAATTGTTTATTCAAATTCAATTGAAAATTCATTTGAATCCAATAGTTTCTTTTTCATATTATCTTCGTTGAACTTGATAGATAGATCGATATATCGATAGATAGATAGATTCATAGATAGATAGTACGGTTTATTGTCTACCTCATCTACATGCATGTGTAAAAACTTTCATAGTATACTTTTGTCCTGTGATCGATTTCTATTCAATTTCTATCATTTGCATTTTATGGTCACTCAAGGCATAGTTGATTATTGACAATTTGTATCTTGTGGAATCACTAAGTATATGGCCAGCAATGCCATCATTATATACAGGAAAATAGTTTGATTGGTAAATATCCAGTAGTCTCTTCTGGTCGTAATTGTTACTACCCACATAGCAATCAAAAGCATATTCATAACTCGAGCACATGCTGAGGATATGTTTCGACTCATATTCTCCAAACAATATCCCTAGTATATACCCAGCATAACTACTTTACTGCTATGAATGTTCTTTTCATCATATCTGTCTAGGAATATTGTAGCATATTCTAGGGATCTTGGGACACATTCCCGTAAATACTTCAAAGAATATTTGTTTTAAAAAATACGTGAATAACAATTCAACATTTACATTTTTGTGAACTAACCACTCAAATCAACCCCGTAACCTTATATACTTTTTAGAATCTATATTACATTCCAATACATTTTCAACTTGACTTTTAGTACAAACTGGCTAGGTTGAAATCCCAACTGTTGGTACTTCGTTAAAATCTTCCTGGCAGCACTGCATGCATGCGTGCGTGGCAAGTCGCAAGCTAAGCTTCCATTTTCCAAGTTTACCAGTTGAATTGTTTATTTTCAAAGAAGACACTTTCATTTTATCAGTGTGTGTTCAGTGTTCTCTATTGTGGATTGTGCATATTCGATAGCGACAGTGAAGTGTGGGGAAGTTATCGAAAAAAAAGTTAGGTTAGGGTAAGCTTTCTTCTCGGCTCTTTTATTCATAGAATAATATCTTGTATATTTATTTTAGATGCTGTTCAATGTAATAAGAGAACACAAAATGCCTGTGGAGATGAAATTATCAGAGAAATAAAGCGATGGTTAGCTAAAGCTAAAGAACGGGTTAAAAATGAATTGAAGAAAACTGAGATGAGGTGGGTTTTGAATTTTGGACCCTACCACTGTCCCAGTATACCTACATGTTCCAATGGAATATCTCATAAACCAGAAGTGATTTCCGATATTTACATTGCTCAAAGCAATATGTATAATTATCTATATTGATTATTCAGAATTCCAAATTTTTATTATTTCAAATAAATGAAATATTCCATTGTAACATGTATACCGGGACACCCGGTATATTGTTCTAATCCATTATATTTTCAGGTCCCAAAATCAGCAGCGTTCCCAGGACACTGAAATAGGATAAAAAACAATAACATGTGAATGAGAATTTCTTAGTTTTTCATAAATGTTTTAAAAGTATTGGATGTCTTTTGTTTGAAGATAATCAAGGATGGCATTCATGCTTCAGAAAATGCTAAGAAACTAACTACTAGAACCTTCAAGGATAATGATGTTGCATCTCCTAAAGTCCCTCACCAAAATATATATTCATCTTGGACATATCCAGTTTGCACATATAGGGTATATTGAGCATATATATAGCATATGCTATGTTGGTGATATAGGTATATTCTGAGGATATTTGAATATATTCAGGGCATATATTTCAATCATATACGTAGCATATACTACTCGTGGCCAAAAAAATATACCTAGCATATTCTCAGCATATAGTAACCATATTCTGTGTATATGCTAGGGATATAATCTCAATATTCTTATGCGTTTAGGAATATGTTTAGCACATACTTGGAATATAATTTTGCTATGTGGGTAAGAGAAAGATGACTGCGGATTGAGCAAGATAGAATACTTTCAACTATTACTTGAATCTATTCCTTCCTCAATGTAGCCGACAAAAAGAGGAAGTGGAGGATGAAGTAATTTAAGTATGAAATTATCATTCTATAATGTATTCCGCATCATGCAATGTAGGAAACTGTCATGAGGACCAGTCCATTAGTTGTAATGTCAATGGATGAAGTTGATAAAGACGAAAAAACCATCACATCGAAAATCCAGATGAACTATCAACCAACACATCGTAAACTCCAGTCCACTACAGGAATTATATATACATATTATATATTGTTACGAAATCGAAATCAATCCCCCACCGCCACCGGTGAGCATCAAAAGGCAAATATATACCTGGATCGATTGCCCAGGAGTTTTCGATTTCCGTCCTCGAGGCGAGAACAGACTAGTCCGGAAGGATCTTCTCTATTCGAACAAAGTATAAAAGGTGGGCAATTGCTGTTTAGGAAGTTTCAGTCAGTTCAGAACTCTGACGGTTTTTGAAGCGAATTATAAGTCAGTGCGGTAGTTGTATTTGTAATTTTGTAAAGTGAAGTTAATACAATTAGTTTGGTGTTGTTCGGAGTATTATTTGGATACACGAACCCAGAAAAAATATCTTAACAATATTTTGAAGTTGTGTTTAACTTACTTTGATGCATATTTTTCGTACTCAGCAATTTTCTCCTGCAAATCCTTACACTGATTTTGCAACTGTTCATAAGATGATTTTTGGGCACTAACAACTTCTATCTGAGAAGACAACTCTGATATTTTTTCCTTTAATACCTTCTCTTTCCCTTCGTGTTCTTTTATACGATTCGTGTATTTTTCTTTTTGCTTTTTCGCCCTTGCTTCCAATTCTGCGCAAGCCCTGCATTCGAAATCTGCAATTTGCTGAAAAACAATATGCTTTGCTGGTAGGATTTATACTAGAGCAGGGGTTGTGATGTATAAGGAATCGAATATATGTGGTCTAAGGCTGAATTCAGACAGATCCGAAATCCGATAGGTTTCTGATTGGTCTGAATTTGAATTAAGATCAATCAGAAAGCTGTCGGATCGTCGTACCATCGGATTTCGGATCCACCTGAATCCAGCGGAAAGCTTATTGACCTGAGTGCCTCGTATAAGTCTTGTCAAAATTTCACAAATTACTCCGGGCTGCTCTGTGGAGGAGAGTATGATATTCGAAAAGTTCCACTCGAATTATACTTGAATAAACAATGCTTTGATCAAACATTGCTGAATAATTATGTCTGATGTCGAATAATAAAACAAATATTTTTTCTCGGAAAAACATGTTAACATAACGATTAGCATTGAAGAAGTGGAACGAAAAACACAAAATAGTTTCGATACAAATGACTGAGACCAGGGTAGGGTATCTTCCAGTCTGATCACGGAAAGAGGATTTCAAAAAGCAATTGAGTTTGAAAAAATATTTATGAATTGCTATAATTTCACTATTTTCAGGAACAATTTCGCCAGTTGGACCCTTTCTTCAAAGTTCTGACATTTTCGGTTTAGGAGGTATGGTCATGTCGTACAACCACTGTCAACCATTGGGTCAGAAAATTTGTGCACGAGTCCGTATAATAAAGAGTGAAAACTACGATTGAATTAGCAGAAGGGATCCATTTTTTATTTATGATTTATGGTAAAAAGTTTCACCTGACAAAAATGTCTGCTTCATCAAAAACACTCATTCTTCACCTCTATTTCCACGGTCGTTCCAGAAGATGAAATTTACCTGATTCTCCAAGAAATTTCGAACATAAAACTATGGATTAGTATATTGACAAAATGGTTAAGGCTTTCGCGGCCGAGGTTATTAGTATAACTACTTTTCTTCGCGCTTGAAGGCCGTCGTTCTTTGGAATTTCTTCCCGACATTTCGCCAGCGCGAGTGACCAGCTTCTTCAGAGGCTTACTCATTTCCGATGACTAAACGTTTCGATTTCTTAAGGCGTATTGATATTGATGCAGGTAGTCTGGAGTGTTAATTACTTCTGTCGGGTTCGAGGAATAATCATCATTATTAGTTGCCGCAGTAGTGCGTTCACAACGAGTGAACTGTCAGTTTTTACGCCAAGCGCGTCCCTTCTCACGTCGTGTAACGGCAACTTTACACGGCGTGTAGTGATGCGTGTCTGGCAATCCGTGCGGAAATTGTCACGCCGCACCATTCCCACGTTGTGGAGTGTCAGTTCATACGCTTGGCGCGTCTATCCACATGCCCAGTAACGGCAACTTTACACGGCGTGTAGTGATGCGTGTCTGACATTCAGAGTGGAACGTGTATTACAAATATATAAAATATACTGATGTGCCAAGTTACAGAATATCCATTTTGTTTCCACAACCAGATATTACAGAACTTTTCCACTAGATGCACCAAACTTTTTGGGAAAATTGGATTCTGTGCTAATCTGCTTTGAATAAATTGACATTTCGATGACACATTCCATCACATGACAACCAAACCGAGCCTGAAGCAGCCTTCAATATATTATATAAACTCATTTCATAGTTTAGAAGCTCCCTTCAAATTTCAGTCAGAGCAACCAAGAGAGATTTGTGTGTTCTTTGTTCCCATGACCGTAGCAGAGGAGAGTTCATGGGAGGTTTGAAACCCTCTGAAATGTTTTTGCCATAATAACTAAAAATTAAACGGTGACTAAGTTTCTCTCCATTCAATTTATTGAGGTTACCATCCCCACGATTTTTTTTCTGATTATGTCCATTTTTGCCCCTCATTTTTGTTCCTCTATGGAATTTGGTGGTGACATTTTCAATCGCTCCTTACGATTCAGATGTTGAGAAAAGTTGGCGACTCTAATCCGAAATGCTTCTATTTGCTCCTCTCGTCATTCAGAAAAACCGGCATAGACGACGACCGGAAACGACTCAATATATATATATATATATATATATATATATATATATATATATATATATATATGTGTTCGGATAGGTTACCGCGGTCAGTAGTATGTTGTTGTTGAGTTCGGGTTGAACCGCGTCTGGAGTTTTGTTCTCGACGTTTCGGCTCCGATTTTGGAGCCATTTTCAAGAGGAAATGTGACTTCACGCTGAGGTCTCAATCTGCCTACTCCCCAGGTGTTGTCACAGGGGGCAAGGGTTCGTGACTTGACGCCGGGGCCTCAATCTGCCTACTCCCCAGGTCTCGTCACGAGTTCTTTTCTAAGGTCTCAATCTGCCTACTCCTTAGATCGAACTGAGGTATCGAGGGATCTTGAGTGGTTTTTATAGCAGCGGGTGTTGCTAAAGCACCGTCGGATATCTTGATGGGGACTGGGCATCTGGAAATTATAAAACGATATTTACAGCCAACAATAAAATCTCCACACTCCTCCGCTCCCCCAAGGACAAAATTGTCAACGAATCACAGGGTATATATGAAATACCATGTGCTGATTGACATAGAACATATGTAGGCCAGACCAACAGACGTGTGACAAGTAGAGTATACGAACATCAACTCGCTGTCCGAAAATCAGACCCATCTTCAGCCCTGTCCAAACATCATCAAGAGACAGGACACAGTATAGACTTTGAGAACACTAAGATCATCGCCACAGCAAAAACACTACAAGCCCGTATAATTCGCGAGGCCATCGAAATCGAGAAGCGACCTTCTTGCTTAAATAAACGTGACGACGGTCAGAGACTTCCAACTGCATGGAAACCCTTAATTTCCAGATGCCCAGTCCCCACCAAGATATCCGACGGTGCTTTAGCAGCACCCGCTGCTATAAATACCACTCAACATCCCTCGATACCTCAGTTCGATCTAAGGACTAGGCAGATTGAGACCTCAGCGTGAAGTCACATTTCCTCTTGAAAATGGATCCAAAAACGGAGCCGAAACGTCGAGAACAAAACTCCAGACGCGGTTCAACCCGAAAACATACATATATATATATATATATATATATATATATATATATATATATATATATATATATATATATATATATGTGTGTGTGTGTATGTATTTCGATTAGTGTAAAACATTTGTGGACAGAACGGATAAAACGATCATTTTCCATGTTTGTCAACGAAGACACTTCGATACTCCCAATCAGGTTTCTGGAGATTCCTCAATGTTGGCTGCACAATGTACGTGGTAGATATTTTCTGCAGAATTATATGTGACGGGTGGTAAGAAAAATCAATACATTTTTTTCAAGGTTGCTAGGCATCACCAACACTTAGAGGTGTGGCCACTTCGGCGAGTAGAGGTGTGGCCACTTCGGCGAGTAGGCCTCGTTACCAACTCCCTACGCCATACCTCAGGAACAGCATGGTTATTTGCGGAACCTCTAACTATGAAACGTGGCAAAGTTGTTTCCTAATACGACAGAAAGAAATTCTCAAGAGACACACGACCTCTAGATCATGAGCCAGACAAAGAACCAGTACAGCGCCAACCCCCTCGCTTGAACTGAACGCAAATTTCAGATTCAATTTCCCTCTCATAGCATTTCAAAAGTTTTAGACGAACCAACGGATTGTGTAATCAATATATAAAGCGAATTCCTAGGCCACATATCCATAGATCCGAAACCTTGATAGTTGAAAATATAAATTTTCCATCTGAAAACTTTCGTAGAACACATTTATGAGTTCATTTGAAAAAAAAGGCACACCAAATTGGGGTCTCAGAATCTCCCAAAGTTTCTAACGCTACAGTTCGAGATAAATTCTGTGAGTGTTAGAGAACTACCGCATAATTGTTTGAAATATAATAGGATCTTTCGATTACGTGAATTAGAAAACTTCCTCATTACTTGTGAGGCATCTTATCAAATGGATTGTCGTCGTAAGTTACGTGAGTTCTGATTTGAAAAAATATCTTCTCTCCTCAGTTGTTTTCTGTAGCCTCCCCCTTTTTGTTTTAGTTGAACAATAGAGCATGAGTATCACCAGTTTATCCCGGTTTCCGGTGAATCCACCATAAACACTTCATCGAAAACAATTGCCGGCAAAAAATTTCGGTGCATTTCCGTATAATCATATGTATTATAAGAATTTTGAATAACCGAATATAATAACGATTTATGTATTTACCTGTTCAAGTTTTTTTACTTCTTCTCTGTATTGTTCGGTTTCCTTCAGAGAATTCTCGAGTTGTTTTTCCAATAACTTTATTGCTTCGGCGAAATTTTTATTGCTGTCTGATAAATTAGAATACTGCTCATTATTTTCATGGAAAAGTCCTTGCATATTTTCAAGAGTTTTACTTAATTCATTATATTTGTTATCTTTTTCCTCGATCGTTCGAAGAAAACTTTCATTACTCTTCTTGAGCTCCTTTATAACATTCTCTTTTTGATTTATACATTTACAAAATTTCTCCTTACTCTGTTTTATTATTTTGGATGACTGAATAGCTTGCTCATGTAGTAATAAAACTTTTTTTTCATAATCACTCAAAATATCTTTGGCTCTTTCAACGTCTCTCACAGAAGCTTGGTACAATTTTTTCTTTTGTTCTATCTCTTTTTTCAGCTGCTTGTTCTCTGCCCTCAACTGAGAAATTTGTTTTTCTGGTTCCCCCTTTCCACCTAACTTGGATTTCTCCAAATTAGAAACAGATATCTGCTCGAGCTGACTTTTAACTTTCTCAATTTCATTTTTCAGACCGGTAACCACTGATTCTGAGTAATAGTTTTGTTGAACTTCCTAGGACAAATTCATACTAGTAGAAAAATAAGTTTGGAAACGTTAATATTTTCTTTTACTTCAGGACGAGCTGGTGAGGTGGATACTTCCATTGTGCTCAATGACTTAACTGAAGACTGATTCTGATTTCTCAAAGGTTGGTTTGAAACACAAGGACATGTTCGATCTGGACAACTATTAACTTTTGCAACATTTACCCTAATAGTTTCCGAAGTGAGAGGACATTCTGTATCTCCTAAAAGACAGTTAAGTTGCAGAAAATATATTATTATGGTTTTAAAAATATTTACCAATGTCCTTACAAATATGATTGGTCGATGTTTGTAGCATCGTAGACCAGTTTTCACATGGAAAACTCACAGATTTCTTTTTAACTGGTTTAACTGGACTTTTGCTCCGTTTGAGTTTTGGGCTGAAAGCAAATTTTTATTATTTCAAAATTCCAGCAACGAAATAAAATCGAGAAATATACAGATAGTGTTACCTTGGAGGTCTTTTATCAACTTTGAAACGCTGACTAGGAGTTGCACATATTTTCACAAACTGATGTTGGGAACACGGGTAACTCTTATCAAAATTTGCAGCACTGTGAATGGCACACATTACACCATTGATGGATTCCTTCATCATGTGTTGATCATCAAAACCTTGCTGACCTCTGTTACTTCGGGTTATTGTTTTGGACCCCTATATTCACGTATAGAAATTGCAGTTATTGGAGAAATTTTCAATTGAGTTATTGTTTAATTACCTTCAACATGTTAATGGACAGGACAGATACAAATACTGTTAATTTTGAAAACTTTCTTCACATTTCGATACAAACAAATTTTGACGTTACACTGACATTTTTCAATATGACTTTTCTATTTTGGTATTTGATAGATGTGGCCTAATATTTGATTCAACCCACTCCGGAAAAAATAGTGGTTTCATATTGAGCAATGATTCAATATCTGATGAACGAATTGATATCGGGACAGTTTTTTGGTGTTGTTGTATTTTCTAGGAACGTACACGCCACTGAAATAGTCGGTATCGCTCTTATACTGATAGCCAATGAAAAGTTACATTCGGGGTTGCGTGTCTCAGAGGGCGCAATTTTTCTATGTTAGGGGGGTTAGGGTTAGCTTCAATCCCAGCTTGTAGGGTCGCCACCCTTGTCCCGCTGCCGCCATCTTAGAAAAAGGGGTGCAAATGGTTTTCGCGCTTTATCTGCCAAACTATTCAACCTGCGGAAAATTTATGCAGACATTTTTTGAAAATCAAATTCCCTACAACTTCATTTCGAAAATCGAAAATAAGCAATTAATGAACGAAAATATTTGAAAATTTTGAAACAAATTTTTTTTTCAGAGGAATACTTTTTTTCTAGTCATTTCACAAAGCAATTAAATCAGAACATTTCTATAGATGGGGTTTCAGAAAATAATTTTTAATATAAATTTTTCAATTCCGCGTTCCGAAGTTGGCCGTAATCTCAAATACTCCTTGAGATACAAAATGAATAATTTGGCTTATTCTTTTATTAAAATTTCACCATCTATATAATTTATGATGTTGTCAACATTGTTATTTCATTATTAATTAGTTATTGACCCTTCTCCGTACCATAAAACTCTGGTTTCACTTTGTTGGTTTTTAAAATAATTTCAAATCCAAGTGTACATTTACGAGAATTCTATGAAGGTAAGAAAGGTTCAGATTACCGTTTAGGGATAAGAACAACATTATCCACTATATAGACCAAGCGAGATAAATTATTAAGAAAAAATTGTTAACAGCACTTCGATGATGGGGAATGGTTAAGTAGTCAATACTGAATGTAAAAAATATTAGAACTGACGGTTGGAAATAATAATTTGAGGGGAGTGTAAAGGGGTGAAACGATATTGTCGCAATTTCCGACAAAAGGTGACGTCTAAGAGAAAAGTTTTCATTGGAAAAATTTTAGATCTTGAATAGCCAAAGGGCGCGCTACAGGGTGGTGTTTGAACGGCTGAAATTCATCATTCATTTCATTTATTATTTATTCGGTGTTTTACATTTCGCTTTAAATAATAATTTGAATTCATTCATGCCAATCTATATTTCTTTCTACCTTATAAAGATCTAAATGATTAATTCAAGACATTACAGAAAATCATGCATATTCCCTATTTCGTGCAAAAATTCAATTGTTGGATTTTCACATTTCTTTACTGGCTGCGACACAACGTCTGATTTTTGCAGACAACAGGGAAAAATCAACATTCAATGAACTATTTGAAACTGAAGAGGAGACTGAGTTACTAATACCTTTTTATGACTGCTGCAGACTGCAACTTATTAACAGAAATGACTGTAAATCAATTTTTTCAATTTACAAGTGCACTAATATGGTCAAATGCGCCTTTGAGGAAGTAAAAGCCAATATACTGGAGAAATACAGAAGTGCATATTTTTTGCTCCAAAAGTGGCTTGAAAATGAAGTAACTGCAAAAGAGAGGGGCTGAAAAGAAGTGATAATGAATAATACTTCAATACTCTTCGGCTTCGGCTCACTGGAGATTCAGTAAAACCTGATGATTTTTTTAAATAATTTTTTGTGCGTGCGAAACCAGTGACGGTAATAAGAGTAACCAAACACAGGACAGGTCCTGTGATGTCTTCCATATAGTATATTCCTACGGAATTTTATCGAAATATAATAACTCTCGTGGAAATGAAAAATAAAAAACTAAAAGCCCAGTTTCTCGCATTCATCACGGTTATGTTGAGGTTATGTACAAAAAAATGGGTAAGGCTTTCGCGGCCAAGGTTTTTGGCATCACTACTTACTTTTCTTCGGGTCTGGAGGCCGTCGTTCATTGAAATTTCTTCCTGGCATTTCGCTAGCGTGAGTAGCTAGCTTCTTCAGGGGCTCACTCATCTTTACTATTATTATTCTGGACATTTCAATTTCGTAAAGCGTATTTATATTGATGCAGGGAGTCTGGAGTGTTAATTACTTCTGTCGGATTCGGAGAATAATCATCAGTATCAGTTGCCGCACTACATACCGTGACTATATTAGTTATTCTTGATTTTCTCAGAATGGGATTCCAAATCCTGTTGAGACTAAACGCTTCTTTTTTTATGTTGAAATTGTCCGTGTGTTTGTGGATCTCTATCGCCTCCCGTACCAGTCGGCTATGGTAACCCTAGTTGGGGGCAATCAGTTTCGCATTTTCAAACAGAATCCTGTGGTTTCCCTCACTGACTGCGTGTTCAGCCACAACCGACTTGTCAGTTTGCTCTAGCCTGCAGTTCATTTCATGATCTTTGCGTTTTCAAACCGACCAAGAAGATCTAATAAAGCCTCAGCTCGGCTAAAGACAAAAGAGACCCACTGTCAGCAGCAGGGTTCTATCGCATACCGTGCCCCTGTGGGAAGGTATACATCGGTACCACCAAAAGATCCATGGGAACAAGGTATACAAGTGTTCTAGATCTTTTCAGATCTATAACTTTCTCATAGAAAACTTGTCTCTAGGACGTCACCTTTCGTCAGAAATTGCGTCAATATCGTTTTCAATCCTTTAAACTCCCCCCAAATATTCACTTCCAACCCCCAGCTCACGCATTTACTTTTTTTCATTGAAAGTGCTGTCAACAATTTTTGTTTTGTGAAAGTACATCTTGCCTGGTTTATATAAGAATGGTAAAATGCAATATGTACAGATACCACTGAAAAAATTCGTAATAATTGTTCATTATCTACATCGTTTTTTCGATTGCTCGATAAAGCAAGGTTTTTACTCCCTTCGCTTTACAAATTTCAATTCAAGATTCAAGAAAATTTCCAAATTTGAGGGAAGGAAGGGTTGAAAATATTTTGGAATTGTCGAATCTCGTTCAAAATCTTTCAGCGACTTTGTCAAGTATGAAATGTAATGCCCACTCAATGAATCCCCACCTTATTCCAGAAATAGTTTTAAAGTTAACTCTCAGCTTCGAATTAGTGTGGGACAAAGGAGTCAGTAGCTGTAAAGTCGGCTCTCCAAAATAGCGGAGGAAGTAGCCGTCGTCTCTGTTCCTGATGTGACTATGGTGTACGTAAGCGGCATCTTTGAAAAAAGCAAGAAATCGATTGTGGATTTTACAAGAAGAAAAACCATAGAGTAGAGAAATGTCTCTTTTTCAAGATATCAGCACTCACAGCAGATGGGAATGTATAAAAAAGAATAAAATCCGTTTCAATTTCTGTCGTCAAAAAAAGGAATTTATGAAATATGGCAGCATAAAATAATGCATTTCCCTGTTGCACAACGAAAATAATATGTATAACAAAGTATCGAAAGATGGCATAGAAAGGAATGAAGCAACCGAAATAGTAAGTCTCCATTATCGAGAAATGAAAAGTACTTTTGAAAGTAGCTCCAGTAGTTCTGAGGGGTCCGAAATGAGGATTTTCAACATTCGCTCTTTTTGATGGCGCATCTACTGTAAACCTTCTTTAGTGTGGAGGAGATTGCTCTGAATGCTTCAATTGACCCAGGGAGAGTGAAGTCGAAAATAAGTGGAAAATCACAAAAAGATGAATTTGAACTGAAAGAATAATCTTGATCTTGAAATGTTGACGAAAAAATGGAAATATCTCTCGCAGATAGTCTGCAATCATATTCGAGTGCCAAATCGAAAATCCTGCTAGGGCAGGATATCATAGATCTTATAATAGCTAGAGAAGTGATTGGTAGTGGGAAAAATGCGCTCGTGTCATTGAATATGGGGTTGAAATGGGTGATTCATAGAAAAAAATATGCAAAAGGAAGACAATATCAATTTACATATCTCTTCAGTTGACAATAACCTTCATAATTCAGTTGAACAATCCTTCAGACTTGAAGATATGGAGAGGGAAACAAACGAGAAAAAACTCTTATCGATGGACGATTTGGGAGCCTTGGAAATGATGGGAAATACTTTGCAAAGAGTTGAGAACAATAAATGAGAAATTGGTCTTTTTTGGATGGGAGAAAATAGGGTAGTGTGAGAATCAGAATATTGTGCTGAGAGGAGAATGAACTCTATAGAAGCTAAGATGCAGAAGGGTGAATCCCTTGTACAAGCTCATAAACAACGAATGAATTGATTTCAAAGGGAGAATATGCCCAAAAAGTTTGAAATAACTCCAAAGAAAATAGTGGAAGGTGTTGGTATATTATAAACCAAACCTAATCAGAGTTATATTCGATGCTGCTGCTGCTCTTTGATAACCTTGGATTCTTACCAAACTTTTTACAAATGGAAAATTATTGCGAGGAATTTGGCAATCTGTTTTGATATGGGATGATGAGCTTGAACCAAACATCCTCGAAAATGGCTGAATCAGTTGGGGGACCTGAAAAAACGTGAGTAAAATATTACTTCCCAGATGTTATATCTCAAATATTCTTGTATTTGGAAACACCCAATTACATATTTTTTTTTTTGACTGGAGTGGAAAGGCATTGGCATACATCCGAACAAGCAAAATCAGACATGAATTCACGTTTTATGACCAAGATGAAATCCTGAAAGTATTCATCCCACGGGCTATAGCTTTCAAATTTGGTTTTCCAGCTGGACCTCACAGGTAGGTGAATTCGGTGAAAGTTGCCTTAAAGAAAGAGATCTCAAAGAAGCAGTTCCCTGGACCTGCCTCATTGAACTGGAAAAGTAAATCGTCGACTCTTGTACATGTTCCTGCGGAATCACTAGAAGATGAAGCTCTCACTCCATATCATTTTCTACTTGGAACTTCAAGCTTTTTTTATCCTCCAGGAAAATTTGTAGAAAATGTTCTGCTACTTCGAAAAGATTGAAAAATATCACAATTCTTCAGTGATTTAGTTTGGAAGAGGTGGTAAAAGAATATTCTCAACTCAAACGAGACGAACGAAATGGTACAAACGGGATGCATGAGGGCGCGAGCTGGAGATATTGCCCTCATATTTGACAATGAATTTTCACGGAATTGTTGGGCGAAGGGGAAAGTCAAACTTTTTTTTTAGATATTTCATAGAATCAAGTCATTCGAAGGGAAAAGAATGTTGTAGATTTTTGTTATATTTCCGGGGCTAGACGTTATTATTTCCCATCTGATCAATTTAGTTGAAAAAATGCAACCAATACAGTAGAAAAAATAAGTACATCAATGACAAAAAGTCGTTGTCAGAAGCTCAATAATATAAAACAATAATTTGGAGTATTTGCTTCATTCCAACGAAGGTTTTATCAGAAAAAGGCAGAAACCACCCAACTGTCGTGTTAGATCTGTTAAAGTCGTAGCCATGAGCTAGTGCCTTGAATAATATAATCATAGGTAAATGACACCAACCCTGTCTTATCTGGACCCTTTTTCCTGAAGAAAGAACTCTCTATTACTCTGCCGAGCTTTCGATGATTGTATCGGCTTTTTAAAGGCTACAAGAAAGTAATAAGTATATAAATATCTAAGATTCATCTTGCACTCACCAACATAAATGAAATGATTCAGTTACTAAATTATTCTGTGAAAAATATATAAATCAAGATGAGAAGAAAAAATATTTATCTATAATGCCAATTGTCCTAATTTTCATGCCTGAGATAATGTTTCATCAACAAACTATAAGAAATATTTTAATGGACCTGAAGACGAATAAGGCTCGCGGATCTGATGGAATGCCAGCAATTGTTCTGAAAGTATGTGCCCCCGAATTGACACCAGTACTTTGCAAATTATTCAACCTTTCATATAACATGGGGATTTTTCCTAAGACCTGGAGGACAGCAAGAATTCAGCCAGTTCCTAAAAAAGGGAAGAGAACTTCACCTTGTAATTATAGACCAATCGCATTGCTTTCTATCATTTCCAAAGTCATGGAAAGAGCAATCAATATGAAGCTCATAAACTATCTAGAGAAATCAGGAATAATTAATAATCGACAATATGGATTTCGCCATCAAATATCAAACAGTGACTTATTGGCTTATGTTTCACATATTTGGCAGCATTCAATCGAGAAATTCGGAGGAACGAGAGCTGTTGCACTCGATATTTCAAAAGCGTTTGATCGAGTTGGGCATCGGGGTCTCCTTTCTAAGCTGCCGTCTCATGGTTTGCCTCCTCAGTTGTGTGCTTTATTGAAGAGTTTCTTGTCTGATAGGCATCTGTATGTGGTTGCAATAAATGCAGGTGTTCCACAGGGTTCAGTTCTGGCGCCCACTTTGTTTCTGCTTCATATCAATGATTTCCTTGAGAAAACACCTTGTTCAATACATAGTTTTGCGGACGACAGTACTCTTCATACCAGTTCCTCTTCCAGAGTCCCCATACCAGCTCGAGAAACAGGAATTCAAAGAAACATTCACGTCAATAAATTTAACGACGACTTGGCAAAAATAATAGAATTGGTTGACATAAACTTGGTGGAATTTAATGCTACGAAAACCCAGGCATGTCTCCTTTCAAGAAAAGCCGATCCATCATCAGATATTCAGATGTCAGGAGTAACTATTCCTACAAAATCAAGTATCTTGATGCTAGGAATTACGATCAATGATAATCCCTCACGGCACAACCATGTGAGATCGATCGCTAAAAGTGCTTCTCAGAAACTTGGATTTCTATTTCGTGAGAGGAAATTCTTCACTTTTCGTCAGCTTTTAATGATCTAAAAGGCCCAGATACGACTTGTCATGGAATACAGTTCTCATGTGTGAAGTTCGGCACCAAAACATTCATTGAGGCTCCTCGATTCTATCCAGAGAAAGGCAATTCGTTTTGTTGGTGATTCTTCGCTCACAGACTCGCTCGTTTCATTGGAACATCGTAGAAGGGTCGGAGACTTGTCTCTCCTCTATAGATACTTTCACGGTACAGAACTCCCACCACTTTGTTGTGAATTTGGAGACCTGTCGAACCTCTCTTGCTCAGGGATCATTTCTCAATAGAACAGCTGAGCTTTGGAACTCCTTGCCAAAAGAGGTTTTTCCTGAGGCTCACAAACTTTAGAAATTCAAAGTAAATGTTAATTCGTATCTCCTGTCCCTCGATTCACGCGGTGTTCTTTGAACATTATAGGGCTTCCCTTTCGTGTGGATCTGCATACAAAAAAAAATAGCAAAAGTTCATATGCCAACCTTATGTTTGAGATCCATAATTTCTTGTATCAATGCTCCAATAGTAAAAATTCTCAATTCGTTCCTTGAAGAAAATAAATATTTTATCAGCGTCTGCTTGAACTTTGCAAATTTCATACAAGAAAAATCTCCTCCAGTATATGTTCTCATAAGATTGGATGCTGTTTCATTATTCAATAATATTTCAATCAATTTTATCAAATTAAGTATCAAGAGAACACTATAAAATTACATTGTGAAGTTTTCCAAACTATATTTTCAGAAAAAGTCTTATTGATTTTCGAACCTTTATACTGTTCATTTCAGAATTCTCATCAAAAACAAATTTAAGGAAATCCAGTGGGTTCAACTGTACCACCTGTCTTTTCTCAGTATGTCATGGATGATCTATTAGAATTTCGCATTCCCAAATTTTCTTTCAGTTCACCTTTTTTGAACAAATATGTTGATGACATTTTTTGTTCAGTACCACATGATGGAATAAATGAATTATTTGATATATTCAAGAGCTTTGATGAAAACCCAATTCACTAAAGAGGAAGCTAACAACAAAGTTCCATTTTCAGATACCTATCTCATAAGAACAAATAGAAAAATTATTATTCTAGTTTAGTTTATGAAACCGAGTAA
Source organism: Zygogramma bicolorata (assembly GCA_032362365.1). Taxonomy (NCBI): domain Eukaryota; kingdom Metazoa; phylum Arthropoda; class Insecta; order Coleoptera; family Chrysomelidae; genus Zygogramma; species Zygogramma bicolorata. The sequence goes on from JAVJAQ010003840.1 coordinate 193,929, forward strand.
CTCTGAAAGTATATAAATTATTTTTCCCACCATCCTAATAAAACTTCATTCAAAGTCAATTTCATTTTAGGTAAGGAAAATACCTGAAAATAAAAAAAAATCGTTCATTCCTTCCTAATGAATAAAAATATTGAAAATTCATTCATAATATCGAAAGAAAACTCGTATCCACAAAATTTGACGAAAAAATACTTCTTTTGATGTAACATCAAATGTAGAACCAAGTAAACCAAATTCTAGTAACAAAAATAACGAGTTTATCACTGATGGTTCTATTACTTTTAGCGAACACTCATCTTCAAAAATCATGAACGTTTTTGAGAAAGAAACAAATATCAAAATAGCTCAGAGCATCCCGTTAGCAATAAATGAGATATACCCAACTGAAGGACGAATAATCACTCTCCACGAGGAGTGATATTGTTACTGATATACCATGCCAAGCAAAAACTCGAAATCAAGACTAGCTGGACATAAAAGTGATTGCACAGTCTCAAAAAATTATTGTTCTCTCTCGGTTCATGTTGTGAGTCTTGACATTCAATGAATTATGAAGGAACAGAAATTTAATATTCCGAAAGGAACCTCACTGAAAGACTTTTTCCAGAAATGGTAGCCACCAAAAAACAAAAAAATTTTAAAATTGTAATTGTGAAATATATTCATTTCTCCTTTATAAGTGATATCTTATTCAGTATTAAGTAATAAAGGTAACAAATTACAATCATAAACACTATATAGATATATATATATATATATATATATATATATATATATATATATATATATATATATATATATATATATATATATATATATATATAAAAAAAAGATCAAAAGTGTACGTTTATGTCTGTCAGTATGACAATATCTGCAACATCTACCTAGGAAGTTATACACTATATTTATTGATATATTATGTTATATAACTCTTCCCTTGTGAGTCGAAAAAGACAATGAAATTGTCGAGAGCTCGGCAAATTAAGAGAGTTCTTTCTTTTGAAAAAGAGGCCATATTGAATCCCCGCAAATTTTTAAATTTTTCGTCACATTACTTACCATACAGTCCAGAATATCTTCTTCTATATATATATATATATATATATATATATATATATATATATATATATTTGTTCGGCTAGGCTTCCGCGGTTAGAAATGTGCTGGCTGGAACTTCCAGTTGATCCGCGTCTGGAATGATTTTCTTGTCTACGTTTCGGCTCCCATTCCGGAGCCATTTTCAAGACTGAGTGACCTTGCGTCTAGGTCTGAGTTGTCTTACTGGCTGGCTATCATCACTGGAGATCGAGGATTGAAGGTTGGTGGGATTTAAGGGTTCATTAGTAATTATGGCAGGATCAGGGATCGGACGGTCGATGGGAGGTTCGAACGGATTAGTTCCCAAGTCGGAGTAAAAAGAAGTATGTCGGACCAAGAGTGGTTTCCAGGTATTGGGGAGTCTTTGAGAATCATCGCGTTTATTGAGCCCTTCAATCCTCGATCTCCAGTGATGATAGCCAGCCAGTAAGACAATTCAGACCTAGACGCAAGGTCACTCAGTCTTGAAGCCGAAACGTAGACAAGAAAATCATTCCAGACGCGGATCAACCGGAAGTTCCAGCCAGCATATATATATATATATATATATATATATATATATATATATATATATATATATATATATATACATACATATATATATATATATATATATATATATATATATATATATATATATATATATATATACACGTATATCAGAAGTTTTTGAAAACACATTCATGAGACAGTACTTGGGGAACACCCTGTGTAGCAGTCATGTTGTCCGAAAGTAATTCCCAATTGATCTAGGATATTACAAGAATGATGATGTGTTCAACGTTCAACCTTAGCGAAATTATATATTATGATTCGATATTCGTTTTATACCAGGTGGATAATTCTGATTTCATTCATCTTTCCAAGGTATTTCAGAGGAATACCTACTGAAACAATGATATCTGATTGATTATAATTATATATTAGTTGATTGCATGGATTGTCTCATAATTTCAATGACCTTCTAGTGTACGATGTTATTTTCAATTTTTTTATTACCATCTAGGCGAGTTGCTAGATGTCGATTAATTATTTGTATGCCTTACTTTCCTGGAACAGCTTTTCTGTAATTTAGCAAGATGAGTATGGAAAAAAAACATTTAATAAAACTTCAAGGAGAATTATTGCTCATTACCCATGGTCATTCATGTTTTGTATCAGTGATATTATAACCATTAAAATACATTTTTACGAAAAATATTCGAGGATGCGCGCTGTAGTTGGAGCAAGTGGTTGTGTGCCCGGTTCATGGCCGAGAGTGACAGATATTTTTCTCTGGAGAATTTCCCAGTCGTATTCGTGAGGATTCTTTTCCGTCTCCTGCTGCTGAGGAATGGTGTTGAGAGTTGATAACAAGACCTTATTGCTGAAGGACTACATTGAAGTCGATTGCTTTTGTATAGAATACTATGAATCACGTTTTGTACTACTACTATTTGGGGATATTATTCATTACTGATTACTCCAGCTAATATCTTAAACATTATTTGGGTGATTTTGGAAAATTTGTATCTTTCAACTATGAGAATAACATAAATAATGATCGCGTAGAGATTCAGGACAATTTCCCAGAGAGCACGATGTCATTCATAGAATGTTCATAGAATATCCTCTGAAAATATTTCAATATTCTCAGAACATTATCACAACTATTGAATAATGATACAGTTCATCAGTGTTTGAATAAAACACAATGAATAGGAGAACACGAGAGTATATTTCAGTGCTTCTTCTTTAGACACATAAGAACGACTAAAGCTGAATTCAGACAGATCCGATATCCGACGTCCGAATCGTACTCGTATCATCGGACAAAATGGGCGATTCACATAGACCCGATTGTTATTCGGATACGAAATTCTAGAATTTTTTGTTCTGTGTGATCACGAAACATGATATTCGCAAAACTCCATTGACGAAGTTTCGCCAATAAATAAACATAACCTAATATGTTTACTGTTGATAATTTTTTTTCGAGATCGACTGAGATCGTAGCAAATGTGCTTCATCTGATAATATTCATCCTTTAGTAAGAAAACAAAATTGTCGTTCGGCCAGGTACAGTAAACAAAAATGTTGAGTGTTTCGTATTTAACCATCGTGCCTTTTCAGGGTGAAATGAATCGAATAATATTTGATGAGTGAAGATTATTTCCTATATTTCAAGTGAACTGAGCCTCATGATCTTTATGTAGTCAAAAGAGAAGAGATGCAAAATATCATAATGAAGCCATTCACCAGTTGAATCATATGTCCTTAACTAGTACTCCAACAATGAAGATTGGCTTGGCGGAAGAGTGACTTGTACCAGATAAGCTACCAAGGGCACAGTGAAAATATTTTCATTGAATGTCGACAGGCTCACTACATGACCAAGATAATTAAATGAGATATACCCAAGGTGCTCGCAATGATTCATCGTTCATTTTGAATAGATAAGTGTTGCTGCATTAGAAGGGAATGCCTATTTCGCTAATAGTATTTGGAAGGACGATTATATTCAATAAGGAGATACAAGAACATCCCGACTAATGTATAGGAGTGTACTAGACATATTTAAGGATTGCAGAAATGTAAATTCCATCCAACTATCACTGTTCGCAATATGGAATGTTGTCAGGAGTGGCAAAATAACCACATATTATTGAAATAAAGTTATACAATTATTATACTGAGCCGGTTTTGATATTGAATTGAACTATGTTGTTCATTGTATATCTTTTATAGTCTGAACACCGTATAGTATGTGTTTGCTCTAGTCAAAATAATCTTTGCTGAATTCGATAGTCATTTGCAGGTACAATTTATATAATCCCCTGGGGCATATTGGTTTGTCATATAACTATGTACAAGCTTCTTAAGAAATAGAGTTTAATACTGACCATAAAGAGAAATAGTGTTTTTCGAAACATTTATATTAGTGCTGAAGTAATCTATTATATGGCTCAATATCGCAGAATTTTTATAACTTGAAAATACATTCGTATGTTAGATGCAAATTGCAGCTTTTTATTTCATTGAGAGAAAACTACCACCCCAGAGAATCCATAACAGACATGATTCGAATACAAAGGAGTTCCATGTGCTTGACTCAACTCAATGTTTCATCAAGGAAGATACCTACCTCAACACCTTATATAACTAGATAATGCTATTTGATGATCCATAGTGGTACTATAAATTTTATCTAACATCGATTGGTACGAAAACAAAGTATATTTATAATGAAGAGATGCAGTTTTTATTCAAATATGTTCTTATTTGAGGTCACATAGTTCTTTAGTGATTTTAAAATGAGAAAATCCTCCTAGTCGCCCCGTATCTATTACTACGTTGAGCAATATTTGAGGAAAGTTTCCGCAGACTCTTCAAACAGATATATTTTTCAATTATCATGGAAGTTGTATAATTCTGCAATAAATTCTCTAAATATCCTATTTCAATATCCTTTTTCTTCATTTTGAAATAAAAGAAAATATATTCAAGCCAGTTTAAAATCTGCGATGTATTTAATTTTTATAAATTTATATTGGTTTTCACCATTTTGTAGTCTAGGATACTAGGGTATTCGGTACTCTCTTACTCTCCGACCAACGTTCACTACAAACCGCAACAACGTCAGTTTCTGTCAGAATATATGTGTCCTTTGAGTTCCGTGGGTAAATTTATCGGACGAAGTTAAATATATTTCATCTCAATCCGACATCGGATGGTAGAATGACATTTCAATCAGATGATTCCCGCTAAAAATAATGCACCAATCAGAACATCATTAGTTTTGACCATTGCATTTGACAGAATGCATTTTCTTCATCCGACATAGGAAAAAGTTAAAACTTTCGGACGAATTCTTCCCGCCCGCATGAAAATTCAAACTTAGACCAATCAGAAAGCTATCAGATCGTCGTACGATGGGATTTCGGATCTGTCTGAATTCAGCCTAACTAGATTTTCATGTTAATATTTATCTTCACACCCCAGACCTATTTCGGGGCATGGTAAAAATCCATAGATATAAGATTGCGACGCACGAAGGAATGCACAATTATCCTAAATAATCATGGTCATAAATAATTAAGACCCTTCGGTTTAAATCATTTCCCTCAACACTTATCAGAGAGTTTTCTGGGAACGTAGATTCGTTTTTGTATATGTTTAGATACATATTTTAACAACAACATGATTCGAATATTCTAGGCATGTTTTATGCATATTCGAAATGGGCGATTTTAAATATTTCAAGAATATCTCTCGAATATACTTTCCATAGTGATTTTATGAATGTTCATAGAATATTCTCTAATAAACTATAAACATTCTCAGCATATCGTGAAAATATTTAAAAACTGATAAATGAAGAGAAAAATCGTCAGTGACATCATTAGGTAGATGCGGTCACCCATCCAACCCTAACTGCGCCTATCTTTGCTTTACCTCTGTGATTGAACCTTCCTCTGCGTTGTATGGTGGCTGTTGTCAACTTATTGATTAATGTTGATAATTCGAAGATATTTGAAAAACAATGACCTTCAACAACAATTGATAGCATTTGAACAAGAGTTCCTGGCTGTCAATTTGTCATATTTTTCATCCAACAAATTGAAATGTTTTTGTCTGATGATGGATTATAGGAAAGTGGTTTTTTGATATCACTACTTCAGAATTGAAAACTCCCATTGTGCTGGAAGAAGAACTAACAGCTAATATGGAATACAAAAAATAACAAAAAAAATATTTTGATACGATTCCGTATATTCTCAGAATATTCGAATAAAATATATCAGGAACATATTGAAATGTATGTTCTCAGAATATTTGTTACAGGATGAGAATATTCTGTGATCATTCTCAGAACATTCTATTGGGCTATTCGAAACTGAGTATATTTTGAACATTGTCAGAATATTTTGATACAATTCTGTATATTATCCGGATATTCGAACGGAATATTATAGGGATAGACCGAATGAAAGTTCATAGAATATTTGTTACAGGATGGAAATATTCAGGGATTATTCTGATAACATTCCATTGAAATATTCTGAAAAAAGTATATTCGAACGTTGTGAGAATATTAATGGAATATAATGTGCTGCCTGGGTTGGTTCAGAGGTTAACTGTCTAGCCTTTTCTCATTGTAACGACAGAATATACTTAGGTTCTTTTTCTATTGTTATAATTTAATTCATTGAAAAATTAACAAATCGGACAAAACTGAACTGGAACTCTTAAATCTGAGCTTTAAAATTGAAATGCACAATTGAATGAACAAGTCAAATTTTAAAATATGAGAAATTTGAAAATTGAAAGAAAGAATTAACAGAACATACACACATGGAACAGTAAACCGCCTGGTTTATAGAATAAATTCAGCGAGTGTGCATGTCTAACAATCAGTTTAATTACCACCCCACCATTGCTGTATCGTTCGATCATGGTTCGAAATTAGATGTTTATTTCTCAAAATCGGCAAACTCTTTGTGTTTACCATTTCTACCTATCGTGTGTCATGCAAGACACATCTTGATAACTAGGTATTTATACACCGATTATTTAGTTATTTGCCATAGAGTGGCATCTAGTGGAGTATCGACTACTTCGTTTCTCATAAATAATAAGAAATTGGTTTCCGTTTCTATTTGGTAGTGATGCAGATGTCAAGTGAAATAGTTTTATGGGGTTTATTATTTTTTGTGTCTGTGTTCGAAAGAGGAGAAAACGCAGCTCTGCAAAGTGTCGGGGTGAAGAACTCGTTATACGAAGTTCCAGGACTGGGTAATCGACCGTTAAAGATCAAAGCTTTTCCTGGTGTGGAGAATTTCCAAAGTGATTTGTTCGAAGTTTACGCAGAACCGTACACCTATGTGAGTATAGAATGTCCGAGTGGAACGAAAATCTTTTCTATTAAGCAATTTTGAGGATTTTTGATGCTGCGAATGAATATTGTCATTTTTTCATTTGTAACTTTTTCCTGTTGGCCAATATAAGGTTGAGAGTCAAAACAATGAAAGAGAGAAAAGCAAAGCATTGAATTGAATATTGTCGAATATTTTGGCTAAGTGGGAGTGCGTTCAGGAAATATCTGTACCCGTCATTCAGTTTTTCTTTTCTTCAAAATGCGTTTTTTTTTACCACTTAACTGTTTTTGAAATTTTCAAGTACTTTTCCATTATTATTCGGCTAATCAAGCTCTATGTAGCTGTTTGTTCTCTATTATTTTCCAGAGACCTTCAGTTCTTTCTGAGATTTTTTTAGCTGAACCATCAGAACGACCGAAAATAATCATTATTGTATTCATTTTAGTTCATTGTTATTAGTACAGAACTGGATTATGGAAAAGGTTTATCGTTTATTGTCAGAATTCAACTTTGTGTATTGATGGAGTTGAAATGGGATGGAAAAAATTTGGAAAAAGAAATGTATTGGAGAAATTCACACTTTACTCCTCTCATTTTTGAATGTGTGATTCCTCGTGGTCAATTGATTTATAAGATGGTGTGTTTGAATTGAAACTGAACTGAAAGAATAACATTTTGTCTGAACAGTTTTAGACATGTTCATCTTCATGTTATTTGAGTTTGAAAGGTAAGTGATATTTTGGGTAGAACTTCGGTTACAGTGAGCATCTGAATTAAAAAAAAATGGATGACTTACGTGATTCCGTCGCCCCTAGCAAGAGACCAAATGAAAATTTCGGCGGTCACGTCTATTTTTGGAGAAATAAGTCCATTTTGTTGTAAAATTCACCATTTCCACATCAAATTTCTGTATTTTGCAGCACACAAAATTTGCCCTTTCTTTAAATTATAACACCACACACGCCCTTATTTAATTTTATGTAACATTTTCAAGCAGAAATAATAATTATTGTTTCAAGAAATTCACCATTCTTCAAAAATCAACATAACTATATTCACTTATTCCCAACAATAACCATAAGGGCAGCAACATTGCAAGTAAATCAGTATTGAACTATGAAATTGTTGACGATTTGGAGAACGCTGAATTTTCTGAAACATTACTATTTCTTTCGGCTTGAAAATCTTGAAAATGAGTAATTAACGTCATGTGTCATGTTTTGATGTGTTGTGTTTATATAAAAAGAGGGACAAATTTCATGTTTTCAATGACAGAAATTTGATGTTAAAAATGGTGGAATAACAAATAAATGCACCTGTATCTCCAAGAATAGACGTGACTTTCCGAAAATTTTATTTGGAGTTTCCGACCAAATTACGTAAGTCCCACATTTCATTTTGCAATTGAGAAGCTGACTGTAACCGAAGCTTTACCTTAGTTTGAATTCATGGCAGGAGCCAGTTCCGTGTCTTTACGAGAGTAGTTGGGGTTGAAAAAGTCTAAAAATGTCAAATTCATTATTGAATGTTGTAAATTGGAGTGTCTGGAGTTTGGAATTTTTTTTTTTAAATATTTTAAAATTTTCTAACAACGCTTTCTCTTTCCTAGACGTGGCTGGAAAAACTGAGACATAATTTTTTCAATTCATTGACCATGAAGAACAGAGACATATTTCAGGAATTCCACCAATTTTCAACTTCCAACTCACTAGACAGACTGTCCGAAAAATTTGTAAATTTCTTCACTAAATCGATCACAACGAACAATATGATCTAAACATGAGTTGAAATATGAGTTGTGACTTCTCCACCCCAGTTTCACTCCTATAAAATGACTTGGAAAATTCATTTACTCCATGTTTCTGCCGAATTCAAACATTTTGAAGTTTGTCAAAATGGTTAAGGCTTTCGCGGCCGAGATTTTCAGTATTTTTCGGGTTTGAAGGCCGTCGCTCTTTGGAATTTCTTCTTGACATTTGGCTAGCTTCTTCAGAGGCTTCATCTTGACTATTATCCAATAATGAAGATGAAGCCTCTGAAGAAGCTAGCTACTCGTGCTAGCGAAACGTCGAGAGGAAATTCCAAAGAACGACGGTGTTCAAACACGAAGAAAAGTATCAATATTTTTGAAGTTTTTTCCCCTTCCCATTCCTCAGTCAGTTTGGAAAGCCTTACTTGTTCTCAAACATTATTGACCACAGAAAAATACAGAGAATTATATGATTGAATTCTTGAAAAAACTTCATCCCCATTTACATTCCTTGATAGTTCCATATTTCTCTCTATTTCGAAAACTCTACAAGTACGTCTAGGAAGCAGAACCATGGACGTGCAAGGGACGGCTGATGTTCTTGACTGTCGTAACGCTTTGGGGCGTTTGTTCCATAACGCATTCGCTATTTCAGCCATAGGAAACCGTGAAAAACCGGTGGTGCTATCGAATTTCTGCAATGTATTAGTATTGCAGGCATAAATTACCAGATCATACTTGGGGATCAGAGTGGTGGCGGATGCTCAAAGTAAACTTTCCTGTTTTTTTTTGTTCGTGAAAATTGTTAATAATGACTTGCATAGACATGTATTTTCAAAACAGTTCAGATGATATCCATATTCCATAGTATTTTTCCTTCTCAGAATATTTTACTGTCCCCAATTGTTTTTAATCAAACGCAATTTAAGTTTTCAGAAAACTGATTGTGTGGGTCTCGGTGTCGGTATAGAGTTATGAAGAATCATGGATTTTTGTCCCTCAATCTACACCACTATTATTATAAAGGGGTAAAATTCCCCACTCGGTTTGTTTGATTGAAGGGGTAATCTTGGGAAATACTGATCCGATCATGAAATTTATTTCACTAACAGAAAGCACATGATTGATATAGGCCATATTTCATTACGATTGAACAAAAAAATTCAGTGAAAAAGAATAGTATATGTAGATCAAGTTGGCAAACAGCAGGTGAGATGTGATTCTTGTACCAGAGGGCATCTATTCTTGAAATAAATCCATATACGACTTTGTGTTTTGTCGCAGTTCAACACAACTCGTCCATATATCTCTACGTCACTCTATTCGTATGAAAATAAAACCGTATGACTCAAGAATTGCAGCCCACTTGCGCTGACTAAGCGGACGAAGACGCGGGCAACAGCTAGTCCAACATAAAAAGAAAACAAAACTCTTATTGAAGAAGTAACATTATTTGATATGTGTGTGCTCATTTATAGACCGTTTTTTTAGGTACACATTTATATATTGATATAATGCTATAAAATATTTGTGTGGAATTATTCTATGAATATGAGAATAAGATAAAATGAGCAACATCAAAATAATGTATAGGTTCGAGTGAACTAAATTGTGCTGGATTTAGTGGAATTTCAATAAAAAGTATTTTTTAATTTTCCTGTATGTTGTGCAGGAGTATCTTACAATCATTAAACAAAATGAGAAGGAAAACTGACTCTGTGTGGTTCACCCATCAACTGTTACGAATGACGGGAAAATGATTATAGAAAAACTTTCATTTCCTTCTCTGCGTGATATCCACGTATCGGTGATTGAGCATATTGATGATATCACTCTCTTATGGCAGTTTCGTTTTATTTTCAAACTAATTTGGACAAGACAAAAGCCGAAATAGTTTTTCATACGCTCTCATTTTTCAGGATTTGAGAGCGCAAGTCGCTGTTGCAGTGCTTCAGAGCGAAGCTGAAAATGACGTCAAAGGAGAAATAATGTTCATTCAGAATCAGCCGCCGATCGGACCCACTCTCATAACAGGCAACATAACAGGTCTGACCGCTGGCAAGCACGGCTTTCACATCCATCAATCAGGAGACCTGAGACAAGGTTGCGAAAAGATTGGACAACATTTCAATCCGTACCTGGTGAGCGAAAAATATCATTCCAATAATCAATGCAAACTGAAAATAATTAAGGAACTTCCATCCCACACTCTCTATTGATATACAGGGTGGGCTAATTGAAACGAAACAAGGTCGATTTATTGTAGTTGGCGTTTAGAATAATCGCTCGGGACTATCGTTTTTAATTTTCAGGGAAAAATTCTTGAAGCATATTCTCGAACTTATTTCTTTCACCCCCTTTGGTAGGGTGCGTTTCAACACTCAAATCTTGAATATTATCATTTTTTATTTTATATACTATACACATTTTTGAATTTCAAGCAGTTGATATCTAGGAATGACATTATAAGGTAATGAGAAGTCAACGTAAGAAAAGTTACTTTTTTTTCAAACGTAATTGTTGTGATGTTATTTTTTCGACATGAGATCATTTTTTCGATCCTACAAGGGGGGAGTAACGGAAATGAATAATTTGCAAAAATTCACCTACTGATTTTCTTTTCCATCAAGTATTCATAGTGATAATCCTGCCTACTTACAATAATAGAGGTTTCAGACGTTTTGAAGCATAACTTCTAAGTTCATGATGATGTTAATAATGACAATCCATTTCAATCAGTTTCAGCACGGCGCTCCATTCGACCCCGTTCGTCACGTGGGTGATCTTGGCAACGTTGAGGCAGGCGAAGATGGTACTGCCAACGTCAATCTCGTCGACCCGTTGGTCTCCCTATCTGGAGGTCCTAGAGGAGTTGTAGGAAGAGCTATCGTGGTGACCGCGGATGCAGATGATTTAGGACGTGGAGGAACGGCAGACAGTTTGACCAACGGCCAATCTGGAAAACCACTGGCTTGCGGAGTCATTGCTTTCATTAGATAATATTAGTAAAAGAAATTGTTATTTTTTTATTGCTCATATTTTCTATAACTTGAATGATATTATTTTCTTTCATGAAAATCCGAAAGTGATTGATGAAAAATAGCACAGACCAAACTGAATTATTTTTTTTATTGTTGAGGAAACGTGTATAGTAAAAAGATAAGTGTGTGTGTTTGTGTTTGACATTCTCATCGAAGAGTTCTCATAGATTTCAGAGAGGAATTGGTGCGAATTTCCATTGTCTATATAATTTAGCTCTTTGAAACCAGTAAAAAAATTTGAGCCAAGAAAATGAAATGATGGTAAAATCTCTAAACAAAAATTTTTTTTCAGTTGGAATATTGTATCCATTGTTATTAATTTACCTGACGAGTCCAAAAAACTAAGCAAGAGAAATATTTCTTTTCCAGAGAAAAAGTACCGACAGTTCTATTTAATTCCTAATACTAAATTAACAAACTGAAATCAAATATTGTGGTGAACCATTCAGAGGAGAAAAAAAAACAAATAGAGATAACTGAATTGAAAAAATCCCAATAAATACTAACTAAGATGAAAAATCTGAAAAACGATTGATACTATTATATGACCCAGAATCTGGTGAATTTTTCATTTCTTTTTCGCTTTTCTAGGATAAATAGCGTTTTTGGAATAATGTTTAGTATTAGTATAATGTTAAGAATTCAACGAGTGTATGCATGCAGAAACCGTAAAGGTATAGGTAATAGTGAAGGAAAAGGCTACTACTCATCAAACTCCGTAGACTCCATCAATATTATTCTGAAAAAAAATGTCACTTTGATATAGAAGTCCTTGGAACTGTACCATTTGAAGATCAAACTGGCTTACCGGAAAACATCGGAAATCCTGTCTGGGAAGATACAAAATGCCGTCCCCCTAATTAATCTATGGCACACGATTTTCGGACCAAGTGATCACTCGTAGATTTTCTAATCATTGGTATCATTTTAACTCCTCAATTCCCATTGTACTCATTTGAGTATAACCGTTGAAATGCTACTTTAGTGTCCTCTGTTAATGAATGGCGCAAAAATTGAACGTGTATGCTCTTCATCTTAAGTGATCGCTAATATAAACCCTTATCCTTATTTTGAATGCTCATTCAGTGTTCGATCAATTTTTTGATATTTACGCAAGTCCTGACTTGAAGGCATGTACCAACTTGAGTACAGTGGGTTTATCCAATATTATAAAAAATTTTGTCTATTATCTATTTCCCATATTTTGTTACGGATGAATCCTGATGACTCTCAAACTTTGACTGGTAGAGACTTGTATGGAGAACGATACAAATCATTAGAACCAGAAATTGATGAAATTTTCTCTTCAGAAAAAATAGATGGTGTGGTAGATATTGTGATAATTCCTCCAAATATTGATCCCTAGACAGACGACGAGGATATAGATAACGATAATATTCGAATGATGCAATCCGAAATGTCAAGAGATGTTGCAGGTGAAGTAGATCTATTTTGGCAATGATGAGGAGAAATCGGAACACGAGGATGGAAAATGGAATATTCCTTTATCAAGTCTGCGCCGAATGATTTTGAATGGAGCCATCAGGGAAAGTGAAGAGGTGGTCTACTACCGAAAAACAAAAAGAGAAAATATTCCATAACTTGTTGTTACAAAACTATAATGTCTCAATGAGTGGAGTTGACTAACATGATCGAAGTGTCAACAAATATGGAATCGGTATTAGTTGTGGTGGTGGTCGTTATTCACTCAGATGATAAACGACTGTTTTTAATGCTTTAATTTAGGAAATTTCGAGTAGCTTGTCCACTGGGATTCGGATTCGAAGTAGCATAATACTTTGCCTGTTTTTGTCTTTCTCTCTGTCTTTGTTGCGAAGTTATTCTTTATATAAATCCTTCATTCAGTCTATTTGGCTAATTTACATTTCACATTGCAATGATTACAATGATATTGATACATAGGATTGTTGTAGTTTGGAATGAAATTAGTTTGAAAATAAACAATTAAATTCAACACATCTTTCCATATGAGGCATGTGTACGTTGTCAAAGAAATTATTTCACTCCTCTTTTGGTTTAATTTCTATGCATCTCAGGAGCAAAGCTTGATTGTTTAACCTTTCGTTGGGAGACTGATAGGCTGCTTCCTGGAACGATTTAGATTTTTTCTAGAAACCATACGTGGAAGGATGGCAGTTGGTTGACGGAAGATTCGATTTGAATTAATTTTTCTTCATTCAAAACATCAATCTGTAGTTTGACCCCTTTTCATTTCTATGTCTAATACAGTCATGTGAACGTGTCCGAGATGAAAAAGAAAAGATATATCCTCAAAGCTCATTCCATTTTATCGGTGTGATACTTCTGATTCTGGAAGTGTCATTCAAATTATTCGAATTGATTATAGGCAAATCTCGAGTAGCGCAAGTTTCATGTCAAGCCTCCTCATCTTGGAAATTGACAGATCTCCCTCAGCGAAGACGTCCCATATTCCACATGAAATTGAACGAGGATGCAACAGGTCTGAAACAGATCATCTTCAGACATCCATCCTTCTCCATTTCACGATAGAAATATGTCATGTGAGTTTGTCTCTTGTATTCAAAAACCGTTGTATATTGATATAGTTTTATACTTTTTGCAATGGTACGTGTCCGATATAAATAATTTCACATTGCTTAGAATTCCCAACATTTCCGTGAAAATGAATAGATACTGTTACGATATTTTCTTGGGTTCGTTTATCAAAACTTCAAACAACACTAAACTACTTCCATCACAACTCTTCATCACAATGCAATACAATACAACCACACAAATTGCTCCGCAAACTATCCAACGCTCTCTACTGAAACCATTTTTGATAGAAATTTCCCAAACTTCTACTTCTGCATTTATCAATACCAAAGCTCTCTCCACTAAGCTCCACTAAGCTAGAAACTCTGAAGAACTATATGAATAACTATCTCTGAATAACTCCCTGTAATAGAAATTCGACTTCTGCACTCAGCAGTATCATAACTCTCTTCGATAAAAACTCTGCCTCTCCACTAAGCTAGAAACTCTGATAACTATCTGCGAAACTCTCTGCCGTAGCGATGAAGCGCTCCCGTATATATACTTACTAAATCCTGTGGAGAATCTCCCAGTCAAATCTCGATGACCGAATTTTCTCAGCGAGCTGCGATCTCGCAGGTAAACGATCTTCCTTCGGCCCCTCATATTAATTTGCATTTACGAGCGACAGGGCCAGCGCTAGGAGATTTCGTATCATTATCCCTCTCTCAATTTCACTCGTCCCGATCAAACAATGTCTCGTTATTCCAATTGTAACATTTGAGTCTCTCTAGGTGTACGACTTTCATTTTTGTTCTAGGCCCGCGTACACCACATCATTCATCCTATGACGAGGGTTGTACAGCCACACTCAATCTCCTTGAATTCCACCAGCATTTGTATTCAGATGGGTCTTCTTTTCATCTTTTCAATGCGCTCTACCATCTCTTGTCGCATAGCGAATGGAACTCTTCTTGATGGTTATTGAATCGAATGGACTTGACCAATGTTAACTTTTTGTTGGACCAAGTCAGGCCTTCCAGTTGTTTTCAACTCGGAGATTTCACTTTTTCTTCCAATACGACCCCTGGCGGCTCTCACAGAGATGGCTTGTTTTGTTTTAACCGGGCTCGTGTGAAAACCGATGGTTGGACGCTGCATTCAGGGACTTTATTCACTGTAGCACGAACTATATACTTTCTTCGACAGTGCAGGAATTCTCGCAGTTTCAGAAAGTCGCGGTTTCGCAGGCATCTTCCTCTGTCCTGGAGTTGTAGGGACAAAATATTCTCCTCCAAACTTAAAATTTTTTTCTAGTTGTCGAATGAAAACCCATAGTCACTGATTTAATCTATTCCGAGTATAAATTCATCTTCTATGTCCGCGACGTACACTGTAGTCGTGATGATAAGTCGCCCAAGAATCAGTGTAATATCAGCCTTTCCCCGATTAGGTGAATTTTCACCAGTGACTGTTCACGCAGGATGTCACTCTACGTACCAAAGAAACTGCTGTACCAGTGCCTATGGTGCATGCTACGTATATTTCATTCAATTTTCCAGGAATGGCTAGGCTCTCGGTTGTTGTTCTTAGCCTGTTGACACAGATGACCCTCGGAGACTTCGATCTCGCAGGGGATTGCGAACTTGGCGGCATCCTGACAGGTGAGTTGGATTTTGGTGGCATTCTCACCTTGCAATCTTTCATGAAATGTTCTGATCTTCCACATCTATAACATTTTCTCTGTGGCATTCTCTCCCTGCAGTCTTTTATAAAATGTCCATGTTTTCTACATCTATAGCAAATCCTTTGCGGCATTTTCACCCAACAGTATTTTATAAGATGTCCCAGTTTTCTATATCCATAGCATGTTCTCTCCTTCTCAGTGCTCATTTCACTGATCATTGATTTGATTTCTTCCAGAGTCTTCTCGAATGAACTAGTCGCTGTGCCACATCGTTGTTTAGGTTCTTCTATCGAAACTGCACGCACTTTCGGCCGTGACGTGTTGAAAGCCACTTCCAAAAAGCGAACCGAAGCATCGCTACTTCTCTTGAAGTTTGTCAATCACAGTGTTCTTAAGATTTCTGGGTGTCTTGGTACGTCTATAAATATCTGCACTAGTAGTTGCTCCTTAAAATCTCCAGATGCTTCCGGATAAGCCAGTTGAATGAATCGCCTCACATCTGCTTCGAATTATTGCAGACTTTCACCTGATTTTTGTGTGCGAGTCTTCATTTGGGACCAGTACAGCTGTTCTCGGTGTTGATTGTCATACCTCAACTGTAATGCAGAAATTAGGTCCCCATATTTTTTCTGCTGTTCGATCGGTATCGTCTACAGTATACCCAAAGCTGTCCCTCTCAGAGCTACTATGAGTTCCGTAGCTCTCTGCCGTAGCGATAAAGCGCTTCCGTATATAAAATTGCTGAATCCTGTGGAGAATATTCCAGTCAAATCTCGATGACCGAATTTTCTTGGCAAGCTGCGATCTCGCATGTAAACGATCTTTCTTCGACCCCTCATATTAATTTACGTTTACGAGCGATAGGGTCGGCGCTAGGAGATTTCGTAATATTACACTGATTGGAACTGTCACTAAATCTCAATTCTGAGTGGAAACGAGTTTCATAACCAGACCACGATATTTTTCAAGTAGAAGCTTATATCTGTTTTTCTGTAAGACTAGTATGTATTATTTTTGGATGTAATTTAATTGATGGTTTAGGGTATAGGATATGATTCTTGGCTCATTTTGAGAAAAGGAGTTTATACGAACATATGTCCTAAACCTTTTAACTTCCGAGCTTTAGTACTCTATAGTACTTGAATTTAAAGGAAAAAAATTCGACATACACCTACTGGCTATTTCAATCAATTGACTTTACTACACATCTTTCCTACAAACTACCACAGGAGATTTTAGCGATTTTGCAATGGATAAAAAATCAAAAAACAAGTCTGCCTCAAGGGCATTGTAACATTTTAGTCTCTCGAGGTGTACGACTTTCATTTTCGTTCTAGTCCTACGTTGCACCCTGTACACCACATCATTCATCCTGCGGCGAGGGTTGTACAGCCACACTCGATCTCCCTCTTGAAATCCGCCAGTGTTTGCCATCCGATAGTGCCGCGCCTTCCTCCTGGCAATGCGATCTAGCATCTCTTTTTGTTTGGTGAATGGAACTCTTCTTGATGGTTGTTGAATCGATTGGACTTGGCCAATATTGACTTTCTGTTTGATCAACTCAGCCCTTCCTGTTGTTTTCAACTCGAAGATGTCACTTTCACCTCCAGGGATGGCTTGTTTTGTCTTCACCCGGGCTCGTGCGAAAACCGATGGCTGGACGCTGCATTCAGGGACTCAATTCACTGTAGCACGAACTACTTTCTTCGCTAGTGCAGGAATCCTCGCAGTTTTCGATAATCGCGGTTTCGCAGGCATCTTCCTCTGTCCTGGAGTTGTAGGGACAAATTCTTCTCCTCCAATTTTCATAATCTTTTTCTCGTTGTCGAAATAAAACCCATAGTCACTCATCAAATTCATCCCGAGTATGCTAAGACTCCCACTTTCAGATAGTCTTCTGTGTATTCTAGAAAACATTCTGGCATCGGGAGTTATACTATTTGGACACCGCTCTTGATTTATCCGCCTAGCCATAAGCGCATTCCCGTCAGCAAGTTCGTAGGTGAAATGCATATCTCCTAAGTCGGAAGTTGTAGATTTTGACATAGTTTATAAATTTTCTCTTTATTATTGATTGAAGAAACACGACGAATAAAAAAGTGTTACGAAAAGTGTTAATAATGAGAGAATGGAAAAACGAGAATATATTGTAGGGTTGTTCTTCGACCTATCACGAGCGTTCGACAGCCTCAATTTCGACTTCATCTTAGTAAAACTAGAAGCGATAGGGTTCCGAGGCAACATATTGAATTGGATCGGCTCGTTCCTGAAGGACCGCAAAATGGTAGTAAAGGTTAAAAACCAAACATCTGAAGAATTTTTGGTTGACTCAGGGGTTCCTCAGGGTAGTGTCCTAGGCCCCTTACTGTTCTTTCTATTTATAAATGACCGTCCTGACTACATTAATGATGGTAAAGTTTATATGTTTGCTGATGACACTTCCATCATAGTTTCTAGTGCGGATGCCGATCAAACGCGAACGAAGATAGCTAATGTACTCCTTCAATTTGATATCTGGTGTCGGAAAAACCACTTAATTATCAATTACAAAAAGACAGTGGCCATCCAATTTCATAAACCATCTATTGCAAAATTAAATATCGATAACCTAAAAATTAATAGTAATACAGTTGCATTCAGTAACAGCTGCAAATTCCTAGGTACCATTGTAGATGAAAATCTTGACTGGACAGAATGCGTGAACACGATTTGCTCACAGTTAAACAAACAGTACTTTGCACTGAAAAATTTGAAGAGCTGCCTTGATGGTGAAGGAATGATGACTGTTTATTACGCTCTAGTATATTCAACTTTGAGTTACAACATCATAGTTTATGGTCCCGCGAAGGATAATAATAGAGTTTTCATGGCGCAAAAAAGAATTATACGCCTTATTTTTTCCCTCGGCTATCGTGAGTCTTGCAGAGATACTTTCAAACAAAAAAAAATCCTTACATTCATAGGTATATATTTGTATAAACTTCTGAGCCATACTTTTACTCATAAAAATAGCTTTACGCTAAATGCAGACATTCACCAGTATTCAACACGAACGAAAATGAGTTTAGCTTAGGAGCAATTAAATATGAAAGTCATAAAAAATCACCAAGGTATGCTGGGCCCTACCTGTTCAATATGTTACCAGATCATTTAAAAAAACAAACTAATCTCCCAAAATTCAAGTACCAATTGAGAACTTTTCTTACTTCGAACGCATTCTATCATATAAATGAATTTATATCCCACTGTCAACACTCCTAGATGGATTATAATAACTTTCATAACTGTGACCAACGATTATTTTTATTTATACCCATACTTAATATATACACTTTGCAATGCTTTTTGACTCTTGCATTGGCAATTGGCATAGTCAATGCAATTTAAATTTGTGATGTTGCTGATGATTTTAATATGTCTACAAAATGTATTTTAATATGTTTTTCCCTTTTCTGTGCTTTATATGAATTCGAATATTTTCGCTCACCAATTGGGCTATTTCTACACTTTTTGACTTATCAATCCGATGTACATGTTGGAAAAATGATGAATAAATGTCTATCTATCTATCTATCTATCTAATACTTGTCAAAATAATACTGCAAGGTAACTGATCAGATACCATTATTTCAAAAATGAAATAGGGCACAGCCTACTAGTTCATAATGAATTGTGTGTTACACCACAAATGGAAATAGTTTTGATTCTTCACGAAGAATAAGTCAGGATTTCGAAAATAATTTTCATTTTCGGAAAAAAAATTTTTTTTTTTAAATCTCCAGTATACATTCTATCTATTGGTGCTTAGTAAGTGCATGCCATTTTTTTTATGCAGATTCACATGAAAGGGAAGCCCTGTAATGTTCAAAGAACATAGCGTGAATCAAGGGAAAGGAGATACGAATTAATATTCACTTTGAATTTCTGAAGGTTGTAAGCCTTTCTCGGCAAGGAGTTCCAAAGCTCGGCTGTTCTATAGAAAAAAGATCCCTGAGCAAGAGAGGTTCGATAGGTCTCCAAATTCACAACAAAGGGGTGGGAATTCTGTACTTGTCGAGTCATCCGTGTAGATATTGAAAAGGGTGGAACGATTGATAACAATTCAGAGGAGCACCGAGCGTGAAAATATCTATAGAAGAGAGACAAGTCTCTTCTACGATGTTCCAATGAAGTGAGCGAGTCTGTGAGCGGAAAATCACCAACAAGACGGATTGCCTTGGATGTTTGGGACGAAAACTCCTATGAACTTTTCTCCTTAAAATGAGCTGAGGGATCATAGCTTATATTTCAGACTCCAGTTGTATCACACTGTGTATAACCAATAACTTATATTTAGGGTAAGGGTTATCAGATAGTGAACTGGCGTGAAAACTAAGTATTCAATTAAGTACTATAAATGACTTATTGGGTTCCTTTATGAGTAAACTAGAATTTCGGTTCTCGAAACAAGATTGAACACCATTTTGATAAAAAATGCCTTACCTACTTATCAATTTCATGCTTATGAGGTATTCAAGATAAAGTATGAAAATTCAGGCATAATTACGAGCTATTATCATACGTCTAGGTAGGTAGTCCCCATTATTTCCCGTAATTATATCCTAATGAACTAGTTATAATATTCAAAACTGGGTTTTCTTCAATATTTTGATTGTCGGTCAAAGTTTAGCACCCATTCACCTCATCGAAACTTCATCTATATCATGCCACGAAATGAAAAAGATAAAGTAATAAATGACAACTAGTATAAACATCCCATTCTTTCATTTATTGACGCTCACATGTTATCTTTGGAATTTCTCATTTTTATTGTTATATAAAACTAGCACGAATTCAAGTTGATTTTTAGTCCGCCTATTGCTTCGTTTACGATAGGTTCGTGAAATTGAATCGCGTTAGAAAGGAATATAGTTGTTTCGCGTCGCGTCGTGTGAGATTCTTGAATACACTATTTTCAATTGAAAGGTGAGTTTCCATCCACACCTTTCTTCGGAATCAAATGGGGAAACCGACGTTAATTCACCTAATAATGATACATCAAGTTGCTGCTTCAAATCATCCATCATATTTCCTTTCAGCACAAGTGATCTTAATCTATTTTGAGTGCATAATTTGTTTATGTTTGCCGTTTCAAGGACGGGTCCGTTTTTCTTCGCATCACAAATTTTGTTTGTAAACATCTTCACGGAAATATGTGTAGGTGATTACAGATAATATCATATAATTTATGAAAAGTAGGACTATGGTTGAAAAACTCGTAGTTATACCAGTTATGCAAGTGAGTTATTTTTATACTACAAAAGAAAATACATACCAATACCTAATTTCATCCCGAACCCTCTGTAGTAGTCCTTTAAATTTCAATTGAAATCATAATTTTTCAAACAAGGTTTCCATGTAAAGAAAAGTTGAGAGCACCCTCTCGAAAGCGAATGAGGTTACTCTCTTGATGTTTCCATAAAAAAACTACAACATAATTATTTATGTGCCCCGAAGGCAATGATCTACAAAACTGAGGGCCCATGGCCCGAGTGTTTGTATGTCGCCTAAGGGCATACACCTCAATAAATACCCGCAGTGCTTACTAACTTTTATGTCGTAATAACGAAACGAAAATCACGAATATTCATGGGTATGCTTAAAGACTGGCTTCAAATCGTTTCTTTGTACCAGGATTTTGGCCATGCGGATATGCTCTTGGTAAGTATCTAGTGTACCGGTAGATGGCGCAACAAAGGCTATTTTGCTTGTTGTTTGTATCAGCCTGGGTCTAGGGAAGTTACTCTTTTCGAATATGATTTTCAATTATGGGAAGTCATCGACTTATATTGATGATGGCACTGCCTTGCCCTGACGAGAGACCAAATAGCCCGGAACCGGTCTAAAAGTGTGACCGGTCCTAATAATTGAAAATCAATTCAGGCAGTTGTATCGCCAAGAGCATATGCATGAATTTCTTCTGTGAAGAATCCTGCGCTAACACCTGTCGAATATAATCAAATGCCCTTCGAGGTATTAGCCAGGGTAGTAGTTGTTTTCTGACATCCTACAATGTAGGTGAGTTGAGGCTGGCCTGAACTAATTGTTCATTTAGAATATTTGATTTGAAGCCAGTCTTCCAGCATACCCATGAAAATTTGTGATATTCATTCCATAATAATTGGTTTGTAATCATGGCTGAGGGAATGCTGTATTCATTCGTTAGAAACAAATTCTGCTAGCTGTCAGGCTTGAGTAGAAATTAAGATGCCTACAAACCCTGATGATTCCACCGATTAGATTTTGTTTGGATTTTTGTAGCGACAAAAACAATCGACGCTTTTGGAGGTTTCCACTTTTTTCCGGTAGGAGGTGTTATGTTCTCATTTTTCAAACTTGATGTTAGGTCAATTGTCACATTGTCACTTTGACATTTTGAGTTGATGTGTATGACCAAATGCGCCTTGGAGGAAGCCAAATTCAATATACTATAGAGACAGACTTGATGATAATGGTGTTTTTATCGTTTTTTTTCATCGATTCCGTTGTATGTAAACATTACGATATCCATTTCTTCTTTCATCGTATTATAATATTGGATTTACATTATTGTTGTCAGTTTTATCTGGGATCTTTGAAAAATGTGGCGCGTTTTTGAAATTGGTGAGGACGGCCTACGTTTGCAAATAATCATTTTCACCTGTTGGTGGTGTTTTATACCCAAGATAGCTGAAATTCACCAATTGTAAATCAATATTCTGAATGAACCTCTGAACTTGAGGTGAGTGGTAAACTGTGGACCACAATTCTCATAAAAATAAGTAGCATGCTTTTCATTCGAACATTTTTAGGACACTTTTTGAAAAATCCCATCCTTCATTTCAATGTTTTCCATAAATGTTTCCATGTTCGAAAGAAACAACAGCATTAGTTCTTCTGAAGCATCATACTGTCCAAAAATTTCTTCCTTTCCATTGATGACTCCACTACATTTGTGGTGAATAATTTCTGCAAACTACTGATCTTGAACACTAAATAAAATAAGGAAACTGTCATACTCCACTAATAATGATATACGGTTGTAGCATTCGACGTATTCTCAGAGGAGAAAAAGTTTCATCCAACTAACTTAAACTCAGATATGTTCGAAATTAAACATGATCTGTAACTCGTATTCGATTGGTCACCGACTATCGTTTATGTTACGATCTCTTCTCACTAGCCAATCGAATGAAAATGGAAAAATCTGATTGCATATTATCACTTAGTGCAAATTTAGCTGCAGACAAGACTGGAAAAAAACGCGTGGGCCACATCTTCACGTATTGTACGGAAACCTCCAATCGCTCAAAAATCCATCAAAAATAAAGCAATCGGATTTCGTTTATTCCAAATTTTCACAGGTATAAGTAAACACAGTAGGGTTTCTAGTCAAGATGCAGGAAAGTTTTGCAATTCCTGACTACAATGCAAAAAGCAGGGGGAGCAACACAAAACTTGCTTCCGAAGAAATCAAGAGACGTCTACGGAAAAGAATATGACAAATAAGGTACTAAACTGAACTACAGGAAGCTGTACAGAACTCATCAATGAAACGTTTTTGCTCGGATACTTTGGTGATCTTGCTGAAACACTTTCATCGATTTCTTTATGGTCCAAATATTCCATGGTAAATAAGGATTTCAACATCGCTAATTACCATAAGTTGAACGGATATTTAAAGCAAGGGCCAAAAATGATACCAGCCAAAAAATTCTGAAGAACTGTCCAGAGAGGACGTTACGAAATTTATTCAGCAGGCGTCCAATAACACGCTTTTATTGAACAAGGTTTTATTGGTATATGGTGTATTTGGAAAGCTCCGGAATTCAAAATTCCATGACACGGCCCTCAAGCCCGAAAAACTTGCGATGTGTATTAATTAGCTTTATAGCTGTATGAACTAAATATTACCGCCTTTTCCTTCTCCTACGTGGGTAACAAATGTATCAACACCGGTCGTGAAAGACCTACATTCTTTCACTACTGAATACAATCATCTAATAACATCAAATGTACAATATTCAAGTATTGATCATTTATATGAAAAATAAAATGGTATAAATCATTTTCACTAGTAAACTTCATATGAAATTCAATCAAATCAATCAAAAAATGTTAAGATCATTATTTCATTGTCTATCATCCATTTATTCTATAGACGAAAAATCCAAATTGTTCAGAAGTCAATGTTGTCAACAAAATTCGTACAGATTTTCCGGAAATTTTTTAAACTTTCACAATTCATGAAAGAATGTAGGCTTCAGTCGTAGTAGACTCACAGAGAGGAGTTGAACTACGACCACGCCGCTGAAGATGGCTGCCGCAGATGCAGCCGAAAACTCCGGAGCTCATAATTCCAGGACAAGTCCTTTAAGCCAGAAAAACTTGCGATATATTTCACAATTTTAATGTCTAGTGACAATTCATAAAAAGTTTTCAAGCCTTTATAAAATAGTCGAATTTATCCAAAACTTGTATTATACCCTTTCAATTCAATATCATTGGAATTCCTTGTATTATAATTTGTGTTATAGCTTGAACGTTCCAAGTTGATTTTCATGTATTTGAGAAGCATGTAATTTCTCAATGTATTTTCAAAAATATATAAGTATTCAGATATAATCTCTATTCAACACTCGGTCAACACTCGAAATGTCAAGGGACTCATGCATCTATGATACTTTGGTATAAATATCTCTTTTAAAATTACTCGCAAAGCCCTGTTCTGCAATTTCTGTAGAATTTCAATCTGAGTTTCATTCAGTGTGAATAATATTGTTGAACAATATTGAAAATGGGGTTATACGAAATATTCAAAATTTTGATTGAAAACACACCAAGATGTTTAAAAAATTCAGATGCAATTTCGATTTTTTGATTTTCAATATAATGAGATCTTGAAATTTGTACTGATCTATTTGAAAGAAGCATGATTTTGACTCACCTGGATTCCGTTTGAGTTCATTGAAATTGAACCAGTTTTCCATATATTCAACATCTTTCTCTGACGAATTTATTATTTCATCTACTGATTGTTCAGTTACATAAATCAAGGTGTCATCGGCGAACAATTGTATCCGACAATTTTCATTACTTTATCAATATCATTTGGGGGTATATATCCAATTTCTATAAATTTTTTGGCAATAATAATAGACTCTTTTTTACTTTAGTATCATTACACCTTAATTGTGTGGTATTTTTATACTTTCAAAGACTGTGACAGATTACTGGCGTGGTGAATAAACTAAACAATACGGTCCAAATAAGAGAATAATAATAGACACTCTTATTTTGTATTATGTAATTTCATTAATAAAGGTTATGAATGAGTTAATCAGTTAATGCTTCTCGCCTTTTATCCCGCGCGGGCTATAAATTACACTTTATATCCGCACAAGCCATAAAATATACTTTACGCCCGCACGGTCATGAAGTACACTATTATGTAGTTGGTAATATACAATGATGAACCAGTATGACAGAAAATTATAAAAGCTGTTTTTGTGTCTGTATGATTAACAAACTAATGAACTGATATCGGAATTTATGGTTCTCGGTAGTGTAGAGGTTATCACGTCTGCCTTTCAAACCGAAGACCGGGGTTCGATTCCCCACTGGGCCACCGTGCTGGGATTCACACGTTAAAACTCCGTTAATCCATTGCTCGTACAAGTTTCGACTTCTGGTTGACATTCGTCAGCTGGCTAACGGAACGAAAAATTTTAGAACAATTCCTTAGACATATTAGAATTCAAGAAAAATCATGCCCGAGGAAGTTCATTATTCTTGAATTCTAAATTGTCTGAATGACTGGTTATGTGATGCTCAAATGGCTTTACAAAATGGAATTATCGGTGAACATGCTGTCAACCTTTCACGAAAGGCAATTCTCCGCACTCAAAACTTGTTACACAACATACATCATTGGCTCATAATAACTTTTTTTTCATTTTTGTGTTGCCATGTTACAACATATACATACAACATATTGTGCCAGCAACGAAAAAATTGCTCTCATGCAAATCCTATCGTTCTCTATCTTTATTTCTGGTTCCTCATTACAGTGTTACGATATTTCGAGGTTCGTTTTCTTATATAATACTCCGAGCAACACTAAACTCTTTTCATTAATTTCACTTTAAAAATACAACTTCTGTACTACTGATACATCAATCATTCTAACTTCATCTAAATAAATCTGGTAAGACTTTTTACTAAACGGTCTTTACTAGACTCCTAACTTCACTCTCTACTTGACTTCTGCCCTCTTTATGAAATGCCTCTCACTTATATATAATATTCGAACAGATGAGATCTTTCCAGGGATACCATTCTCGCGTCGAACGTTCATAACACGCGCTTCCAAAAGCATCCAGCGTTCTCTCGTTACACTATCGACCCCGCTTCACTATCGTGTAGGGTCCTTCTATGACGAGGGTTGTACAGCCACACTCGATCTCCTTCTTTGAATCCACCAATGTTTGCCTTAAGATCATATAAAGCTTTCATCCTGTCACTAGTTATCTTTTTTTTTCAGTGGAATTCTGTCAATATATCTTGAAGTTTATCTGCAAAATACTGCATCTCTCTATCACAGGAGAAATGAAGATGATACTGTTCGGGGTGAACTTTGTGGAATCGTGCACAGCTGCTCTGCAGGCCATCAAAAATAGTAGAAGACGTCGATCCCAATCTCTATGATGTTCTTTTACTACTTTGGATGAATATTCTTCCATAGTCCTGTTCAAACCTTCAAACATGCCATCATACTGTGGGTAGAGGGCCTTGCTTTTTCCCTTCAATTCACGAGCTTTTTGAATGCGTTCGAATCAAATTTTTTTCTTGATAGGAATGTGGCTCCATTGGCTCTCCAAACTTAGAAATTATGTTGTCCACCAGAGCTCTTGCTACTGTGGAAGATTCTTGATCAGGCAGGGCATCTTCACGACATTGGACCTAGTAAATCGTTTGTCGTATCCTCCGAAGTTTCGTTGACTCCTAGATGTCCACCTGATTCACCACTATGAATATCTCCCCAAGACATCACTATTTCTCAACTTCGGCACAAACAATTGGAGAATCCCATTCTTGCCATCGGCTGATTCCCAAATTCTCTTGAGTAGGTCATTCCCAACAATTAGGTAATTCTATTTTGCACATAATTCCTTTTGGTAATCGTTTGGAATTGTACTTCCAGGTGGTTTTTTCCGATCCGCTTGCCTCCCATCTTAAACGTTTTGTAACGTTTGCATCACTCTTTTGGTTTTTTATCATTTTTGCTGTTGTCTAATTGGCGTCAACCAACAATATCACTGGTTGATTAGTTTACGATGTTCAAATCGGTCAGAATGCTCACAAGTATCCGCACAATGCTTTCTTCTGCATAAGGCATGTGCGTTGTTATGCAATCGTCCTGGTCGATGTTTGATCCTGACAAGGTACTGGTTCGACTTCACAATCCACCTTGCCAATTGTCCTTTAGGAGTCTTCATCTCGAGTAACCATTCCAAAGCTGCATAATCTGTTCTAATGAGGAACTCTCTCCCATTCAGATATTTGGGGAAGTGATTTACATCAATGAATATTGATAGTAGTTCTTTTCTTGTTTCGCAACAATTCCTTGTTGGCTTGGTCAGCATTCTGCTCTAGAACTCAATTACTGTTTCTTGGCCATCTTGTTCTTATGATAGTACGGATCCCATACCATTATCACTGTGTTCTGTGTCCAAGATGGACAGGCGTGTGAAACCTAAAATTGAACTGAAGCATAAAGATATTCTGAGTTTTCCAAATGCTCGTTCGCTTTCGTTGGACCAGACAGATTTGACTCGGTCTGTAAACTTATGTATGGCTATCGACGGCAGTAGGTGCAAAGAAACTCCTCACATGTTTTGTGTTTAGGTCTAGGCCAATCTCGAATCACCTGTATCTTCCATTCGTCTGCTCGGTTGCCGTTTGATGACACTGTAATACCCAGAAAATCCACCTCTTTCTGGATCAATGAGCATTTTTGGAGATTCAGTTCAAGGTTGGTATTCTTGTATCCTTCCCTTCTGAACGTGAATGTGCTTTTAGTTTGGACTGATCGAACTCTCTATGAGAAATATGAACTCTGAAGAAACTGAATTGAATCTGGTCTTTGGGTGACAACAAACATAGGCAGCAGAGGTTGTGTACCTAGACACAGAATACTCAATTACTGTATACAGAAGCGAAACAGTAACCTAAAAATATTTGACCTTGCTAGACTTTGGCACCTTCCTGTACACTGAGAAATCTGACAATATAAACCAACAATAGAAAAATACACTGAGAAATTGCAAGTGACCTGCGTCAAATTAATTAGCTCTCTTCATCTGACTCACTGGTGCAAAAGCAATAGAATATTTTAGTACGATCTTATTGTTGCGGGAAGGCGTGGCTTTTACAGAATATGTCATTGGATTCGCTTTTGTATAGTTAAGTATTCTGTGATCTAAGAAAAACTCTCAAAAAGGGTTCCTCAGCTGGGCTATGAAGTTACAACAATAATGATCGCAATGGATGATATGGTATAATTTTTTTCGTTTCTTGAATATAGGTGGATTATTATGAGCTGTTGAGAATTCTGAGCTCTTTAAATTTTTTAGCAGATTACGCATTTCCCAAGAATCATCATGAATTTTGAAAATATTTATAGGTAGGTAGGCAGTGAATTTATTGGTTCATTTTCTTTCTCATTTGGTCTCGGGGAGATAAGAAATTTTCTTGAAAACATCTTCCATTAGGGTTGTGCTGAACATGTTCGTCTTCTAAAACAGGAAGTTGGGGTTTACCAGATTCTTATGGAAACTGGAAAGTGAAAACTAATTTTATTCCTGGAATATTAATTCCGTGGTCCCGTTCGGAAAACTGAAGTTTGTTGGGAAAATTTTCGCGAGAAAAACAACAAATCCTATAATGATTGGTATTGGTTCGGACTTCCATTGCCTATATTAATAACTCCATTGAAACCTGTTACCGAGCAAAGAAAAGAAAAAGCTTATAAAAAATACAAATTTTATATTATTGCATCTATACCAATATATATTCGACATACTCAAATTATATGAGTTATAACCTAGTTAAATAGAAAAATATACTTAGTAAATATACCGTGTAATAAGATCGTAATCAAATCGATATACTCCTAGAGAGCAGAAGTACGTGTATGTGAATATAAAGGGAAAAAGTGAGGAGCACAAAAACAACGAAGTTGATTCCTAAGCATTTTTTTAATATTGGTGTGTTGCGATATTCACTGCACACAATCAACTCTCGATAAAATGTAACCAATGACATTGAAACGAAGGAAAATAATAACCGCATGGAATATTTATAAGACTCGTGAGTCAACCTTCCTGAGAAATCCAGAAATCATTATTTTATGGAGTCTGATATTAACTTCAGGAATAACTTAAGTATTCATATCTATGGATTATGTGGATTCAATTTTGGTATTTGGAAAAAAATTATAAGTGAAAATATGTCACAAAACCTATGATGGAATGTTAGGTCAGAACTGATGTGAGAAATGAACGAAATTCATTATATAAACGAAGATGAATCAGACTCGTTTCTAACATAACCATCAAGTAACATACTTTGCTATGCGACTAGCAGCATTTAGTTTGATAAATTACGGTTGTCCAGTGGTCATTAACATAACTGAAGTATTTCAATAATTTACCACTTGAGATAAAGTGACGAATATGTATATGCCTACTCTTTTAAGTAGGCACGACCACCGGAATTTTCCAACTGGTTGCTTCGAATACATAATTCGTATATAAGAAGCGAACTGTTTGTGTCTCTGATATTCATTCTTACATCACATTGTTCGTAAACTGAACGCAGATTCAACGATCTGCAATTTACTTTCATTATTTACCTTGACATATTTCATTAACATCTACACAAGGTATAATTTCTGTGCAATCATAATATTTGTGTTTGGTTATAGAGCTCGTTTTTTTGCAGATCGAAACATGTTGAAGTTAGTGCTTGCATCTGTCGTTTTGACGGTAGTATATGCTCTGGTGAGTAATTTTTTTTTATAACTGTTTATATTTATGAATATAATGTAATAATACGTAGCATGCATAATTAATTCGAAGGTGATTACTGAGATTACTAATTAATGTAATTGAGCATTCTTCTTATTGATATCCGCCGAGGAATACAGATTGGAATTTAATATTTTTCTAAACAACCTTTCAATTGATATTTTTGGATAGTTGTAAAAGATTCTCCTTACTTCATGATCTGTGATAAATTTCCTCCGATTTCAATTATTTAATTTTTATGTTCATTAAAGGATGATATGGATGTAAAAAGAAATATCCACCCAAAACTTCAAAATAGATGAAAAATAATAATTAAGATGAATTGAAAATATAGAGTACAAAGAGAGCATTATTCACTCTAAACATCTGAATTAACTACCTCAAAAAGTTTTCGCATTCAAATATTAACATTCCAGTGAACTTATTGAATTGATTATCAATTCGAAGATAATAGAGAAGTGATTCAAATATGATTGACAGACAATAATAACTATTAATCTTCATCGGTAAATGAATAGGTGCCTTGGAGGATGATTCCAAAAACTTCCTCAAAACTACCTTCTCTTCATAGAGCAGAGCTAGTCTGGGATTGATAATGAAATGTTATCCCGATGATTGTTTTTTTTTCGGAGAAAACTTTATATTCGTGTGGGAGTAAATATGAATGGTATCTGTTCGAGTTATTGGTGTAAGCGTTGAGCAAAAGAAAGGGACTTCTATGTGATTCAGCGCCCGTCGCGCCATCGCCATTTAGGCAAGGGGATGTTTTCAATAGACTAGCTTTCTTTGTATTTATTGCTGAATATTTGAGGTTACTTTTTCTATAAAAATTTCGGATTTTTTTTTGCATTGATTTGTAGATTGAAAAGCATAAATTCACTTCATTTGATAAATTTGTTTTCTGGCTTTTCGTCGACGACGATAGGGTGACACAATAAACACGATAGGCGTAAAAAAGGGTGTGCCTACTGTTGGTTTTCTAGATACCAATCCAGGCGCCTGAGATTTTTGTGTCGAATTCAGCAACCCACTAGTACTAGTACGCCAAGCAATAGAGCCACAAATGATTGCTTTTTGGACAAAAATACTAACTGGAAACCGCCTGTATCATCCCGTACAGGACAGTCCGTAGTTTATTCCCACCATGTTCTCTACTCGAAAATGCCATTTTTCAATTTGTTATAAACAATAAACAACAAAAAATCGCGTTTTTTTAGTTTTTTATTGTAAAATGGAAACAATTGAAGCAGTTAGCGGTGCAAGAGGATGAACTGTAGAGAATTGAATTCCGAAGAGAATGACGGGTCAAACAATCCGATCGGGTGATTAGAACCGGGAAAAAGCGGAAAAAAACAGAAAATTGTGTCTTTTTTCAAATTATTTTTCGAACAATTCGTTCGGGCCAGTCTCAGATCTACCTACACAGTAGGTTTTGGCTGGCACCTTTGGCTCACACGCGGTCGGCCGTTTTCCTCATGTTCTCACTAGTTTTTAACACACTTGAACGCGTTTTATCGAAAAATCAGAATATATGTCATAATTTTCCGGTTGTTTCCGCTTTTCCCTGGATTTAATTATCCGATCGGATTGTTTGATAAGGATTGTCTTGCACGGGATGCCACAGGCGGCTCCCAGGTAGTATTTTTGTCAAGGATAATATCTCTATTGCTTGGCCTATAGGTAGTGCGAATGCACTACCAAAATTAGCAATAAGTCGCAGTCATTCCAAAGCGCCACGGCATGTAAAATGATGAAAAAAAATACACTCTGATATTTTGTTACTCAACTCTAGTCACTAGTAAAAGCGTATTTTCGTTCTTGAAAAATAACACATAGTTACAAAATTTTTCTTCTTTGAATTTTCCGAAGATTTTTTCCACTTTTTTGTAGAATTTGGTACTGCATTTTCAAATCTAACGACCGTTTTAATCTGTCTGCTTTAGTTTAGTAAACATATGATGGCCGACTACTGCTGGAGTCGGGGCACATAATATCTACAGAGAAGCTGTTTATCCTTCTGGAAAAAACCTTATAATTACATATGTGTAAATATTTCCATTTTTATTCATTATGATCCTTCACAGCTTACCACCAGATTTGAAAAAATCAAATTCTAGGTTTTGTTACCCGTCAACTTTTTTGAGATGAATAATAATTCTACACATTCTGAAGCCCTAATTGCCAACTCTTCCTGAGGTCTGTTTACAATTCACAACATTCGAAAGAATAGGATATTCTGAACAAGAAATTACTATTTGCTAGGTCAATTTCAAACAGATTTGTGTACTGAATAGATTTTGATGTAATTTTCTATAAACTTCATAAATGTCGTATATTTATGGATTCGAGATAAAAAATTTCCATTTTGCATTTGGCTTTGTTCAAATAATTGCGTTTGACACACCAATAACATGTCATTTATGTTTGACGATGTTTGCGAAAACAAAGAGAAGTAATTGAAGTTGAAACAAATCGTAATATTCAAGAAAAGTACGCGCTGCCTGGTACTTTATGTGAAACCCATGATTTTTTCAACAAGAATTTGGATAGAAGACTTTTTACACACTTTCCTTCATGTCTGTGAATTACATTTCTCCTGAAAAATTAACCTGTACGTACTTTTGAATTTGTTACGAAGTAAAAGTCAAGCAAACCGTCCTGTGCTCCCCTAAGAATGTTCACGTTTTCTCTTTGATATTTTGTGAAGGAAATGAATAAAGATATTTTCACGACTATTCCTTATAGTTGATTTATTTCATTGACAAAATAATGAAAATTCTCAATTTTGGGTATTAGGTACCAGGTCCAATTTCCGTGATGTAAACAAAATCATATAGTGAACACATTTCACAAAGTAATCATAGTAACAATCTGCTTTCATTGAATTTTTAATTAAATAGAAGTGGTTGCTACTTGATCAAAACCCATCCTGAAAGTATGTAAGAATGAAAGAACATAGAAGCAGTTTTCGGAATGATAAAAAGAAGTAGCAACCATTCTTTTGAGTGAGGTACATGAGTGAATCAGTTTTCATAAACAGTGACCTGGATGCCGTATCTAGTGAAGCATATATGATCTAAGGGTAAGATCGTTGTCATGGTTGTCGAAATGGCTGATGAAGCGGTAACGTAATGTTTCTGAGGACTGGTATGAAGTTGGAGATGTAGACTTATACCCTGTGAACACAGAAGGCAATTTCAACTTGAGAAGAATGATTTCAAAAGGAGAGCAAACAATTGAGAGTACTGAGATTCCCAGGAACTCTTTTCCACCGTCGACTCTACGAGCTACTCTCAGAAGTTTTCGTGAGACGTGTGAACCTTAATATCAACTCTCTAAGCCATTTTTCAGAAGCAGCATCGTTATTGGCGGTCTCGTGAATTACCAAACGTGGAAGAGTCATTCATAATGTATCCTACATGACATATAACCATTAGTCAAATTTGGGGGGGAGCTGGGAGCCTGGAGGTGCGAAACTGAGAATTAACATTCGAAAGTGGAAAAAAGCTGGACCATCAACGTAAAAAATGGAAGGGTGAAGATGCAGCTCGTACAATTCAAAATATGTTCCACGCCATCAGACTGTATGCTATGATGATCACTGAAATTGAACCTGTCTACTTTTTTTATATATATCATTAGCGAGTTCTATCAAATTCCAAATCGTTTCAAGGATGTGAATGGAAAATTCGTTCGGTTATTATGGTCAATAACAGGCCTCGATATGGAGCATTGTCTATGATATTCAAACCAATTCGAAGATTCTGGGTTGTTGGGGAAATGAGAAGTATTGTGTGTCTAAAAAAATATTTTTGATCAAAACTTTTGCATACCTTTTTATTATTGTAAATAATGGCAAAAATCCATTTCCTTCTAATTGACCAATCAATAATGTCACCTTTTCTTGATTGCACTTCTGCCTTCCTCTCTAGGCATTCTCTCAGAAAGGATATGATGATTGCAAAGATTTGTTTCAAAAACACTGCTCTTGATCACTAGATCATATTTGAAGTTTGTTCTAAAATTGTTCTAAAATTGTTCGTTTCCGTTAACCAGCTGATGAACGTCAACCCTCAGAAGTCGAAACTTGTGCGACCAATGGAAGTATCCAGCAAACTTGACCAAAATACAAACCTGTTTAATATTGAATATATCCACACCTGTAATTCGTAAATTTGTCTTCTCGAAAAAGTTATACTATCATTTTTGTGACCACCTTCAATGTATCCAGATTTCAAATGAGAAATCGAGGATGCCACTAAGCCTTCAGCAGGGTTTGATACCCACAGCAGAATATATTATTGTTTTTATGAATTCAGCAATTTAGTTAACTGAATTTCATTTCGGAAAAGTGATAAAATCTCTACGTGCTATCAATATGAGATGACATATCGCATACATGCGTATATCATATAATAGTATGTCAAATGGTTATTGACCCAGAATAGAGTGAAAGTGAATTGACATGGCTGGATTGAAAAAGGGTATCCTTGATTTATTTCAGGAAGGCCACACCATCCTCAGTTCATAGTCTTCATTGCCAGTAATGTAACGAAATAGTCTCGAATACGTTGTTCCAGTTACGGAAATATAGAACGTACAAGTGATGTAGCGAATATTCGCATTCCCATTCGCAGATATTCGTATATTTTTGCATTTTCGCATTCGGAATATTTCTTGGAATGATTTGCGAAAATGAATATCAGAAGAACAATTGAAGATAAAATTAGGTTCATTAATTGAAATTCATTCATTTCTTGTGTTTATTTATACAAGAAAAAGTAACTTAACCTCGTGATCACATTATCAGTATTCACTTTATCACTTGGTAATATTCATTTATTCAAATTTTGAACGAGACCGTAGACGATTGGCGCCAAATTTGAACAGAAACTGAATATTAGCATTTGCGAATGTCGATAGTTTAAATATATCCGCATTCGCGATTGTTCAAAAAATTGCATTCTTTACATCACTACAACGTACATCGTAGGGCCAATTTATACATCTCTGTTCTAGTCCTAAATCTTCGAATGACAGTTAGTTCCACAATCTTTACAAAGGAATTGGATGTTTATTGATCATATTCTGCTTGAGTAACTTTCTTGAGATTGAAGGGAAAACTGACACAGACGTGGTTCTTCGGATACTCTTACATAGACGTCTAAAATCAACTTTGTTTCAAATGAAATAAGGACTAAGAGTAAAACAGAGATATATAAATTGGCCCGAACATAAAACAGATTTTCACTAGATAAACAGAACGGAATATTCGAAGAATAAATCAAACAACATAAGATTGACTTTAGCGAGGATATTTTAGTCTTGATGAGGAGTAAAATATTCAGAAGTTATCAAAGATGCCATAAGTAGGTGAAGTATTTGGGAGTATTTGTGATATACTCGTATACTAATTATGCAATTCTGGTCCACATTTGGAATTATAACTAACACGCATTGGATTTTCAATTCTGTGAAATATTCAAGAATGACGAACATAAATTTTCAATTGAACAGAAGACCAAATTCGGATCCTGAAAATGAACAATTACTGTACTTTTTCTGTTTGTTGGTGAAATTTTGTGAAACAGTCCAAATTCTAGTTTGAATGATTCAAATGAACTACTATGGACTAACATCTGTCAGAAAACAACTACTTACTGGCAAATAATATCAAGGAGTTGAAATATATTCGGCAGGTATCAATGCGGGATCCTTCACAGAAGAAATTCCTGCTTTTGGTGTTATGACTGTCGGAATTGATTTTCAATTATTGTATCGGGCATACTTACAGACCAGATGCGTCACTACTGGTTAGTTCCCATAATCAATTCAAAAATGATGATTTTCTACATTAAATAATTGAATTCCTTCCACAAAAAGCAAAATAAGCATTTATCACGCCATCTGCCCATAGACGAGGTACTTACCAAGAGCATATCAAAGCAAAACTTGAGGAATGGCTATTTAGCAAATCATTCTAATACCTCCACAATCTCATAGGTGTTAGCTCATCAACCTACTGCGTAGATGAGTTGAGATTGGTCTGATTATTCATTTAGATGATTTGATTCATAGCCAGTTGGCGATTTTTCTCACTGACTATTACTCGTGAAATTCAGTATCGAGGCCAGGGGCGACTTAGATATGCTTTTGGTTGGTACTTCGTCTTTGCATAGATAGTGTGATGACGGCTTGCCTTTAGTTCCAGCCTCGTTCAAGGTGATACTTTTGGAAGAATTTGATTTATAATGGTGACTTCGAGTTGATTATAGAAACTTCTTATTGAACACCAGAGGCTAAATCGTTCGAAACCTGTTTTCAATAATTGTAGGTTTGGACGATGGGGTTATCATTGAGATTCATGCAATGATACAGATTAACACAATGTTTCAAAAGAAGAGATATTTTCAAAAGATCTCCTGAAAACACAAAATGCGAGTTTTGTGAAAATTTTTTTCAATTTAAATTTGAGACTCGAAGGTCAATTTTTCGTTCTAGGAAATCGTTTGTACCACTCCATATATTATATAACATCTATTTCAATCAATGAACTCCATTGTTGCATTTATCTGTTATCAAAATATCAATTATTTTTTCAGGATAGCGGCGTTGTATATCTTTTCGATCCGTCGGGCAAAAGTGGCGTCACAGGAAACGTCACGTTCACCAAAACTTCCAATGGAGTCCAGATAACTGGTACAGTCCACGGACTGTCGGCAGGAAAACATGGTTTCCATGTCCATCAATTGGGTCACATTGCACCAGGATGCACAGGAACTGGCGGACATTTTAATCCCTACAACGTTAGTATATCTGAAATAATGAAATAGATCAGAACAATCTTCCCAAACTTTTGTGGTGACTTGGAGATCGGCCGAATACATGTTTTTCAGAGCTCGTGTTCCATCGTAGGAAGTATTTCATACTCAAATTGTGAGAAAACTCGAAGAACAACCATCCGATTTTCACGGTAACCTAAAATTGAAATCAATACTCATCATCTTTAGTGTTCGAAACGTACTCTTTCAAGAAAATCGCGTTGTTTAATGTGTTAATGTTTCAAACAAATGAATGGTGTGTTTTCGTTTTGAAACAGTGAATGTTGAAGAAATTAGGCTTCGAGTCAATTTGTCTAAAACGTAAAC
Organism: Zygogramma bicolorata; assembly: GCA_032362365.1. Lineage (NCBI taxonomy): Eukaryota > Metazoa > Arthropoda > Insecta > Coleoptera > Chrysomelidae > Zygogramma > Zygogramma bicolorata. Next base: position 231,136 of record JAVJAQ010003840.1, read on the forward strand.
AAAATCTGATTATATTCCCAGGTCCGTCCTCTAAACTACACATAATTTACCTGTACCATACACAAGTTCACTTAGTTGAAATGATAACTACATTTTAATCCAACAAGAACATCGTGCAAGATTATGTAGTTTCAAATTTTCCACTTCAGTGGTTTCAATAACATTAGTAACAACTAAGAGTATTATAGGAGTCTCTAGTCATGAAACACTTGTTTTCTAGTTGAATCCGAGACTCCACTACATGAAATAGTCTTTGTGTTTCTGTTGACAATACATTTTTTATTAACATTATTCATTTTTCCAGCAAACTCACGGAGCTCCGGAAGATAAAGTACGCCATGTTGGAGATCTTGGCAATATCGTAGCTGATAATACAGGTGTAGCTACTATCAACTTCGTCGACAACGTCATTGCGTTGGATGGGCCCAACTGTATCATCGGTAGAGCCATTGTAGTACACGAGAAAGAAGATGATTTGGGAAAAGGTGGTAACCCTGATTCCCTGCTAACCGGAAACGCCGGAGGACGAGTCGCCTGTGGAGTCATTGGAATACAGTAAATAATTTATGTGTTTTTGTGTGAAGTTCTGTTTTATTAAATGTAAAAATAGTTTATGAAGACAAATAGTTATAATGTTCTAATACTCAATCTTCGAATAATGACATACAAATCTAATTTCTAACCAGAACGATGATTTAATGAAAGGAAAACCTAGTCATTTGAAATGAGTATGTGCAGACTGAATGAAAATAGTTCTGATAGGTTGATCGTGAAGGTGATCATAAAAAAGGTGATCCGAAACAGAATCTGGAAACCATCACTTTTTTGTTCCGAAAACGTCTGAAAAAGTTTGTGTTTTAGAGACACACTGTTGATTTTATATAATACTGGATTTACCGAATGATGACACCCCGCGATGGTAATAGAGGCTAATCATCACCAAATACTTGAATTTTACAAGGTTTATAATTTCAAAATTTCATCTGAGTCGTCAACGAAACATACTTTTGGATAATAGACCACAGTTCACAGTTCAAATGAGCCTCTATAGAAGATATTCGCTGAGGTAAAAATTCACCTTTTTAAACAAATCATAGAATACAGGGATTAATAAATCAAAAAGATTAACTAAAAAAATACGTGATACAATATATTGAAAAAGTCATTTGGAATTATCCAACACAGCCATATCTCGAATATTCTTGAAACCAAAAACTATTTACAGTTTTTTTGTGTGCCTTCATCTCTGACCCCACTGAGTATTTTCGTTTTATTCGTTAAGTCGTATTCAAGATGTACTTTTTTCATAATGTTATATTATCTCAATCTGTAATGATATACAGGATGTATCACTTCAGCTCCACCCATGTCACTCTGAATTTTTTTAAAATGAAGATCTGATGACTAATAATCATAGCCTACATTTTCATTGTTCAGTCCATATTCTGACAATTGTGGAACCACTTAGTATGATATGATTTGTTGCTGATATAGGCTCATTTTTATAGGTTGTGATGTGGAGTTTCAACTAGGAATTTGACAGAAAATATATACGAATTCGGTCAGAGTTTGTACTATAAAACAGCCCTCACTTGGCATTTTTTCTGTGACTTTTTACATCATTGCTCAATAGTTTAATGATTCGAATGTGTTTCTGAATATGGAAATGTTTCATGTGTGCTGGATGGGAGCGAACTGGCAGTCTAAGAATTTTTTAGTGTATTCTCAATAATTCTTGAAACAATTTACAGGGACGAGGACAAGTAATTGACTCCAATGAAACTCAATATTTGAGTCTATTGAATTATTATCTTGAGAAATTTTTCGAAAACAACTCTCATATGTATTTTTACCATAACAAAATTATGTACAATATCTGAAGATGAAGAATAAGATACAAAAGACACGGAGGTGATCGGAGTTGAAGTGATACATTCTTTATATAATTTCTGATTTGGATAATATCCAAAATATGGGTATTCCGGTAACTCTTTGAGGACTAGTGCTCACTTAGGAATACCACAATTCAAAAGTCTTCAACGAAACGGCCTACTGGCTGTTCATATGCACCAATGTGTCACATGGGTTGCCTAATGAACAGAAATTCGGGAGTTTACCTCTGGCGGGGTGAAGCTAATGGAAGGTTGATTGCTATCGTGAGTCGCTGCTGGAAATTACTTCTGAAAGACGACTAATCGTGAAAAAATGGTTATTATATCAATTATATATATTATATCGCGTGAAGATTTTCGTGGTTGCTAAGCAACATACATCAGAATGACAATTCGGTTCAACCTACAAAAAAATGATCCTAACTATGATAAGCTGTATGAAGCTCGTCCACTTTTCTCCAAACCCCTCCAAAAATTTATTTCCGCTCTAGAACCATATGAATTCGAACAGATGGTGAATCCAAATCCAAATGCACAACGTGTAAAGTAGGCCTGTGCATAAATATGACAAATACTGTTTTGCTCAATATCACGCTAAGGGCCGGTTTTTCAATGCAAGATGTTTGTAAGATTAAACTAACCATCATTTTTCATCCTTTTCACTCTCAAACATCATCCACGCGCACCTCCTTATTTCTTTCATCTATCTGACAGATAACTAATTTATCCTCGCATTGAAAAACTGAACCTGAGTAGATTCCATAAGCTCGCTATGTTCATAGGGTGGTGACATCCTTATGTTTTTAACTCAAGCAAAATGTTTTGTCACCTTCAAGTATCATAAACGAATAATTATATAAGAATTAATTCAGCAAGTTTGTTCTTTCGAAGCCCTGCATAGCTAAAAAAAAGAGTTAAGAAATACGACCTAATGCAAAAAACGGGTTGTTAGAGTTGAAGTGATACATCCTGTAGTTTTTTTTGATTCGGGTGATATTCGAGCAACTTCAAACCACTTTTTCCATTTTTTAACAATTGTTGAGCATAATATATATATATATATATATATATATTATTAGTGTCTGTATAATTACCAAATGAATGAAATAATGACGGCATTCATAAGAATTTGAGAAAAATAAACTATAATATATATATATATATATATATATATATATATATGTTTCATCAGCAAGTACGACTTTCGAAAATCTAAATAATGGAAAAAACAGTTATATGACTGAATATGGATCAGTTATAAAAATTTCAAGTGAAATATAAAAAATTCAGTGAAATATCTCTACAAGTGGGAAAAAAATATGACTTTGAAGTAGCGTTTGCAAGAATAATTTAATTCCAAATGGCGGTCCAGTATTTAACATCATTTGACCTAGACGACGTGGCTCCTAGTAATCGCATATTAGATATAAGATCATTAGTGTGCAGTTACTCGTTGATGGTTGCGACCTTACTTGCAATGATGATGGTTCGATAGGCGTGAAACCAGTCTGCAAGTATTCCCCCACGCTATCAAAGGAAAATTCATACCACTTCTTGTATCACAACAAACAAATGCGAGAATTTGTTTTTGGAGGAATCGTGTACTAACATTTGTCGGTGTTATATAATTTAGCACAACTCAGTTTTATAATTTTCGAAGAACACTAAAATCTGTTTGAATTCTACTTTTTTTGTTTCCTTACTGGAGGAGCAAAAGTGCTAATTAAATTAAAAATTCTATTATAGTCCAGAAACGTTATTGTTTTCTGACAGATATAAGTGTGGGTGAAGTGAGACTGGAATTTAACATATCTTCAGTTTTTTTTAATTCATGTCGGTTTCACATCCGATAAAATCCCCTTATCGAGTCTAAATCGCGAAAATTTCTCTTGAAAAATGATTCCTTCTATTTCAACAAACATAAAACAAATTTGAATCGATCCTAGGAAAATTATAATTTTGTTATTTTTTCATTTTGTCGAAATGAAAACTACACAACCTATTAATAAAATAAAAAACTCTACTTGGTGAAACTTCTATTAGGTTATTTGTGATACGTAAACTGAAATAATCCGATTCAAACATGGTATTGATAGCATGAAACTTCTCCATTCACATGCCAATGTAGAACGAATCGAAAAGAATTTTTATTATCATTTTCCGTTGAAGAACAATTCTTCGTTTTTTTTGTCTGGTATGCCCTTCAACCGCACAGTTAGTGTTCTCTGGTGCCCAGTACCTATGATTCTACCTATTAACTGTACAAGAGTTTCAACATCGCTCTACATATTGTCAAGAGGTAAATGGCTTGTAATTTGAGCACTTAATCTAATAGAAGTTAATTTATGAAGTCCTATAAACGATGAAATTTGATTCGGTGTAAAAGTTTAAACTTTTCCTAGAGATCAATTATCCAAACCCTAACATCAAAATGATATTTTTGTAATTGATCTCTAGGAAAAGATTTATCGAATCATTTGTCATTTCTATAGATTACCTATATTATCATTAATGATATCTCTTTCATTTCTCGAACATACGGTTATGTAACATACAAAAATATATGCTTAGTTGACAACGTTGCTTGCTGAATGTGAATGGTTCGGACTTCCAGTCTCTATATTATTAACTCTATTGAAACCTGTTGCTGAGAACGAAAGGATGAAAATACGAATCTAGTAAGGAAATCAAATAAAAAAAAAGTATCTATCAGAATCCAAACAACAATGAAATCATTGACTGGTTTTACTTTGCGTTCACAGTAGATTGGTGAACAGACAACTGTCAGAAAACTTAAACAACCACTCTGCTGTCAGAAACCACAATAGTCGTTGAATTATTTCTGATAGATGCCCGGGCAGAAGTCTTCACTCCACTAACTCCCTTTTATTGCATGGCATTGACCACTTGAAGATGGATTATAATCATTGTCCCCCTTGCGCTGGAATGGTATTTAAAACATAGCATTCTGAAATAACGGAACGAACGAAAATATTTTTATGAAGTTGAGAGACTTGTAGTAAGATATTATTGAATCCGTGACTAGAGGATTATACTGATGCAGGTTCGTACATACGTTTTTTGGGGGAATTGTATTGAAGAAAGTTATCGAACCAACTGAGTTCATGAACATTCCAACACCGAATGATGTAAGTACTATCCTTCAAAGCCAAGCAAATGAAATTTCTTCTCACCATAAATCTGCAGTGAAACTCTGATGTCTCATAGAATCGAGAAATGACGCCAGCATCGAAATCTCGGCACTCTCTGCTGATTCCTATCCTAGAAACGCGTCGATATGAAAATATTCATCCAATTGGACTCTGATGAATAGACATATTCATATTTTCGTGTCAAAGCGTTTCTAGGAGAGGAATCAGAGTACCGAAATTTCGATTCTGACGTCATTTTTCGATTCTATGATACATATTCATACATCAGAGTCCCACCACTGATGATCGAAAAATACAGTAATTCATGAATGCATTTTTGATTCTTGAAACTATTATTCAAAATTTTCCGAACACTTTGCATAAAACAAGTAAGAAAGGGTTCATTCATTTTCATTACTTTATCGACTGAGGGACGCTCAAGATAGCAAACACCTTAGATAAAATAAAAAAACGAATAGATTCAATAATAGTGAATCTGATGGTAATCTAGAGGTACAATGAAAATAACGGATAATATCTGAGAGAGATCTGTTGATTTAAATAGTATCTGTTCGGAAATGCTGATTCACCGTAACTTGATTTCCAAATATTCACCAAAATGCATCATTTATGAAAAATCAAAACAGGTCCATACATTTCAAGAACCTAATGAGTTCAACGACTTGATTTATTGTAACTGTGTATGATTACAAAAGACAATAGTGAGAATAAAATCTCGGAAACCATCGTTTGTGTCGCCCGTATAATCATGTGAAGATACGGTTGAAGTTGTTTTAAGAGATTATTAAGAATATATTTCAATACAACACAAAATTATTCTGACTGATGTTTCCAACAGTAGTTAGTACGGCACTTCTGGGTAATATTTCAATTTTTGTTCGTTTGTCCACTATAATAGCTGCAGAATTTATCGTGCATTTTGAATTCAATTAACTTCTGTACAACCAATGAAGAACAATAATCGCTGAGCGTAGTCATCAAAGGAAAAATCCAGTGAAGTTTGGAGAACAACGTGATGATTCGGAAAGAGAAGATAAGTACCTATTTGCTCTGAATTTGAATTTCATGAATCATGATCGACACAATGACGAAAATATTTCCAAGATGACGGGAATCTTCTATCCGATTTCTGTTGAAAAATATAAATAAATTTCGATCCGTGATTTTGAAGTGATCTAAAAATTTCAAATTGTACGAAAATAGGTACGACCGTTCCATCAAAAATTCCTCAATCAACTTTTTCTTTTCATTGTTGGGAATTGTTGGAAAGAAAACGGTTCATGGAAGAAATTTCCCAAAATAGACAATTTTTTTACGAAAGGGTGTATAAGGAGACATATATTAAAAATCAATTACTCATGGAAAATATGACATCGAATCGATAAGTGAATTTATGTATAATTTGTAGGAAAGCAGTTTTTTACGGAACCCAGTAAGTAACCTTGAACTCTTAGAACAATTCGCCTGCAACTGTTCTATCATGTGGGACTTCGGGCAGTCAGGTGGCCTCGAGTCGTGTTGCTTCTAAGTAATCTGCTACAATATGAAAATTGAATAATTCAACTATCGCCCATTTTCGTATGCAAATTTTTTGTATCCACGAGAAAGTCACGTTATAAATAATGAACGATTATTGAAAACTAATCATTCGCTGGCCCTTATTATCGTTATAGATTCACAAAGTGATTTATTAGGAATGGTAAAGTCACTGAAACTACTATTCAGATGACAAGAGTTATTTGTTTCCCAATTATTAGCTAGAGAAAGAAACAAATTACTGGGTTGATCTTTAATGAAACTAGTTTTGTTGAAAACCATTTCCAGTAATTAGAAAAAATCTGTGACAAACTAGCAATTCGAGTGGGATATGAAATCTCTTGTCCATATCAATTCAGATTTTGAAAATAATTGAGGGCGCTGGTCTCATTCTATCTTTTTTGTACGGAATAGCTGAAGGGAAGATGGGTGTATTTTTTATGATCGACAGATAAAACTCTCGAATAGCTATAATCGGGAGATTGAAGTTTCGAATAAGTATGATCAACAATTAAAACTGTTGGATAGCTATAATTGCCAAATAGCGCATAAATGAGTGAACCGTCCACTAGCTATAATCGATAGGTCGAATAGTCGAATAGCTAAAACTGACAGTTTGAACTGTCAAAGAGGCTCGCTTACTCGACAAGAGAAACACATTTGAAAATTTGCAGAGATATATTGACTGATGTGGCAGATATTTTATGTCACTCAAGTGAAATATGAACTTAAAAACGTGGTCCACTACGTATTTACAGATAGGATGAATTCTCAATTTTTTGCTTACCATTGATGTCGGAAAAAATACCAGAAAAAGTTGAATAGAAATATTATGTCACCTTATTTACCGAGTTTCATAGTAAAATTCTCAGTTGAAATTCTCCATTATTTTGTCTGAAATAAGCATTTCTCTCAATTCGACACACACACTTGAACTGTGAGAAGTTGATTTTTATTAAATATTTTCGAGTTACATTCAGGCAATTTGTAAGTCATCCTGTATCATTTGAAAGAGTACACCGTCATGATTTCTGAAATTTGCCAAATGTTTTCACCTGTAATTGATACAGGACAGCCGGTTCTTGAACTTGAACAGAAATTCTGTATTACATGAAGTAGCCCGCAGCGCCTACCTCTTTTTGCAGGTTACGATTTGTTTCAGCTTCATAATTTCTACTTCAAATGTAGATTATGGAAAATTGATTAAAAAAATATGCCATTGGGGTGAATCGGTATATGACTTTGTCTCGTGTCGCAGTTCGATACATCCACTCCATATCTCCCTACGTCATTTTATTCAAATGAAAACAATCCCGCATGACTCAAGAAATTGTCCCGTGGTTCGAAAAAAGAACCCGGAGAGTATTCCGGGAGTTTTGAGAAGTTCAAATTTTTTGGAATTGGTGGTTAATTCCAGTTTATCCACTTCGTATCTCTGCCGCATAATGAAAAAGGCGATAAATCCTCTACTTCAAGGTGGTAGAAAATGCATTTTGAGCAAAATTGCATATTAAATAATGATTTTGCAGCGCTCGTACGATGAAACTATTGATTTCACAAAGAATAATTGATACATAAATTGTAGGAAATTTTTAGTTTAGTTTCATTCTGTTGTATACATACATTTTTTATGGTGAAATGAGTCAAAAAAGAGATATTGTCAAAGTACTACTGAAATTTGGATGGTGCCCATTAACATCTATGGAATTCCCGAAAAACTTTCTAGGTGAATCTACCAAATGGTTCATTAGGAATGAATTGACAGCTTGAACTGTGTAGATTATACGAAATTTACTCTCTTCAGTTTTGAGTGAATGCTAAGAAAATAATTTAGAATATGGAGTTCACTTATACACTGATGTGCTGTTAGTGAGAAAGAATGTAGAAAAAAAATTACTTGTTTCTTCAAACGTCGGAAAGTTATGACATTTTGTGACTGCCTCAAGCATTCCAAAGTTCACGTTCGTCTTCAACTTTGAAGCATCATTACCATGGTTAAATTCAACTTTTTGTGTCAGAGGCACGAAAAGTAATTACTTTATTTGCTTAAGTAGTATCAGTTTTTCCACAGGACCGATAGGTAGGCCTCAATCTTCTCAGGAAGAAGATTGTAGGTAGTACCTCAACATTAATTCAGAATTTAAAATGTATATAACTATAATCCTTGTTTTCAAATTCAGTCACACTATCTTTCTCCTAAAAATAAAATTTTGTTAGCGAAACGCCCGTCGAGTTCTACTAATATCAGTTTGTTTTTAGTAGCAATAAAATGTTTTGAACAATATAACTCGAAAGAACGAAACACTGTTTTTCCATCTCATCAACTGTATGATTTTTTTCGGATTGGATTGCTTCAAATCGTCTGGGTACACCAAAATGTAACTGAGGAGCCAGTTTCTGAAAATCTGGTATATAGTTGGATCCAGATCATGGATTTAGAGATTAACATATTATATGTTTAACTAGACTTGGTCAAGCATTCAACCTAATAGATTAGATAACCATTTGTCGGTTAAGTGACCACAAAGATTACTATACTCCTTGGATGATCTAGCAATGATACGAACTTTGAATCGAGATTGCAGCGATTGTGATCTATCACGAAACCATTTGAACCAAAAGAAAAAAATTTTGATCGCAAATTCAAATCGGACTACAAATAAATAATGAATCATTCTAAGCTGAAGAAATTCCAGTATGTTTTCAAAATCACCGCACCCATGGAAATATTTCATTTGTTTAGACGTTTCCTCTTCATTAACACAAAAAGAGGCGACCAGCACACTTGTGCTTAGGAACGGCGACGTAAGTACCTATAGTAAACACAAAATTGTGATAGTTACATCAAGGTTATATATTATGTTATCTGGAAGTAATTGAAGTGATTGAAGAATTGAAGAATTTTCTTCTCTTGAAGATACTAACCTTGTTAGCGAAACGAGCGTCGAATTCAAATAATATTAGTTTGGTGTTAGAGTAACTGATCTTCACGAAAATATATATATATATATATTTTATATCCAAAATGTTATAACACTGAGATATGAGCATTATTGCATAACCCTTCAATTCGATTGAATATGTGACTGCTATCTAAAAAAGTTTCCAAGAATATAGTTTGGTCCACCAAACTTTTGTGTCAGGAGTAGTGGGGATGAATAAACGAAAGTTCAGGCATGAAAGATTCTAATGCAGAGATAGGTTTTTATTTTCGGATATAAACGCAAATTGACATATTCCCAACATAAAAACAACAATCTTGAAATAATTCCGTTTCTCCCCTTGATTGATACTTTGTTTTTCCAGTCTGAACGATCCACTCATGTAGGCCGATGGCCGATACTGTACATAGATTCATATTGAACCATCATCAGATTTGTGAAATAACTATGGATTATTGAATTGAAGGGTTTCACTTCAAAAAATTGCATATTTTTTGGATATCCCAATATACTCGAATAATATTACCAAAAAACCTACAATGAATGCACCATAGAGGCACAATAATAGTTTTTCTGTTACCTACTTCCTGACCATTGAAAATTAATTATGAAGGATATTCTGTGATCGATCCTTCGAGCACTTTCCGATATTGCTAGAACAGACAAAGGAATGAATAAGTTATCGAAAGTCTATGCCACAGAAGTGTGATTACTCACAGAAGCATTCTTCTTTTAGTATAATATGATTTTCATGGAGCTTCGTTCCTGTTTCTCCAATAAGGTAAAATGTAGCATTATAATAATAATAATAATAATAATAATAAATGTCTTTATTTATTTAGGAGTATTAAAGAAATTCTACTACACAATCAGAATCGGGAGAGGTTCAGTTCGTGTGTCAACATTCGCATATTGACCCACGTCTGCTCTTCCACCTAACCCTAAAAAGTCGCTATAAACGCAGTGAGAGGATATATACATAAAAAATCACTTTTTGTAACTGGATCCAACAAATAATTAATATCAACGAACTTTAGAGACTATTTTTGTCCACACAGTAGTTTTTCGAAGATGTGTGATTTGAATTTGTTTTTCGACATGGCTCGGACATCAGGGGGCAAGTTATTCATGGGGGTAGGTAGCTATAGAGTATGAGAATTATCGTTTGAAAAGTTGTGAGCTGTGGCGAGGGATGGTGAGGGCATTTTTATGTCTGAGATGAAGTGTGTGAACGTCTGTTCGAAATCTAATTTTGAAGTACAGATAAGGCGGAGATTTTTCCTTGAGTATTTTGTAATATGAACAGAATGAGTGTAAATATCTACGATTTTCCATGTTCAACCATTTAATAATTTCAAAAGTATGACTTATGTGTTCATACTTCCGGATACCAAAAATCAACCTCAAACAAGAGTTTTGCATTTTTGAATTCTATTTTCATCGAACTGGGTGAGGCAAAAGTTATAAACAACATCACTAAAATTGAATTTAGATAATACTAGTGCATCACACAGCATGGTTTTGGTAGATCTGTCTAAGAAATTGCGATTTTGATATGAAAGTTTCAACGAGGCAAAAGCTTTCTGTAAGCAGTAACTAACGTGATGAGAAAATCTGAGATCTTCATCCATCCAAACTCCCAGATTCTTCACTATGTTTGTGAATTGTACGTTTTCATTGCACAAATTAATTTGTTTCGAATATTGTTGTAAGAATGTTTCTCGATGTCTTTTTTTTTCCAAGAACTATAGCATTAGTTTTCGCCATATTCAACTGAAGGCAATGTTTTTAGTATTCTACAAGATTAATTAGGTCAAAATTCACAGCAGATAAACTGTTGGGATTCGATTGGATGGAAGGAGATTTGTAATTGTATATCATCAGCGTAGTAATCCTGTGCGAAAGACAAAAAAATGTCTGGGAAATTGGAAATATAAATGGAGAATAGAGTTGGTGACAAAATTGAGCCCTGTGGTACCCCTCTCTCTATACTAGCTATGCTTGATACCATTCCTTGGTGTTTCACGACTTGACATCTGCCCGTTAAGAATGATTGCAGTAATGTAAGTGCATTGCGAGAAAATCTACTATAATGAAGTATTGACAACAATAACTCGTGGTTGAGCGTATCGAATGCTTTCGAATAATCTAATAAGATCAGTAGAGTAACTTCAACTTGGTCCCAAGCTCTGAAGATGTCGTCGCTGATTTTCAGCAATGCTGTGGAGCAGCTATAACCTGATCGAAATCCTGACTGATGGGATTGTGAAATTTTGTTTTTTTGTAGATGTTCTTGTATTTGTGAGTTAATGAGTTTTTCGAGTATTTTCGAGATGGTTGGTGGCACACTTATTGGGCGAAAATCATTTAGAGAAGCAAGATTTTGCACCTTTGGTAGTGGAGTAATATAAGCTTTTTCCAGTCTGTAGGAAAAACGGAATGTGTTATAGAGAAATTAATTATGTGCGTTATGTAAGGGAGTGTAAATGGTAGACAAAGACGAATAGTAAATATATTAGAGCCGTCGGCTCCTGTAGATTTACTTTTTATTTTGTTTATAATGTTCAGTAGTTCTATTTCTGTGACAGGCCTGAAATGACAGAAGGACGATACTGTCTGTTTCAAATTATTCTCATAGAATTCTCTAGTTTCTACATCGGGGCCTAATTTTGGGATATTCTCAACTAAATGCTTATTAATTTCATTCACATCCCATTTCGACCCTATGAAGTCATAATTTTTTGCAGAGTCAGCTACTAAGGATTTCAAATTTCTCCACATTTCCTTCGGAGATTGATGTTTCAGATTATAGGTGTAGTAAGTTTTTTTTCTTTTTTTATAAAGTTACCATGTTACGGAACTGTTTATAAGAGCGCCAGTCACCTTCACTTTTAGTAACTTTGAATTTCTTCAAAGCTTTATCCCTATCCGTCATCATAGCTTTCAGCCCATTCGTAAGCCATGGTGCATATTTTTTGTAGTTCGTATGCACTGAAACGGTGCATGTATTTCTAGAAGACTTACAATATTGGAAGTGAAAAAGTTTCTTTTATCATCAATGTTCTGTATTTCGAATATAATGTTCCATGGAATTGATTGTAAGTCTGCATAAAATTGATGTTCATTAATATTTTTGAAATCTCTGCAGTTAATGAATTTGGGAGTGTTTGCCACTGTGTGGCAATTGACATCAAAAAGTAGCATTTCATGATCAGTTATTTCAGGTATATGTTTCGTTTTGTGAATAGTGAGTTTTTCATCGTCAGAAGTAATAATGTAATCGAGCAAACTGGCCATATTTTTGGCTATTCGTGTTGGTTTCTTCATCATTTGTTTCAACCCCAATCCTGCCAGAACGTTATTTACGTAATCAACATGATGGCTGTGTAGATCTAATAAATCGACATTGAAGTCGCCTAAACACATCAATGTATCAACTGTAGGTAGGATGTTCGAAACTGTATTTTCAAACGTTCGAAAGAAAACTTAAAAATTTGAGTGCAAAGGGTTATAGAATGTGCCAAGCGCATATACTTCTTTGTTCAGGAAAATTTTCACCCATATCTGCTCAATATCTCTGTTTGATGAAATGATTGAGTATCCCAAATGAGATTTCAGAAAAATGCCAACACCACCTCCCGCCGAATGTGATCGATCTACTCTTTCAAAAATATACCCAGGAACTTTGATGATTTCCGTGGAAATATTAGCATTAAGCCATGTTTCGCTCACTGCCAAGATGTCCAACTCAAGTGTGAGGATAAGTCAGATTTTTTTTCCATAATCCATGAAATGAAAGCATATCTGAAAGAATTTGAACGGAATGAATATATTTTTCTTTCGCTTACAGTGGTTAAGCAGGATATCAAATAATAACTTATGACTTTAAAAATATACAATATATTTTGGATTATAGCAGAAAGCTCAAATCAATATAAAAATTGAAAATAGTTCTGAGCATACCTCAACCACAATGCTTCTAACAGACCTTTACATTAACAGCCTCTTCTTCTTTCTTTTTTCGCCATTACTGCAAATTAAGGAACCAAATGACATAAAATAAATTGATAACTTGAATGTTTTTATGACTAAACTATCATGTGATATTTGATGTAACAATCATTGGGTTCGTTCAGCCGTGCTCAACAGTTGAGTGATGTGTCAACTTGTTCGGCTGAACGCTGAACGGACCGCTGCATCATTGATCACTCTCAACCGTTGAGCAGCGGCTCAACACGTTTAGTGATTATTCTCAACGGTTGTGCACTGCTGAACGAAGCCATTACTTGAGCGTGATGTTCTCAAGAGCTCCAAATAAAATGAATTACACCGGCTGACTTATGGTACACCCCCTTAGTGATGTTTACGAAATTCTAAATATTGAACATGCGCACAGATGCAGTTTTTGAAGTGATGGTGGATTCTCCTTAACTTCCAGTATTTCCGAAAATGACATCAACTATTGATTTAGAAATGGAACACCCTGTATGTTATTGCATTTTGAAGTCTACATATCGGTGTGAGATCGAATCCTGCCCGAGGAAGTTTATTGATCTTGAATTCTAATCCGTCCAAATGCTGCCAGTAGTATGTCTATACCCGTGTCATTACCGACATGGGAAACTTGTGGCATTCCCAACTACGTGGTAAGCCCATATCGTCTTAAGCTGGATTCAGACAGGTCCGAAATCCCATCAGACCAATCAGAAAGCTATCTGATCGTCGTACGATCGGATTTCGGATCTCTCTGAATCCAGCCTTAGAGGGGAATGGGCTGCCGGGCGGTGGAAAAAGACAGTCTATGGTCGTCCGCCCATGACCGTTGTTTATCTGAGCCACATTCAGGTTCAAACTTGCAAAAGTTCAGGTGTTCATCAGATGCCGATGAAGGAACCGGCCTCCAGCCAATTCTAATGGCTTCCGCGGCGTGTGAATCCCAACTTGTTCACGTTCAGGTAGATGAATTGTCTCGAACATTGTAGATGGATGTCAGTTGTCAGTGTAAAAATGTCATCTGGAGAATACAGACGTAAATCGAAAGAATTGAGTGCCAAAGTAGGAGCTCTAGTCAAAGTCTGGGAGTTTTACGAAACAACTGGAAAAGCAAGCCATATCTGCCGATTGAAACAAGGTTTTCTGAAGGTTCAGAACACCAGTTCCGGTGTGACCGATAGGAGCTGTCGGGAGAATTCAACCAGAAAAACTCTGAGGAAAGCTACCATATATAATGCTCGAATAAATAGATTCAATAAAACATGTATTTTAACTGAATGATAGACGCAAGAGCGCCATGTATTCAGAGAAAACATAAATGACAGACGACACTGAAGTGACGTATGACGTGAATGATAGAAAACGTATGACTCGAATGACAGATGACGTATGGAGTGGGCGACAGATGATATAAATTGAGACACACGACATATTATGATGTTAACGACAGACGACATATGACGTGAATGACAGACGACACATGACGTGAATAACAGACGACACATGACGTGAATGTGTATAAATCAACTTATAAGGTGAGATATATCTGTTAGATATATCCCACTCTTTGATTTTTCTGTTCAAATTTTTTTAGTACCTTTTTGAGCCCCTTAATCTAAGAGAAAAATAACCCTTCGAAGTACTGCAATTTATTGAAAGAAAATGTGGTGATATCGCATTCAAAAGCCATCTAACTGAAGAATCAACATTGTTCTAGGTACACACAAACTTGTATCTGTTGAAGGCGGCATGATTCTTGCACGGTGTGTACGATAAATAGAAATTCTCCTTCAATCCCTGTGTCGAACCGTCGAGTTATGACACATCCTGAACAGAGGAAAATGCCGCTTCAATTTCCCGGATTTCGTTCAGCAGGAAACCAGCTTTTCGACTGCTTCTTATTTAAACGATTTCAGCTAACTGCAACAGGTATCTTGTAGGACTCTATATCCCCTGAAGAGTATAGAATGCCTTGTATGTACTTCTCCAAGTAACGCGAAGTCTTCGGATCGTTTTACACCAATGTTACTATCGGAATTGGCGTCTTGAACAGAAAATTCAACTGCTGAATACATGACCGATGTGAATGTTCACTTGGATGTCGTTGAAGACGAAGCCTTGGATATCCATGAACCCGATTCTCATGATTCCTATCGTGTTCGTACTAGCGTAAGAATTTCATATTTTTTTTCTTGTTCCGAGCACTCTATTATCTATTATAAAGGGGCGCGGTACTTGGAGGATACGTAGTCCAAGAGGGGCGACCTCTTTGACGCCATATGGTTTCAGCTCAGCAGGAAATCTGCGTAATTGAAATGACCCTTTCTAAATTGTATCCGTCCACATCCAACTGCATTCTCCGTTAGACCAATATTTCCCGTTCAGATATAGATGAATGTTTTCAACGTGAACGTTATCGAAAGACACCAAATCGGCAGCTGAAGCTTCGCGTTCATCCGCCTGGAAACATAACACGACGAAACGCGGTCTTCCACGGCCGTACTTGTCTTGACAGCCCAAATTATACGCTCTTGACGTCTTTCGCGATGGCGGGTAGTTCTTCCATTCCTATTTTCTGAACAGTATCACTACAGGTTTATATCCGCCTGGATGGATAGATCGCTTCAGCTGTTCCAGAATGTAATTACTGGGATAGATGTGTTCGATTTTCACTTCGATGTTTTCGATGAAAAATTGAATATGTGCTTCAGCGGAATTAGCACGCTGAACGACTTGGCTTGGTCGTTGATAGCAGCCGGAAAATTAGGATAATTCTATCCGGCTATAGTCACGTGCAAGGAAACTTTGCGCTCATACCGGGATCGCGGATTGTTTCGGTTCCCCGAGAGATGGAAGAGTCGCAAAGAAAAGCGGCGAAATTGGGGTCAAGTGATACGTTGCCCTTTCCGGTAATTTAGTTTCTAACTATTGATGGTCTTTGAGACTCGAGGCCAAAGTATTGAGCGCAGTCAGGGACTTATTGAAATCATCCTCATTACGTCTTCTGTCTTCTTCTGTTTTGCGACATATTTCTTAAAGGCACCGTCACACAATTTATATCCAGTGAGAACTTGTCGAAGAAACGCTCTTCTTCTTCTTGCGTTTTTTAGACGTTGTTTCCCAAACGCTCTGTTCGCGCGAGTCAGTTGATGACACTCTGAAGGTTGTCTCACAACTAACTGATTCTCACAGACTTTTCCTGATGGAAGGCTAATACGGTAACGTTGCTGAATTTCCTTTGCGGAATCAAGGGTAGGTAAAAGAGGTTGAAAGGATTTTTTTTGCACACGATGGTTTCATAATGTTGACAGGTAGATCCGATGGAAGAATTGGACGGTAGGTAGCAAATTCTTAGAAGAGTCCGGAATGGCCTGTCCTCCTAGAAAGAAATGCTAAGGAACTTGCTGTATATCTTGCATTTCAGCTTGTTATAGTTGGGTTTCAACGAGAATGCGTCTTTCTGCTCTTTCTGCTTTGTGGCATTCGATGTCGGCGATTTCGTAACATTTTCGAGAAAACTTGATGGTTCGGAACTCGCCTCCACGGTCAAACGAAAAAATCTTTGAGCCTCTCTCAATAATTGAAATAGAGTTCTAAGAGCGAAAGAAACTCGACGCCAACTCCTTCTCTTTGTAGTGGCTGTGACTGTCTCAACAGGTGCATAGACTAAAATGGTCGTGATGTTCCTCATCAGGCTGTAGATGACGAACTAGACCAAGTCAATCAGGCGTTTTTCGTAGGGGTAGGGCTTCATAGAAATCGCAAACAAAGATCGCCACTGTACTAATCGTATGTCTGGTATTGGTTATTGTTTTAGACAATTTCACAGTCTTTGAGGTGTCGCACAAGTTCCTTCATTGGTTTCATATTGCTGAATAAGTCAAAGTACTCGACGCGATCGTTTACCTTTCTATAAGTTACCCAATGCTTCCCAGGGTTATGTGGGATGTCGAGGTTGACGACAACGAACTTTAGCGGGAAGATTCCCCTCATAAAGGCTCCTCGAAAATGTGGTATTTTCAATTGCTTGGCGTGATGGTGAACTTCCTGGACATACAGGGCCCTATCGGGTAGCTTCACTGGAAGTTTGTTTCTTCAGGAACAGACCGTATCTGCCTTTGGCAGTCTCCCTCAAGTACTCAAGTATAATCCTTTGCCGTTGATAGCGTCCATAAACTTTATCTGATCGAGCTCGTGGATAGCCTGCGGCTCCTGATGTCCTTCTAAGAAGCTAGGAATACGTCTCACAACAGGAAGCCGATATAATATGTTCACGAGATGCGAACCCTCAATTCATATAATGAGAGACGACAAATTCGGTCATCGATCCGGCGCCCTGTATAAGGCGTCGACCCTGACCACATTATTCACAATACATATTCAGCGAACATTCCTGCGCACTTCTGACGGAGACTTAGACATCGATATTGTGAAAATGTGTAACTCGAAACCCTATAGATAGAGCTGAACGATGCATTGAACGGTAAGCTGTAAACGCTGTCTGACTCATCGCGCAAGTATGCAGACGATAAAATCCGCCTGTTCAAAAAATATATTCGCAGGGATATACGAATAAGAACGATCGGCTACAAGCCGATCGAAGTAAACGCGGCCAACGAAAAAGAGATGTACTACCTACGCACACTCGAATAGAAAAGTGGAGCGGGGCGTCTGAGTTCAAAAAAGGTGACGTCGTACGCATTTCTAAGGCGACACACGTCTCAAGGGATTCATGACAAACTGGACTACAAAGCTGTTTGTAATCACCAACCCCACAATGAAAAGTTGGAAGACCAGTATGGCTGCAACCCAATTAAAAGCGCGTTCTACGAGGAAGAACTGCAGAAGACGCGTGATCCTATTCCATCGAAAAGGAAACAAAATATACGCCAGATGGCTCGGTTCCACGACCGACACAACAGTTGAATGGATAGCTCCGACAGAAGTAAGAAACAAATGTTGCTCAATTTTTTTCTCATTGTGAAGTACTTGAAATACCTTTGAGACTTTCTCCGGCAAGAACGTTCAGCTCGGGCATCATACTCACGCAGCCGTTCAAATGGCCGAAGATTATGTTCTGCACATGAATGGTCATTTCTCTGTGACCTCTTCCAACTGAAGCTGGACGACTTTTACACCGAAGAGATCGTGGGATTCCCCGACTGAATTTTCCAGTCGAAGATGACTGCATAGTGACGCAGAACGTCTTCGAATGTACAAATATGGTATTGGTGAAGGAGCACGGTGTTCAGTTTCAGAAGTCCGTGAGATCGTCATGGCGAACAAGCGTCTAGAGAATAAGAGTTGTCACTTCGGAATGAATCAACACTTATGCCTACTACCACAAACTGCTGAAGGGCGTTGAATATATGCGTAGTTTTATTCATTGGGTGAAAATAAGGCGTCATTTTGTAAGATCGTTCAAGTTCTATTAGAATACTGACGAGACGCCGACTCAGGGCGGCAATCGATATGTTAACGCTGTCCCCTCCCCTCTCTTCCGCTTCCACGAATCCATCTCCTGAGCTATCAGGCTCAACTTTTCGAAGACGACAGCACTGCTCTACCGTGCCGTCAGCGAGTGCCATGACAATGTTCCGTCCACCTCAACGTAAACAAGTTGGGATCCACATGCCGCGGAAGCCATTAGTCACCTCAGACTCCTTTGTGGCGCACCGCTCACAGGTCCATGCAGGAGTGCTGATGATTCAACATGACGCAACTCGTGAACATGTTTATTCGTTCGGGTTCGAACCTGAATGTGTCTGGGATGAACAACGTCCTTGGGCGGACGATTGGGCTACCGTTTTCCGTCGCCCAGATCCCTTCAGGATCCGATGTCGGTAATGACAGCGGTACAGGCATACTACTGCCGCTTAAATTTTTTATCAGAAATTTCAAAGAAGACTGAAATTCTTCTAGAGCCACATTTCAAATTGTTCCTAGTAATTTCCGAATTGAAAATTCGAGAAATTACTAGAGCAAAAAGTGAAATATTTCAATTTTTTGTTTCAATAGAAAAAACGGAAACACAAAGGTTTTTTGCAATGGAATATCGTAGAATACTAATGCAGAACTTACTCAGTATCCTAAATGTTATTGATTTACATATTCGTGATATACGTGAAAGAATCCTATTACTTCAGTATTTTCACCTTCTGAGAGGGATTTTATTTTTGTGTGTATACAGATGAGATGAAAAGAGATGATACTTGAGCGCTTCGTCAAACAATGCATATTCTGAAATAATTTGGAACATTAGTTATAACTTTTACTATATTTCATTTCAGGAAAGAATCATCATCAGCTGCTGTTGGAATTTTCACAAGCACAGTCCTTTTCTACAGTGCGGCAGTAGTAATGGTCCATATGACAAGATCATTAAATTAGTGCCAGCAAAAATGTTTTTACATAATATTTAAGGAAATTTATATGTACTTATTTGTTATTTTCGTTCAAATAAATGATATGAAAAGGGTATATCCCGCTGGAATATTCAGTGTTTCATTCAATATGAAACATTATCGCCATAAAATTCTTGGCCCTAGCGCAAAAATTTTCATAACCAAGTCAATCTTAACACCGATCATTTTCACCAAGAATAACTTTAAATTCAATAACAGCCGATTGCACCGACTTTTTCTCATAAGATCATCAACAAAGGGACTCTTCAAAATAGGAAAGGGTTTATTAATGGGTGTTTAATAAACTATGGTGCAGTCTCTGCAGTGGGTTGAATGGCCTTTAATGGCCCATTAGTGTCATGTTCACATAAGAAAAAGTTGGTGCAATTGCCTTTTTTCAATAAGATTATTCATTCGCTATATAAACTATAAAAAGTGAAAAATTCTTAAACGATCTTTAGTGTTTGAGTTAATATGATTTGATTTGGAATCTATTTCCATAAGTATTTTCCTTGTCATCCACTGATTTCACAGCTTTTATTGTAAAATTGAGAGGAATTTTCGCTAGGTTTGGACTACCCAAAACTTTAGTTTCGGATAATGCAAAGAATTTCACTTCGTTACAGTTCAAATAATTTTTATGTTCGAACGGTATTCAGTTTATCGATACTCCACCTCATCATCCACAGTCCAATGAAGCTGCAGAAAATGCAGTGGAAACCGTGAAATCTTCTAAATAAAGTATTCTGTACGTTAAAACAAAGCGATTTCATGAAATTGATTAGCTCATTTCTTATTACTTAATTACAGAAATACCATGCACTGCTCTACTAGAAAAACCCCCGCTCAAAATATGTTTGGTCGTGTTTTGAGAATGAGCTCAGATTTAATCAAACCTGATAGTAATATCATCAAAAATAATGAGCACTCAACTGAAACAAAAATTTATTTGGAAATTAATCAAAAGAGACAAAAATTTTATTACAAGGGGAGAAGTAGTAGTGTTTGGTAGGTAAATGAGTTGGGGCTAGATATTATAGATCTTCACTTCCTGGATGGGCAATTGGCAGGATTGTTGATAAAATAGGAAAAGATGTTTACGAAGTGAAATTGTATTACAGTGGTGTTATATGGATTCGACACGCGAATCAATTATTAGCCTATGATCTTGATATTATCACAAGTACGACAGAGGATGATTCTAGGACACAACCAGAAATTGTCATGCAATTGCCAGGTCAATTCGAATTATAAAACGTCAGTTGAAAATAATTGCAATACAAATTCTGGAAGACCTGTTCGTATAAAGAGGGCCCCTGATAGATTACAAGTATAATTACTCAGTTGAATCTGGGAGAGATGTAGTGTTTGAGTTAATATGATTTGCTTTGGAATCTGTTTCTATGGTGTGTGGAGACAATAATAAACGAATATGATATATGTCAATGAAATGTAAAGTTCTGAGAAATAAATATTCAAAAATTAATAAGATTATTACTGATATCTACACATATAATACAAACATTCGTTTCATGAATCATGAGCTTTTGTCGATTTCTGTTTCTATTTCAACAATGTGTTTGATGTAAAGGAGTCAACATTTTTCCTAAATAAATCCTGGTATCGTCGCAATCAATCTATATTATATTTTAAATACACATAGTGCTGATTAGCAGAGTGACGTATCAAATATTTGTTCTTCGATTGTAAATATATATGTTTTTTCCTTTATATGATTCATCCTGGAAAGTAATTTCGAAGATGATATGATTATATGGAACAGTGAGAAGTTATGCTCAAAATAATGTAAAAAGCAGCAGTAGCTGGCGTTGACCTCAAAGCCGCGCGCCATGACCCAAGACTCAAACTCCGCATAGTAAAGGAGACTTCTACACCATCTATACCAGAAAATGAGTACTGGGTGAATCAAAACAATTTTTTTCTCGAATATTTCGAATGAAATACCCCATATTTCATTTCATGTATAGATTACCTTCGATGAGAACTTATTGAAAATATTGGTTGTATGAACGTATACAAAGCGGTTCGATTTTTATGACGAAAAAGTTCAAATGAATCTCGCATCAAGCTTTTCAACAAAAACATACCATAATTCCTTGATATTTTTCGGTGAAAATTTGTTTATACTCTGTCATATTGAAAATAGTCCTTGCGGTTATCAATCCGTGTGCGAGGAGTTGAAATGTTCGACATTTCGCCTCTCATGCTGGAGTCAAATACGCAGGGTTTACTGTCGAAGTTGATTTTGTAGTTTTCCTGGTCTAGCCGTAACGGGGTAGACTAATGAAATTGTTGTATTGATGATTGATGGAGATATGTATTAAAGTTCTTGTTCCCTAAGGGGGTAGATTAGCCAAATTGTTGTATTGATGGAGATATGTATTCAAGTTCTTGTAGAAGACTCCAGCACAAGAGTCGAAACGTGAAACATTTCAAAAACTCGAACACATAATAATACCGAAAGGATTATTTTCAATATGACAAATGCGTCTGTGAAAACATTCATCTGATAAGAATATTGCTTGTATTGCTTGTATGTGTTATAGTCATCCTAAAACTCACAAGATGAAAAAAATATAAATAAACTATAAAATGTACTCATACATATATATTTATGAATACATGAACATATACATAGCCACACATGTCACATTCATATATCTATTATTATTTGAGGCGCCCGTTTCCAAAACTAGTGAATCCATCAGAAGTGATGTCGAGAAAATCCAACTTTTCTGATAACTTTTATTTGGAAATCAAGTAGGTTTGTGTGTCTGGTTTGTTATTTGTGGGTTGTCCTTTGAAACCAAAATACGGTCATCAAAAAAATATTAGAGAATGTTTTGCTGAGCTATTCGTAAAAAAAGTAGGATTGAACGAGTTTTGGAAACATAATTGTGGATTTAGACAGCTTTGAAAATTTATCTGAATGGTTAAGAACTTGAAAAAGACTTATGTGATGCAAATATAGTGTTTATTCAACTTAACTTGCAAAATAAAAACACAGATTCTCATTCAAGCAAAAACAGGTTCAAAATGAGTAGTGATACAACAGGCATTCTGGCTCATTTCAAGGTCACATCTAGCGATTGGAGTTGGAATATGCCATCGGTACATGTGGCGGTACATGGGAACGTGTCATGTTCTGGGTACGGCGATTGGAGTTGGAATATGACATCGGTACATGTGACGGTACATGGGTACGTGTCATGTTCTCTCCTGCGGGCAGCAGGCAAAACTTTTTTATTTGAAGAGATATCGAAAAATTACATTTGGAAAAAATGATCAGCGTCGAAAAATAACAAAGACCTATTGTTGGAGAAAAATTAAAAAAAATTACTTTAGATTCTATGGGTGTTTATTGTGTAACATGTCGGTTTTTTTCGGACACTCTGTAGACCATACCGTTGCTCGTAATCGAAAAACAAAAAAACTGTCGTGTATGTCTCAAAATACTCTACACTTTTCAGTCGAAACATTCTTTTCTAAACCGATCGGAAAATGGAAAAATCGGGAAATTTCTGAAATTCATGTTTGGAGTTTTTTTTTTGTGAATATCTCGGAAACGGATGAGAAAATCAAAAATCACCAAGAGTAAAAAAATGATCACCCTAGTGTATACTATGGAAAACTTCAAAACATTTAGTGTCAAAAATAAATTGCCGAAACCCGGAGTCGAACCGAGGGTCTTTAGATTTTCAGTCTAACGCTCTTGCCACTGAGCTATTTCGGCTATGTAAATGAAACACAGATGATATGAATAGAATTTAATTTTCAAAATCAGTCATAATGAAAGAGTAATATTTGTAAACTTGCACATATTTTCGAAAATTCGCCACATTGAAGGAGAACTGCATTATTTCGTTGCTCATCGTAGTCGTACACACTGCAACTTCTGCTAGCCTGTTCCATGAGAGAGAGAGAGAGAGGGTGGGGGACGACTCAGCCAAATCTTGCAGCATATATCGTATTTCGATGTGATTGATTCAAAATTGGAACGATCGTTCGAGATGTTTCGGCAATACGTCTCTGGAAACGAAATCGATCGAGAGGAAAATTCTCCCAAAATTTGCTTCTTGATTGTCTGTAGGCAAATTGCCACACATACAAGTAGTGCACTTGATTAATATCCTCGTTGAATGTCACTTTCTTCATGTTGAACTTTGAACTTCAATAGATATTTGAGTAGAAATTTGAAAATTTGCATCAACGATACACTTGTAATAAAGTATAGTAGTCCTGCAATTGTTTTTATATCAGATTCGAGACACAGCTTGGCAGGTTCGATTTTCTTCCAATCAGGTAAGTCTCCAAAACTGCGGTCTTCAAAAACAAGTCTCAGCTTGTAAGAATTGGCATCGGCAGGTATTTCGGCACTCAAAACATGCAGATGACCTTCATTCAGAGCAGTCGGAATCATTGGCATCCAATTTGAAGGCCACGTTTCGTTTCTATAGCCGCTAGCATTTTCAAAGGTAACAAACACTTTGGTCACTTTATCCGGCGGATTGATGTACAGAATATTGGAAAAAATGGCAGACAAGATTATATAACTTGATCTTAACACGGCCATTGCAGACAATCAACTGATCTCCCAATCGACTCACTCATACATTTATAAAACACAAAGACATGAAAACATTTTATTTTTCAGAAATAGGTACAGGTGTTATTCTACGTGTAGGTTTTACATTGAATTTAAATCTATTTAAATTGCAAAATACGTTTTTCCATGTAGGTGACGACGATGACGATCTCAGGTGCTCAGATGAATTTTCAGGATAGGCTACCATACCATTTGCTGCACTACCCACGTCCATATTGCGAAACAGTGAATCAGACTACAACGCGTCTTTTTACCTCTATGATTGATGCACAGCGGTTTCTCAAAGGTAAAAACAGGTGGCTGATTGGGCGTTGTCGTCGTAGCGTTCTCAGTATGAAATTTTTCCAAATTAACAATGTGTGGTGGTTTTGATGCGTATTCGGCAAAGTAATTTTGGAGAATGTCGAATTTTTGATGGCCCTTCACATAAATAACATCGAAATCCGTTAAAGTTTGCCAAATACTGTACAAATCAGAGTATTCGACGAAACCATCGGAATATCGCAAGCCGTGCACGTTCTGTTCGACATATCTCACTTGACGTTTCTCTACAGCAGAAAGTGAACTATACGGCTTCGGAGGTTTCATCAAAAAATAATTCGTCTGCGTCCCATTGGTTATGGCAATTTCTTTGGGGTAAAACACACCACTCAAATCAAAACCTTGAATGTCTACTGCTACAAGCTTCATCTTCAGCGTCTCTCATACAACTGATCGTAACCCGCTCAGATCTCTTCAAGATAAATGTCTAACTATCTCACTCAAAGGTAAATTTTCTATAACACAATCGTGAATTATGATGCAATAGGCACGTGTGTTGGCAGGAAATCCATTTTTAGCTTCAATATCGAGCTTCACATCCACCGTACTCGATTTCACAAATTCAGCTCTTTTCGAAACGTCTACCACGAAAATAGCTCGATTTTTGAATGTTACATAATCGAGTAGTGGCTGCTTTTTGGGGGAGTTCATGTAGCTGGAATAGAATTCGGTGTATGTGCGATGCGCCTCAACGAAATCGCTTTTTTCAAAATCCAATCTCATTCGCTCGTGCGGGTAGATGTCACTGTTCAATGTCAATCTGATGTCCATTATATCAATATTATCAAAATATGTGGGATCTTTGTGCAAGTTGTCCACACGGCCTGTTTGGAATACTGTGATGATATATCGAGGACTCTCCATGGCAGAAGCAGTTTTGACAGCCCAAATTTCTTTCGTTGATCCCTCTGTCAATGCTGGTAGTTCGTGAAGTTCCCATTTTCGAAAGGGTATCATTATAGGTGTATCAGCTTTGATGGATTGCAATAGGTTCAAACGAATTTCATCATTAGGGAAAATGTGCTTCACTTTCAATTCGATACCTTCGATTTGCAATTTGGCAGTAGTCTTTCCAGGTGCATTGGCAGCATCTTTGACGAATATGCTGTTGTTATCGTTGCGTGCACGAACCAAACGTAGAGACTGTTTACCGCATGTAGCAAAAGTATAGTCATTGAAAATGCCCAAAAGGTGTCTGAGGGGAATGTGAAAGGTGAAAAATCCATCAGCATCATTTCGTAGAGATCCATTGGGATAATTCCATCCAGATGTACACATGTGGCTGGTATCGTCTGCACTATAACACAAGTATCCTCTGAGTGTACTCACTATTCCAGGATTACGAACTGTATCCAATTCTTTACCATTGAGTTCGTATGAGATAGAGTCGAAAAAGAAAGCTGGTGCATTATTAACAAAATTAACAGTTCCATCTCCAGCAGTTTTTTTCATTGTTCCTCTGATACTTATTACAGCATCGTACATGAGTAACCATGTTTCACTTTGTTGAATGGAAATTTCAACAATATCATTATTCTCGAAGGATTTCACATATGGGTAATGAGTTCTAGTTTCCAAACGTTGGATGGATTCGTCGAATTGAGGTCGGCGGTAGATGTCGAACACGTGTCGAGACAACATTGTAACCCAATGATTGTAGAAAGCGACGATTTGTGGCGGAAAGTTTGGAAGTGACCGACCTGTTGGAGGACTTCTTCACTACTGATGGTGTGGATGTGTTGTGATTGAATATATCATCAAAAACTAAACCCATTACAGTTTCTTCAGAACCAATCTTATGACATTAAGTTCACCTCTGAAATTCACCGGAGCGAAATCTTGATCGAGAATATGTACTGTAATATTGTTTATTTCACCTTTGCTCGTCACAGGTAGATAGATCAAATTTAGTGGAACTTCGTCGATGGCAAAACCGGGGTCGTCTCTGGGTGCAAATTCGTAGATGGTATGTGAAGGTCGTCCGTTGAAATATGCACCCGAAGTTATATTACAATCCAGGTGAATTGTTCGAACTTTGACAATTTTCACAGGTAGATCAGACTTGTGAACTTGACCAGGTGGCAGTAATCTCTGTGAGAATCCCAGTAATTTTCCAATGCAGTCCGCAGGTCGAAAATCAATGGCGTGTACTTTGCTGTAGATTTCACACTCTAGAGTATTGAGATTGGCTTTCAGAGAAAATACTTTATCACTTATATCGTCGTCCTCCTTCTCTCCACTTTCAGCGTCGTCGTCGTTTTTCCTTCTCTTTTTTACTTCCTTGGGCTTTTCCACGAATTTCGTGAGGAATTTGGCAATGTTAGTGATTTCGTAGGAACCAATGGGAATACTGATGATTTCTCTCTTGGTCGTATCAGCGTTCTTGAAATAGTAAAACTTTCTATTACCCTCCTCTATGTTTGGGATGCTGTTGTACGAGTGAAAACCAATCAAAGCCAAACCGTATTCGGCGTCAGGGTCCAAGGAAATCGGGTTGGTGAAGTCACTGCTAGCCGTGGAAGTATGACTTGTCAGCGTGACAATCAGAGACATGACTGAACCTCAATCAGTGCTACACACTAGTTTTATAGAGGAATTCCAAGCACAAATGCCCACAATTTGTCTCATTGAAATTTTGATAGCGATCATTGTTGTATGAAATTTTGACATTGCCCAGATATTTCACCAATTCCACAGGTGGTTTCAAACGACCGAAACTGTCGAAATATTCCACCTTATTGCCATGTTTGCAGTAAGCTACCCAATGAGTTCCTTTGTTCTTTTGCAAATCCAAATTAACGATGGCACATTCTTTGGCTGCTGGTGTGGAGTGTGCGAGTTGATCACGCATGAAGACTCCCTTGAAATGAGGAATTTTCAATTGCTTCGCATATCGTCTCAACTCCACATCGAAAAGGGCTCTATTGGGCAGCTTCAACGGGAGTTTTTTTGTTTTCGAAGGAAAATTCCATAGCCACGACGACTTTTCCTCAAAAATAATCCTGTACCCTGTTTTCCGATCTCTTCCATTGCTTTGTTGTGTCGATGATCTTCTTCAAGTTTTTTCTTTGCGTTCTTTGCATCAATCACAGTCTTGGCAACTCCTGCAGCGCCACCAGCCAAACCACCTAGGGCACTAAGGGCAGCAAATATTGGTATCAAAGGTAGAATACCACCACTTTTTCCTTCGATTGGTATTATTCGAGGTACTCGAATTTTTTTGCGACCTCCTTCTTGTTTAACCAAACGTCTAGCAACACGTAGAGCAGCCAGCGATGACTTGTGGATATCACCCGAATTGAGAGATTTGAGAGATTTTTTAATTTTCTGAACGATGGCCCTTTTGAATGATGTCTTTTTTACACCCATGCCGAGTTTGCGTTTGGTCTTCATGGCAGTAGTTACGAACCAAGAGGCTGCTTTCTCTCCCAAACTAGCGTCTTTCGAATTGAATCGCTCCCAAGCACTGTTCTCCAACTCCAAATCAGCCTTATGACGATCTTCCAAAGACTTGTTTTGAGAGTAGGCTATGTCGTGGCGGCGACAGGCCGAGTCTAGACCATTAATGCCTTTTTGACCAAGAGCTAACCTCTTCTGCAGTTGTGTTCCAGGTCCGCAGTATTGATATCCAGGCAAGTGTAATTCAATGGGAAGTTTATTGATTAGAGTGTTCACAATACCACCACCTTGCCGTTCAAAGGTTAGCATTATACTGACAAATGTGCTCAGAGTAACTGTGTATAAAGGGATCCAGTCCCAGAGGACGGTTGAATCTGAAAGCATTAGTCGCGTTTAACGAAGCGTTAGTTGCATTAAACGAAGCGCCAGTCGCATTTAACGAAGCGTCAGTCGCATTTGACGGTGCGTTTAACGAAGCGTTAGTTGCATTTAACGAAGCGTTAGTCGGAGTTAACGAAGCGTTTAACGAAGCGTTAGTCGCATTCAACGAACCGTTAGTCGCATTAAACGGAGCGTTAGATGCTTTTTCCACAGTTTAATGTGAGCCGTCATGAAGGTTACCCAGCAAAAATGTGCACTACCTATTGAAAACTTGGATTTTGTGAAAGTGTCGAAAAATAGCAAACATGGCGTACTATTACCCGATTCTTTTCGAGCAATATTTTGCGGTCCAAGTGGATGTGGCAAGACCAATGCTATGCTGAGTTTGTTATTCAATCCGAATGGCGCTAAATTCAAAAATGTCTACGTCTACTCGAAATCATTGTATCAGCCCAAATATCAGCTCCTTCAAGATGTGTTGGCAAAGGTGAAAGGTATGGGTTACTTTCCCTTCAAAGATAACGAGGAAATAATCGACCCGGCTGAAGCTCGAGAACATTCCATATTCATTTTCGACGATGTGGCTTGCGATAAACAAAATAAAATTCGAGAATATTATGCAATGTGCCGACACAAGTCAATAGATGCCGCATACCTTTGCCAGACCTATTCAAAAATACCAAAACAATTGATTAGAGACAACTGTAATGTAATTGTTTTATTCAAGCAGGATGACATGAATTTGAAACATGTCTTTGATGAACATGTCTCACCTGATTTCACCTACGACGAATTCAAGACAATTTGCTCGAAATGTTGGAACGAGAAATTTGGCACTTTGGTCATTGTCAAGGATTTCGACAGGAACAATGGCAGATATCGCATGGGATTCGACAAATTTATAAGAGTGTGATGCTGGAGTAATTCCTCAGTAGGCATCATGTCATCGACAAGTATAGATGATCAAATTACTGATGCTGAACGTAAATCAAAAATAAATCAGTTAGCGAAAGGAGTGCGAAGGAAATACTTGGCACTGAAATTGGGCAAGTCTGAAGAAGATGAAGCTATTCAAAAATTATTCAAACCCATAACTGAACCGCTGAAACAAATTGCTGCATACTCAGCACCCAAACGAAAATTGAAACCACCCCCACTGAGACCATTCAAATCGAAATATGTCAAACAATTGATAAAAACAGAACCTGAAAAAGTGGACGAAACGCAGCAGCGTTTAGAACCCACCAAATTTCTACAGCTGGAAGAGGTTGCTGCTGCGGATGCTGAAGAAGAAGAAGATGAAGATGAGGTCTTCGATAGTTTGGAATCAAATCAAAAAATTCCGGAGGATGTACTGAATGATTATCTAGAACAATATCCAACAATGTCGCGGGAATATATCATGGAATATTTGGGTAAAAGTGAGCAGATTGATATGGTTTACGGTCCTATATACGACTTTGTTTCTTCGAAATGGTTCCTGGGGGGAAAGGAAATTGATTTTCGCGAAGGAAAAATCATAACAGAAGGATATAATTTCAAAGAAACACCAGGTCTGTATCAATTGCTATTTTATGATTACCCCAAAAAATATGAGAAGGAAGATTTGGAAAATTATAAAAGGATTTTGGAGTTGACAACACCTCATCTGAATAGTCTTGGACGTATGAAGGGTACTATCAAAAATAAATACAAGCATATCATCAGACCTCTCTTCCGACACCACACCACTGGCAGTGGCATTCCAATCGATAGTTTGACATTCAACGAAAAACCAGTTGAATATGTGTATTGGGATGATGTCAATGAGCTGGTCGACAGGTTGAGACTTCTCACTGCATCTGAATCGGCAGGTAATACATCTGTACATAATGAGATCGTGGCAATTATTGAGGAATTGAAGGAGGCCGGTGTCATCCAATAAATTCAAATGTTCCACCTGTACTGCATCAGTCTCATTATGAGTATCAACAAGTTCGGTTACTCTGCCAAATCGGCATCTGATGAAGAGCCGCAAGGATCTTGTGAGTGCTCAGGTATAGTCTTAAATTATACTCACGATGGAAATATTGATGCAGATTTTTTGAAAATAAGTAATGTCAAGATGCCAACAGATGGTGAAGATGTGGCCAATAAGAATTATGTGGATAGCACCTTGAATAACTTGCTTGAACAAATTAGACGAGAAGCTTTGGAAAGGGGGAAACTTGCTTCACTTTGTGCACAGCAAAAACAAGATATAGTAAATGCTATGAATTTGAGAAGTAAAAATATTCGAGAAGCCATGTTACTTATCGATAAACGAATCGCAAATACCGATGAACAACTTGCTGATTTCAAGATGAAAACTACATCTCAAATGGATAATCTACACAACGATTCGGTTGCAAATATGAAAAATATTCAAACTGCCATGGTACAACATACAAATGACATCGAAAAATTAACTGATGAACAAACCACCTTCAGTACTTATGTAAAAACTATTGTAGAACAACACAATAAAGGTTATACTCAGATTGAGGAAGTATTGACTAAACATGAAAAGGATATCATCTCAATGAAAAAGGATACAACTTTATTGGCTGATGATACACATTCGAAACTTACGGCTGTCATACTTCAACATAACGCTGATATTACCAAAATAAATTCAGTTATACTTGAGGTAAAAGCTACCATCGATGCCTTGGTCGAATCACAAAAAGACCGTTTGATCACGCCGAAGCCAAAATAAATTCACAGTATAGTATGTGCCATCGGAATGGAAGGACATTCAAAGGAGAAAATTCAGCTGGTAAATGAACTTCATAGGGCAGTTCGCAAAAACTTTCCACGCCGTCGCACCATAATTAAGGGTTTGGATGATTTGTGGCAAATGGACCTTGCTGATCTTCAAAATTACGCCAAAGTCAATCGAAACTACAAGTACATTTTGGTTGTCATCGATACCTTTTCCAAATACCTATGGGCTGAGCCGATCAAAAGTAAAAATGCTGCAGACGTCACCAATGCAATGACCGAAATTTTGAAAAGGAGTGGGGGACGATGTCCCAAAAATCTACAGTCAGATTTGGGCAGAGAGTTCTACAATTCAACGTTTCAAAATTTAATGAAGAAACACCAAATCAATCATTATAGTACGTATACTGTGAAAAAAGCAGCTATTGCAGAACGTGTGATTCGAACTTTGAAAGAGAAACTCTTCAAACATTTCAGTTTGAATGGCTCCTACAAATGGCTGGATATTCTACCTCAACTCGTTCAGAATTACAACAATCGCAAACATCGCACCATCAACATGAAACCCTCGGATGTTACGAAAGCCAATGAAAAGCATGTTCTCAATACTGCCTATAATTTTATCAAAATTGCTACTGGACGAAAAAAATTCCAAGTCGGTGATATGGTTCGAATTTCCAAGGCCAAACATATTTTCGAGAAAGGTTATATGCCCAATTGGACATGTGAGATCTTTCGCGTAGCAAAAGTCAAAATTACCAACCCCATTACCTACTTGTTGGAAGATCTGGAGGGGCGTCCAATCAGTGGTGCTTTTTACGAAGAGGAATTACAAAAATCTAAAAATCCCGATGTTTATTTGGTGGAAAAAGTCCTTAGGAAGAAGGGAAATAAGGTCTATGTGAAATGGTTGGGTTTGGACAAATCACATAACAGTTGGATTGATGCGTCAAATCGTTTGTAAATGAAAAACGAGCACAAATATTCAGTTACATGAGGGCCTTTCAAACCAATCAATAGCCGGATGTGCACTCGATGGTATAAATTCATTTTGATTTGATGAATTTTGATCAGTTTCTAGCAATCATGCCTGAAGAGCGTAGTGAGTCACCAACTTCTGATTACGGTTCCTCTGATCACTTTGACTACGATGGCGAATTGGAACGTGTCTGCCAAATTCACCAAGAAGCCATCAAATGTGAACGTTTCTACATACTCAATTCAGTGTTCAACTTTGGTGCAAATTTATTCAACTTGCATTGTGGCCTTAGTCCTGCACGAGGTTTCGAACCAGCTGTCAAGATGGTGTATTCGCTGAACTCTGATTGCCAAATGTCCTTCAATACCTACGAATGGGGCGTATTCATCAGTTTGCTGAGCAGATTATCGCCTGCTGCGACCATGATCCTAGATTGCGGTGACTCCATCCATATTACTTGGAAGTGCAGTGAAGATATGAAGTTATGTGTTATATCCAAAGACATTGAAATGTTTCATCTGTTGGAGAGCGATGTGTATGAAATTTTGCAATTAGACTGTCTAATTACCAAAAAATTCAGCATGTTGTCAAAAATGAAATTTTCCGAATATTACCATAATTTTTTGCAAACAGCTGCCAAAATTTCTCAA
The DNA here is from genome assembly GCA_032362365.1 of Zygogramma bicolorata. NCBI lineage: Eukaryota > Metazoa > Arthropoda > Insecta > Coleoptera > Chrysomelidae > Zygogramma > Zygogramma bicolorata. Next base: position 264,175 of record JAVJAQ010003840.1, read on the forward strand.
CAGGCTGATTCAGCAACAGACATTATATATGCTCTATGTGATTTATGTAATAGTTGTGAAAGCTATTGTATGCGAGAATGCATGTATTTCATTAGAGATAAAGTATTGATTGATTTGGATAGAAAGAAATTTCAATAAATATTAAACATATCTTCGTTAGAGTTTCATTTCAGTTGTGGCAATGGAGGTGGAAGCAAGAATGTTTGTGATACCTGAATTCAACACCTATGTGGATAGACTCGAAACTTTTCGTAATTGGAAGTCTGAATTTCCAAAAGATAAACTTGCTGATGCCGGATTCATTTATACTGGCAGAGATGATGTAGTTGTGTGTCCAAAGTGTCAAATTGAAGGATTTAGATGGACTGCTGGAGATGACCCTCTGATGGATCATTTCAGGTGGCAACCTGATTGTCAATTTTTTGATGATGAAGGAGATTATGTGAGACGGAAAAGACGTCCTGTATATAAAGATAAAGTTAATTTTGAGGCTCGATTGAAGACGTTCGATGACTGGCCTGTATGTATTCAACAAAAACCACATGACCTAGCTGAGGCAGGATTCTTTTATACCGGCAGAAGTGATCGAGTCAAGTGCTTCTACTGCGGACTCGAGGTGAAAGAGTGGATGCCTGAAGATGAAATTTGGGCTCAACATCAAATCTACCATGATAAATGCGAATTTTGGAAACTCAAAAATCCCAATTTTGAATTTAAAAACATCCAATCTCCATCAGATAAAGATCAGCGTTATACTTGTAAAATTTGTTTGGAAAATGAAATGAAAGTTGTGTTTATGCCTTGTAAACACTTAGCTTGTTGTGTAGATTGTTCTATTGAATGTGAAAGTTGTCCGATTTGTAGAACACCTATAGCTTCATTTTTGAGAATTTTTGTAACTTAAAAATAAAACAGCATCCACATTTTGGTATTTTATTTCATAAATCACGCATCTGAGTAATCAATGTACATAACTGGGTAATCAATATACATAACTGAGTAATCAATCAGTATGAACAAATTATATCAACGTGTACAATAAGAAGATAGTATGAACAAATTATATCAAAGTGAACAATAAAAAATAGTATGATTTTTCCATCTGTACCTTGATAAAGTACCAAATTTTCAATATATATTTCATTCAAATTAAATCAACGTGTACAATAAAAAATGAAGAATTTTTTCATCTGTACCTTGTATAAGCTACAAATTTGAATTTCAAGAAATTTGACCAATGAGAATCGGTAAAATGGTAATTTCTCCTTATTTGTTTTTTCAATTCTCTAATACAATTAACATTTAGTTTCTCTTTAAATTCTTTCGGTATAATGAAAGAACAAGTATTCGGCATGTCTTTGCAATACCAAATTTCAATACCAAGTTTTTCAACTGCAACAGTCCTACAAATTTCATTTAAGGTCAATTCTTGTAGAGTTGGGATGGTGTTAGACCTTTTCAGAGTAACACACCTATCGACCATATTAAAACTAGAACAAAAAAATCGTCTCATCAATAAAAAAATCCAAATGAAAACCTCATTTCAAGCTATAGTGCCCCCAGGGTAAAGTGTCAAATGATTTGGGGATTAATTTTCGTTTGTCGTCATGTGGACTCAGGGCCTTTTTCATCTGCTTGATGCTGAAAACGTTGTGGGCGTATGAGCGAATAGTACACTGTTCACGTATCTTTTCCTTGAAATTCTTGAGACAATCGATATAATCTTCGAAATTGATTTTATTTTTGACTACATTATATCGAACTCCCTTTGATTTTTTGGTAACTTTTCCGCCTTGCACCTTATAGGCGTACATTTTGGAACGTAGCCCTACAAAATCTGTGATAATTTCACCATTTGCCTCATCTTTCATTAAGCCAGGAATTTTTTTATTCACAAGTGGAATTTGAAACTTATTATCGGGTGAATAATCTGAAGTATCAAATTTTGATAGGTGTTTTTTAACGAGTTCCGAATATAAATCTTCACACGTTATTTCGTATATGAAGCTGTCCGTGTCTGAATACATCAATTTGCAATTTTCTTTACCCAAAGTGGGTATCATAAAGTCGTAATGGAAATCGAACATGCATGTTTTTGAAATGTCTAATATTGCCATTCCAATGTACAAAGGTTTATTGAATATGAGTTCAGCCTTTCTCAATTCAATAGCCATCAAGTCTGTATCGAAAATAGTTCGACTCTGAAATCGGGGGCTGGAAATTAAATTCTTAGCACCATAACGACCGTTCCACGAATTTACAAGTTTGACCACCCGGTGTAACCGGATGTTCTCCATTGTTTTTCCGAAAACGGCATTATTCATTAGTTTATATAAATTTTTTTCGAAAGAACTGGTGGCTACAGCCCTTAGACGAGTATTCATTTCGATATAGGGACGCAGCCACGCAGATTGTTCAAATTTCAGAACCCGATGAATTTTCGTCAGAATCAAACCGTTATTCAGTGCCTGTTTCAAGTTACGATAGTGCAAAATATATTTGTCTTTATTATACAGGGTGCCCATTAATTTTTTCTGTTTGGAATTTGGTGGTGCTCGATGCTCTGGACAAAATGGAAAATCTTTATGTAAATCATGTAATCTCTCAGGATACTCCAAATCGACTTCCAATATGTAGCCTTCCGAAGCATTGTTGGGGATTTGAGTAACATCCTTATCAAAATTTTCAACCCACTGAAAATTGTCGTACGGTAAAAATTCCGACATTGCCCACCCATATAAATTATTAACGTCTAAATATGAAAGATATTTCGAAGGTTTTTCAGCATCGTATGCTTCCATATATTTATTATTTGCTCTTGAATATCTATTCGAACAAACCGATATTCCACCCCTTATCCCTTTTTCTATGAACATAATCATGTCAATGTCTTTTAAAATTCGTAATTTACATTTTGTATACTTCAACATAGCATCCCACGTGTACCCCGGCATAGTATAATACCACGCGGGATCCAACCCATAAGTCGTTATGCTTTTTTCCCGAAAATTCTCAAAAACATCCGCCAATAATAAAATATCTGTTTTCAAATATAGGTCGGCATACGCCCCTAAATTTGTAATTTGGAATGACTTCCAAACATTTTGTGCGTGAGCATATTTCTCTTCTGTTATGTGTTCATCGTTTAATTTATTATAGAATACTTCTCGTGATGGTAACTCAGAGTCGTTCAATTTCTCCATGCTATCTATATAATCATATGGAAATACCCCCTTCTTGGTGAGAAGAGCGAATTTCTCAGCATCTAAATGGATAAATTCTTTTTTCAAAATTTTCAGATTATTTTGATTCAATGTGGATGCTAATTCATCCAACGACGTTCCCATGAATCGGAAAGAATCTATAAATCGAAATTTAATTTTAGTTGCAGCATCGTTCAGTGTAAAGGAAATATATTTCTCTTTATTTGAAGGAAGTATGCTCACACATCCTTTTTTTGCGAGATCTCTTATAATGAAGTGACTGTCGTATCCTGAAAGATTATGAAAAGTAATGGGTACCATGAATAATTTTCGAAAATTGACGTTACAAGGAGCTTGATGCGCCCACCCCCGAAACACCCCCGTAAAGTGATCGTGGTCACGTACGATAACATCTTTGGGGGTGAATGGCTTCTCACAAATATGACAAGTCGTTGCAGCGATTGTATTCAGAGGCACTATCATCGGTTCAATATTCTTTATTTTAGATTCGACATATTTTGCAATATCGGACAACTCATCAGCAAACCATTTCATACAGTCTTCACCTCGATAGCTTTTGAAACGAGAGAGACTGTCGTCATAGGAACACTTTAAGTAGTAGCCTGCACTGAAAGGTATATGTCTTTGGTATTTTGTAGTTTTGTTTGATATGCTTTCATTACATTTTTCCAACAGTGACTCAAAATCGGCGAAAATCATGAATGGGCATTTTTGTTTATAAATATGATTTCGAAATTCCACATAATCATATGTAGGGAACGAAATTTTACAGTCGTTCACTTTTTCACACAAAACAGTATGATCATCTAATTTTTGTTCAGAATGAAAATAATTTAGACATCTATCACATACAAATTTTTTACAGTGGTATTTATTCAATTGGAAACTCAATAATCGCGATATGTTTTTAATCCAACAGTAATGAAATTTAATTTCGGTCTTGTCATCATCAATAGGAGGTGCCTCATAATCGTTCAATTTTGGAAAATAATTGTCTTGAATCAATAGCAAATTAACATGTCTGAGTCGTTTTTTGGTCGTGAGTCTGGCAGGTACTACCACATAAAATGATTTTTGATTTGCTTGATTCAATTCTAAAGTGTAAACATTCACAGAAATATCATTGAGTTGCTCAAATTTGGGAATTTGATGTATCTCCATTGGAGTATTCAGCCCTGTAGTATTCAAAACTGTAGAATAGTGCGGATAATTTGACACTCTGTCTGAGTTTTTTTCTACAGGATATAAGGCGCTAATAATACTCCAAAAGAAGCACATTTCATCATCATTTCGTACATTGATGCATGCATGCTTAATTGCGATTTGTTTCGGTAGCGGAATGAAAGAAGAACCGTTACCAATTTCAAATTTATTTATTGCTACTTCCAACAAAAGAATTTTACTCAAAGCCCAACCCGACATGTGTTCCTCAAATTCACTTAGTTTATTCAATATTACATCCACAGCGTTTTCATTGTACCAAGCAGTCAAGTCTGTACCTGAATCTATAACTCTATTTGGGGTACTGAAATATTTCCGATCAACAATTTCCCCATCATTTGAATTTTTAATAAAATCACCTGAAAATGTTAAGTTAACTTTGAGAATTGACATTTCTTTCAAAATTTTGGAAATCTCACGTTTGAATAAGAAAAAAGCATCACCTAGAAAATTTTTAGGATCTTTATGGGTTAAATTGATGATTACCCCCGTTTTTACTCTACGATTGAAAACATTGTTAACATTTCGCCACTTTACCCTGGAGCTTCGTCGCTGTAAACCTGAGCCTGTATGTTTATTATTCATCATTCTGATAATCAGTCTGAAGCGTTTCAATTCTCCAATTTTTGTAATTATTTTCTTTTTTTCCCCAACCGAGAAGTTAATTTTTTTCATAGCTGAAACGCATTTTTGTATATGCTTATTGATAAATTGTACAGCTCTTTTGGCAATATCATCTGAATAATTATCTCTGATGAGTGAAAGGTATTTATCAATTACCGACATTGTTTTTGGAAAATCGGTCATTTGGATTTTATTGATGAGACTCACCGATTGTTCAGAAATTATTGGTGCGATGAAGTTGTTCTGTACGCTGATGGTTCTGGAAGCTGCTGAGGGAAGGCTCTGCTGAGGCTAGGGACTGCTGAGGACGCTGCTGTGAAGCTAGACTGCCAGGGAAGACTCGATGAAAGGCTACTGAGGTGGTTCTGTGAACGCTGTCGAAATGGTTCTGGACACGTTGATATATTTATTGTTCTGAAATAATTCCGTTTTTTAATACAAAATATAAAAAAAATTGAGAGTGTGTTTCATGGGATGATGGTAGTGATCTATAGAACTTTAGGTACAAAAAATATTGCAAAAATTCTCTGCATATTAAACGACGATACTAACCTTAATTTTGTACAATTTCAAATGAAGCAACACGATTGGGTTTCCCGATGTCAACCAGCCCCTTGAACACAATGGCGTATTTTCCCGACGAAAATTCTTCCAGGTAGGAGCGGTAGTCCTCCGTCACTCTCTGCGGCAAAAACGATACCTTGTCATCCAAATCCAACAGCACCGTCTCACCAAATTTCCCTCGTACAATTTTGGCTGCTAATATTTTGTGCGGCGTCCCTATAGGCAAATCCGCAACTTTAATAATTGGTTTCTTCTCGACTATGACTGATTTGGCGTTTAATTTTTGTAGATCCATCTCTGAGAAACAAAAATAAAAAAGGATCACAAATCACATGAACACTTTCTCTCAATGAACGGAGGGATATTTGACTAAAATCATTTGTTAAATTTTGGGACACCTCTCTGAAGCAGAATCACACACATTCTCCCCCAGAAAAAACAAGCAGTCTAGGTGAAAACATTCAAGTAAACTAAGGAAAATTTGAACTGAAAAAATGAACCGCTTCGAATTACAAATTCAATGGAAAAGAATAGTCCCTCAAAGGTGCACATTGAAACATTAAAGTGAATCTAAGATAAATTTGATCTGAAAAAATGAACCGCTTCGAATTTCAAATTCAATGGAAAACAATAATCCTTCAAAGGTGTGCATAAAAACAATTTGAACTAGAAATGATTATTAAACTGGCTCTGAATTATATCACATTAAAATTCATCTGAAAGCTGAACTAAGAACGTATGAAAATCAATGAGAACTACAACTCAGAAGGTGAACATGGAAAACAATTGAAAAACACTTACTTTCAAGAAATAATTGACGCACTTGTCACTGGTATCACTCTCAAGTATGAACTGATTTTTCGAAGTGACTTCAAAAAAATTATTGGTGCACTTGTCACTGGTAACACTCTCAAGCATGAACTGATCTTTCGAAGTGACTTGTTAATCTAACAAAACCTCAGACTGGAAAAACCCATTGTTCATATTATTGAATTAATTTTCTTATCGCAGAATGTGCATAAACCAATTTCATTATCAATTTCGCATTTCCTGTCAGCGCGCCTGCATCCAATTGATATCATTATCTCAATAAACATTCATCAACGTTTGGAAAATCCCATAATCTCGCATCCATTCGAATGAATTTTTATTAAAGTGTTTAATTTCTGGTTTTCATTTTTATGGTTGAAATAACATCGTTGAATTTTGATAATTTGAAATTTGGTGGTTCTGACGAACGGGAGACTGAACGGTTACGTCATGCTAGGAATTTTCATAGTCGTTTTTGAGTCGATTGAATTTTACAGCTTTTCGTCGATATTTCCTAAACTATTGAATCTAGAGGAAAAATGATTTCAAGTTTTCATAGTATTCGACGAGATCTACAATTTCACTCCCATGACAAATTTTGATAAAGTGAGTGGTTTCGGAGATATAGTTTGTTTTCTTGAAAAAAAATCATATTTCCCGTACTGTTGATTTTAGAAAAAAAATGTCTGGAAGTTTTTCATAGTATACACTAAGGTGATCATTTTTTTACTCTTGGTGATTTTTGATTTTCTCATCCGTTTCCGAGATATTCACAAAAAAAAAACTCCAAACATGAATTTCAGAAATTTCCCGATTTTTCCATTTTCCGATCGGTTTAGAAAAAAATGTTTCGACTGAAAAGTGTAGAGTATTTTGAGACGTACACGACAGTTTTTTTGTTTTTCGATTACGAGCAACGGTATGGTCTACAGAGTGTCCGAAAAAAACCGACATGTTACACAATAAACACCCATAGAATCTAAAGTAATTTTTTTTAATTTTTCTCCAACAATAGGTCTTTGTTATTTTTCGACGCTGATCATTTTTTCCAAATGTAATTTTTCGATATCTCTTCAAATAAAAAAGTTTTGCCTGCTGCCCGCAGGAGAGAACATGACACGTACCCATGTACCGTCACATGTACCGATGTCATATTCCAACTCCAATCGCCGTACCCAGAACATGACACGTTCCCATGTACCGCCACATGTACCGATGGCATATTCCAACTCCAATCGCTAGATGTGACCTTGAAATGAGCCAGAATGCCTGTTGTATCACTACTAAAATGTTAAATGTTTCAAATTTGCAAGTCCTCATCTTTCGATCACCATCGGCATAAATTTTCGTTCTTACCGTTCTATTTTTTTCCTGTTTTTTTACCAATTGGATTCATTTCTTATCCTTTTCCTTCCTTTACCAGGCTCTGATAATGTCGGAAATCTTTCCATAGTTGAAGATATCTTAGCCTAATTTTTAAACCGTTAATACACTTAATAACAACAAGTCTGCTTCACGTTCAAACAACTACTGACAAAAATCGTATGTGTACGTAACACATACGAAGAGGCTCTAACAAGTTTTGAAACCGTAGCATGCAATGAATAACATAATACTATTGGATCTACGCACCTTTGAAACAGCCCTTACGGCAGTGGATTCACACACTTTTGTAACAGTGTTTATGAAGGATGTAGCTAGTTTTGGAAACGTACTATTTTTTTGATATCATAGTATTACTGGAAGTAATCAGTTTTGGTCCACTACAATTATATAGGCATGTGGATCTATTTAGTTATGGAAACGCACGCCTCATTTATTTCATAGTCGTGTAACAATCGGTTGCGATTGGATACCTATTAACTGTATCTGAGGAAAGCGCAGCTGACTTTGATCTTGTGATCTTGATCTCACTTTCCTTATTTCCTATTCGTTATGTGAATTTATCATTTGAGTGTAGTTTACAGTGTTCCCGGTTGAGTGTAGAGAGGCAGATATTTTTCTAGTGAGAGTTTTTCTCTTATTATTGGATGGCTCGGCAACATTCCATAGTAGATGTGTTTGCGAATAACCATGGTGCGCCTGAGGAATGGCATAGACAGTAGGTGAGAAGTCCTAATTCCTGAAGGACTTTGGTCACGTGTGAAATTAGCGTCGGGCGCTAATGCCCAGAGCTAGCGTCCTATCACCACCACCAAGTTCACACCACAAAACTATTTACATTCGTTGAGAATTGAATAGAAAATATTATGAAACAATTTATTATTTATGAGATGTATGTTTACATATGTGTATCCCTGAGTGGTACGCAGAAAATAAGAAAAAATAGTTTATTGAAAAGACAGCTCTCAGTATTTATTAAAATGTTTTTCGAAAAGTTCCCATCAGTTTGGAGAGATATTTCAAGGCTAGTAGGTATCTAATGAATAGAGTTTATCCGTTAGCAAAAAAAAACAGATCGCCACATGAAGAGGTTTCCTGAAAAATAAATTTTCAGTCTTCTCTGAGAAATATTTTTTTTGGAAATTTTTCCAGTGAATAAGGAAGATAATATTTCCGAATGAGTAATTAATAAATGAAATCTATAGATAAGCAAGATACCAGGCTGTAACAAGAAGTAGTTTCCTGAAAAATACATTTGCATTTTTTACTAGGAGATATATTTTTCTGGAAATGTTCAAGAGAATTATAAAATGAGTCCATCGAAGTAAATTCCTGGAAAATGAATTTTCCATTTTCACTAGATTTCTATTTTGAAATGTTCTCATCCGTTTGGAAGGATATTTCAGGGCAAGTATCTCATAAATAAAATCTATCATTACCAGAATACAAGAAGCGGTTTCCTGAAAAGTTAACTCTGTTTTCATTAGAATTTTTTTTTTGGAAATGATCCCATCGGTTTGGGAGAATCATATTTTCAGGCAAGAATCTTATAAATGAAGTATATCGATAAGCAGAATGCCATGTTTTCACAAGAAGTGGTTTCCTACAAAATTAATTTCAGTGTTTACTGGAAAATATTTCTTTTAGAAATGTTGCCATCGGTTTTTGAAGATAATATTTTGATGCGAGTATCTTATGAATGGAGTATATTGATTAGCAGAATACCAGCTTATCACAAAAAATAGTTTCCTGAAAAATAAATTATCACTTTTCGCTACGAAATATATATTTGGAAATGTTCTTATCGGTTTAGGAGGATAATATTGTCAGTCAAATATCTCATAAATGCAGTTTATCGATTAGCAGATTACCTGGTAGTCACAAGTAGTTTCCTGAATAATAATTTTTCAGTTTCAACAAGAAAATATATTTTTTTGAAATGTTCCAATCGGTTTGAGAGAATCCTATTTTCAGGCGAGTATCTCATAAATGAAGTCTATCACTCGCATGGCGGGGTAAGTGATCACTGGTTTCGAGAATCGTGCGTCCAAGATCTCAGCCGCATTACGGCATGCCGGAATGATCTTAGATATAGGCCGAGACCAAGTAAAATGCACAAGATGTCAACAAATTCATCGAATTCTCGGGCGCCAGGCCCTGCATCTAGTATCAGAGACCTCTATACCCATCACACGGCTCCGGTAGACAAGGGTGTTGAATACACCGGCTTGGAATGCCATGCCAAGAACCCTTCAGTCTCAGACTTCAGCTCACCTGACGTGAAAAAGGCACATGTCACTGAAGGGCCATGGTCCTCGATGTTCTTAAAGAAGACTCCATGCATGGACTTGTCTGTGAGCTTTTCTCCGAGCGGGCTCCAACTGAGAGACAGAATTCAAAGATTTTGAACATGGCAGGGTTTCCCTTTCGTTTGAATCTGTATATAAAAAAAACAAGTCACAATTGATCTGTTAGTTGCCGGCCTCTTCTGTAAGGGCACCATGAACCTCTGCATCAACTCGGGCCAGTTGTTCTGGCCTGAGGGGCTTCACTTTAATCAGAATTTCTATGTTCGAAATGATTGCATTCATAAATCCAATACCAAACAGCTGTTTCGACCTACCCAGGTCTCATCAGTAACACTTGGCTTGACTGTGAACACAAAAATTTCGAACTATCTACTCCTTACGAAGTAAATCTTATGAGTCTTACCGTTTACGAGATAGTAATAGTGGGATCGTTCAATTCTACATATTGATGAGATCCCACCCGTAATATTGTGGAGAAGATTGAGGGCTACCTATCGGACGTTATCGGTCTTCAGGGCTCGTCTTTCAATTATCCTAAATAACTTTCCAATGTAATGTTGAATCATCTGTATGAATAGTTTCCACTTTCACACTAAAGGTCCTAATCACCTATTATTATGTTGAAACCAAGTGTACACAATCGTCTTCCGGCGCTAACTGCTCTAGGGCGTACTTATCCATAACGATCTCGATATCACAGATATAACACAATTATAATGAAGTGAATTTATGTTTACCTATAGCGATAAGGCTTCTCGTCCACTGGGAGCGGAAAGCTGCGAACTGTGAAGCAACAAATTCGTGAACGCCTTTTGTCCGAAATTGTGCGATGCTCATAGTCCATTGCCTCAGTATTCGTCCGGATTCGAAGTAGGCGAGAAAACTCTTCGGAACGGGTTTTTTTCATTTTTTGATTATTCTTATGTAGAACTTTTTGCTTTGGAATTATCACCATGGATTCATTCATTCATAGTCCGTATTAGGCACAGGCGATATCGACGAAGGCGAGAAATGTGGGTGAATCCCATTTATGGAAAAAGTTACTTGTCATAATAGTTACTTTACCGTTTGTCTCATAGATATTTCCTTTCTTGAACAAGCCGAATTAACTTATCACAGTCCATTTTTGTGTGCCTCTATCTGCAACAAATCTTAATTAGATCCCAGCAGAACGGTATCGGTTCGCACTTCGCACCGAATCGGACAATGACTGACAAACGATACGGGTCCAGTGGACGCGGTTCCATACATTTGTTTGGATCGTTCGTCCGTTGTCGTGCGAATTCGGACGAATTGAGTTCACAAATTATCGCAATTTTCCGCTCCCAATGGACGAGAGGCCTGATATCAACACATTAATGTAATTTAAGATGCAGAAAAACTCAAAGTCGTCTCCACAATTTAATATCCGAAAGATGTCAGTACGGTGATTCAGTACATGTTTCGAACCTACATAGGTTCATCATCAGCTGAATTTACATTAAATTCTACAATAAAGGAAGAGTAATATAATATTAGTTGATAAATGAAGTATAAGATTTACTTACATGGAGAAGAAAAAATAGCAAAATCACATGGTGAAGTTCAGGACATAAAAAATTATTGTAATGACAATTAGGATTGAATTGATATTAGGGGGAATTTAAGACATCCCTAACACCATAAAAAACATTAAAGATTGGGGGGCTTAGAGCCCTTATGCCCAATATGCAATATTTGAAATATCCACATTAAAAGATACTTAGAAAAACTCTACCGTTCACAGATTGACCGAGTAGGAAATTGGAGGAGAGTCAGCTGACAGAACTGTCAACTGTCGAAATTTTTTTCAATGTCGAGATGACATGGAAATGCGGCACAAGGATCTGGCACACACGGAACGAGAATCAAAGAGCTGTCATTTCGACTCATGTCCCGGGCGGACAGATCCAACACCCCACATACAGGCCTTCTCGTTACAAGTCAAAGTGAAATATTATAGAAGATTAATTTTAACTAGCATACAATATGGTAGGGAGCGCAACAACCATGATTAACACTGACATCTATCATCCATCCTTGGGATGAACAAGAGTTGCCAACCATCAAGCAAACATTATACAGAGTCTATGATAATTATTTATGGAAGATCAAGGCAGGGGGGGGGATTTTTAGTTGAAATTAAGGGAGTTGAAAAACTTTCTGCAGTCAAACTGTACTTGCTCATTAAGAGAAACAACATTAGGGTTATTAGCAGCGGAATTGATTTCAAAAATCTCTAGAAGATTGAGTAAAGTACCTTTTTGACATATGTGTAAAATATCCAGATCTGAATCAATATCAAAGCTATGGTTTTCATTGAGGATATGATTAGCAAAAGAACTTTTTGTGTTGTATTCATCCAGTTGTAGATTTCTGGAACCGTCGATAAGTTTAACATGTTCCAGAACTCTTGTTTTTATTTTTCTACCACTCTGTCCAATGTATTGAGCAGAACAATTTGGTTGTGAACAAGAAATTTTGTAAACTCCTGATTTGTGGAAAAAGGGTACTTTATCTTTAGTGTTCACTAGCAATTTGGAAATCGAATCTATAGTATATAGATTCCAATCTTTAATGTTTTTTATGGTGTTAGGGATGTCTTAAATTCCCCCTAATATCAATTCAATCCTAATTGTCATTACAATAATTTTTTATGTCCTGAACTTCACCATGTGATTTTGCTATTTTTTCTTCTCCATGTAAGTAAATCTTATACTTCATTTATCAACTAATATTATATTACTCTTCCTTTATTGTAGAATTTAATGTAAATTCAGCTGATGATGAACCTATGTAGGTTCGAAACATGTACTGAATCACCGTACTGACATCTTTCGGATATTAAATTGTGGAGACGACTTTGAGTTTTTCTGCATCTTAAATCTACTACACTCCACTTTGAGATACAATGGACTTCTACCACAGGTTACATTAATGTAACGCAAAATGAGCTCGAGCACTGGAACATGAGCTATCGGAACATATACGAATATTTTGTTTACTAAACAAAATATTTCGCCAAAGCTGAACCATAATGATTGTTGACGTCGATGTAGAAATTTGCATTTGGCTGAAGAAGATCGTATTAGTTAACGCGACAGATTTTTAAGCATCTTCTTCGACATCAATAATCAAGAACTGACTACGAATTCCTTTTCTTGCATGTTCACACAGAGGGGAAAACACTGTATTGCTGAGGAACATGTAGTAAGTTGAATTAGCCATAATCGGTGTGAATAGAACCTTTGGCGTACGGATGAAAACTTTTGAAACATGAAATATCTCAACATCAAATCGAAATCACTCACTCAACTCCATTTTCGATAGAAACGCATCTTCGGGATAAGGAATTGATACTTCGGCGTACATTAATAACTGAATCCTGTTTTTGAAATAACTATACAGAATAACTTCCACTTTCCTGGGAACAGAAGGTGATAACATTCAACAGAGAAAAATGGAGTCTTAATTTTTTTTCATCCATTGATGCTGTGTTGGTTAGGGAAACGCGATGCGAGTGATTTTTATTTTGTGTCAGGATGATTGGTCTCCGTATAATAAGCATATTTTTAAAATTATCGAAGGTTGTAGGCCTCGGAAAACAGCAAGGACTTTTGAATCTCAACAGATGTATTGTTGCAAAGTGATTCCTGACAGAAAGAGGTTTCAGAGGTCTTCAAACCCATAACAAAACGGTGAGAAGATTCTGAACTGCGATTGATCTGAGCATGACACGGTCCTAAGCTCCTAAGCAAATGATGTTGGTTGCCCAGATAGCAATACTATCATGTGGTATAGGATAACCAACCTTTTCGGAAGTAATGTATGGTTTCCGGGTTTTCCTTCACTTGAAATTGCAAATCGGCAACAGAAAAATCGCTCGTTGATCAACAACATTAGTAGCCTCATACCCACACAAGTATTTACGTCTGACGCACTCTTGGAAGTTTTTTAAGGAATATCAACTATGGAATAAAGGAATATTTCAAGAGATACAGAATCGAAAGACTTGGTAATCTCGAAATATTTTAACGAATTACGATGATTGATCCGTGACTCTGGTTATACTGAGAAGTCAAGCAATGCTTATTATTCCATTGAAATATGCCTGAAGACAATTAACGCAATGAAAACAGATGCTTGTAGAGAACAAATAAGCAGAGGGTCGCGATCTCTGCATTGTTATGAGAGTAGTAAGACCGCTTGAAAATGTTTCTGGTATGGAAAAACACCAAGGCGCTTTTTCCTCTTAGAATATCTATTGGTAGCCGAGTAAGCAGAAGGTTCGGAAAGCCTTCTATCTTTGGGCCAGATAGACAACGGGATGTCGGTTGTCTAGATACCGATAATAGCAAGCAGGGTTTGAGTATCGAATTTCCAACTGACTCGTACTGTCGTACGGCAAAGAACTGTAGCCGCTTCTTGCCCGTACAAGGTGTCGATTCTTGAGTATACTCGTGATAGTGATTTAGATGATGGGAAATTGTGTATTTCATTTTTGCTATCGAAGGACCAGGATTGTAAAGTGTAGGGGGTCGTTTCAGCATCAAGCCTCTCAGTACTGCGACCTGCAGATCTATTGTACTTCGAGGAACAATGTTTCTTTTTCTCCAGCCGATCAATGGAGTGGTAGATCAGATTGTTCCTAATGTCTAGTAGATTCAATTATGTTAGAAATTGTCTTTATTTGCGCTTAGATTAACGAAAGCAGCATACGCTCATAAAATACCAGAGGTGCACTTGCAATTTAACACGCTCCATTTTTGTAAATTCGTTGGAATATGGCTCCCTTCAAAATTGAGATATCAAGAGGGGGGTAGTAGAAAGGATGTCAGGTGGTACCAAGATTAACACATTGATATCTCAATCAAACCTCAAGGACATGTTGGACATTGACGCACCAGAGCCCCACCTTGATTTACCAATACTCGCTCCTGGCGCACATAGGTGGGAAAGGGGGAACCAATGATGTGTTCTTTCATTTTAAAGTGTGCTGAATCGAACGAGACCATTCGATTCATTGCCCGATGCTTAGTTCTCGTTCTACATGCTGATATAGGTGGAATTGTGCAGTTTGCACCTGCGAGGTATACAACCACTCCACCTACGTCCTCTGACAGTGTTGACATCGTGGCAACATTTCTCAAAAAATACGTCAAGTCATGAACCATCAGTGTGCAGAAACTCAATCTGTCAGGAGAAAGTGAAAGGTTTGTCTTGATATCGTGCACTAACATCCCCACTAAATTATATCTTGGTTACCAAATGAGGTATAACTGTTATGCGAAAAAAAAAATAATATTATGATATGCGTTGTTTGTGAATTTTTTGATAAAATCACAGCACAACAATATATAAATCATTAGTCCGATACGTTGCAGATACATTGTCTCAACATAACTTTTTCAATATTGTAACAATGCTATGAATCTCATCCGGACATTTCACCATAACATACGCGTTAAAGTTACATATAACGATATAATTGTTCGTTCGTACCCGTTGCTAACCAGCTGACGAACGTCAACCTTAGAACTTGTGCGAGCAATGGATCAACGCGGCCTTACCTTTCAAGGTGCGATTACCCAGCACGGTAGCCCGGCGGGGAATCGAACCCTGGTCTTCCGCTTGAAAGGCGAATGAGCTAACCTCTACACTACCGAGAACCACCAGATGATGATATGATATTATAATGTTACTGTTGCATTGAGCTTATATCACAATGTTCAGTGGGAAGAAGCATCACAATTGATCTGAAAAGGTCGCAGGGAATAAGGCCACATCGATATAGACTTCAAAAAATACAAAACTCTTGCGTTCTCATATGTCGTAAAAGTTATCAATTTGCAAATAATTTTGATTACTCTGAGATGGCTCATTATGGCAAAAAGGAGAGAGCTGCATGCTTGTAGCCTCTATGAAAAAAATATACAAGACAAACGACCACTTCACCTTTATAACAAAATCAGTTTCCAAACGGATCTCCGCAATATCGATGTTCATTACCAAACATCGTTAACCGTACCGAATCGTTTGTGCGCATGAACGGCAAACGATATGGCGGAAACTTTGAATCGTTAATTTGAGAAAAGCGTCAGACGTCGGAGAGCTTAAGTATGTCATACGTTATTCGCACGAGCACCAAAGGTTCTGGCGTTAAATTCGAAATACCAACCTGAGCGTTAAAGTACCCGTATGAGCGCCAAACGCTATGGTGGGAACTTGATCGTTGGACAGAAACTGGCAAGAATTTTGAACGTTCGAGCATTCAAAGTGCTGCACATGACTACAGAGTATCTGAAGCAGTCAGATGTATGAAGGCGGGATAAATTACGGATAAATTGCATACCTGATCAACGTGACGTTTCAAAGAGTGAAGACATGGTCATAGGCGTTCTTGATACATTTGGCTCGAATGCCAAATTTCGGATTTTCCACTCTCAACTAGAGTTTGGGACTCTGGTGAATCGCTGAATCGAATCGTCTCCACGGATAGTTTTCTCCTATACACCTGTTTTGACTCAAATCCCCAATCCAGTTTGATTCGCTCTCTCTCTCTCTCTCTCTCTCTCACATACGTCTGTATCATATGCCATACGTCATCAAGTCACCTGTCGTTCAGTTTTCCATTTTCGCCAAAAACTGGGACCACGACACTGCCCAATCGTGGATTGATGTATGAGTAGACAGAAAGTACAGATGGTGAATTCAACAAGTTGGCGCTACAATTATCACCTTCTACAGTTTACCCGCATTTTTTTTGAAGAACAAACTGAATTTCACCTTGTTCGGATTACAGTGCCCTCCCAAGCCTTCTGGACCACCAGTATTTGTTACGATTACCAGATTGGTTCCATCACGAAGAATGCATTACATCTCCTGCTCGTCTAATCGAAGTAAAAATATGAAACTCTCCTGAACTTAATATAGTCCACTATAGATTCGCATCTTTGATGTAATAACACTGGACCTCATCGGTTCCTAGTTTTTTACCATAACACTGAATATGCCCATGTATAGGTTTGAAAAAAAAATTGGCTCAAGCTGTATGAGCCGACAACTTTACTCATGAATAGGGACCCTTGAAACTTCAACACTCTGTATAAATGATTTAAAGAAAAAGTTTTGCCACATATTGTATATGCCTGTAGAGTTTGAAAGCATATACGTTTGAAAAGGAACACTGTATGCCGTTTGAAGCAGTCCCGAGCATGATAGAAAACAGTGTGTCGTACGAGTTCTAGCAGGATATTGCTAGATACGGCAATCGATATGTTAGCACTGTCCTCTCCACGTCCCGTTTTCAAATATTTCCGATCAAAATCTGTGCGTTTCTACGATGTTACCTGAACGTAAACAGCTTGGGTTTCACACACTGCGCCAAACTTATAAATCATTTCCAAACATGTAAAGCGGTTTCTTTGAAGCACGCCGCCGCGATGATTCAACATCAATAGTATAAACGATGACTTGACGAAAATAATATACTAGGGTAACATCAACTTAGTGGAATCTTATGCTGGAGAACTGTCGAACCTCTCCTGCTCAGGGATCTTTTTTCAAAAGAACAGCTGAATTCTCGAACTCCTTGCCGAGGAAGGTTTTTCTGAGGCTCAGAAACTTGAAAGAAAAATTTAAAGTCAATGTTGATTTGTATCTCCTGTTTTTCGATTCATGCGGTGCTCTTCGAACATTACAGGGCTATCCTTTCGTGTGAAACTGTATATGAAAATAAATGCCGCAATCACACATAAACAACAGACCTGGGCGGACGGCTAGAGGTAAATGTTTCCCCGTGACCCGGCCTGCCAGACCCCGCTAGGATAACATAGGCCTACCGCCCTGAGGGGGTGTGCCACAAGGTTTCCATTTCGGTCATGTGAACCCCTCAGACATACCACTATTGCCAAATTCATTCGTTTGTAGAATTATTCACTCAATATTGTTCTAAGAATAGCGCAACTTATTTTCATATACCTACACTAATTTTATGTGAAGTGAATAGTTTAACGAAAACTAAAAACCACCTTCCGGACAACCCTGTCCAACTGAATATATCAAAACTCCATTGGACTCATATTAGAGTTGCAATAAATTAGTTTGATTGTCTTTTTTGTGCCTTTCACCATCCTTATCAGCTGCATTGTGTAGCCATTTGAGCCATTTTCAGACAACAATAGTGAAACTATTTCCTTGGATTCTTTGAAAATATAATTATTCTTACTGCATCTGGATAATAATTCGCATATATTATCAAAAACCAACTGAAAACATAAAATTCAACTTACCACTTACAAGTTCCACAGATTTGTGTGGTATTTGGGTAGTTCAGAACTTCTCTCATTACTCCGAAACCATCATCACTATTCATATTACAGTCCAATATATTATTCATTATAATAGTATATTATGCAACGATCGTGTAATGATGGTTATTAATATATGAGCATAAACCGGGATACGAAACGAGCCGAAGGTTTACTCGTATGGTTTATGCGAGTGTATTAATAACCATTACATGAGAGTTGCATATGCTATTTTATCTACACCCGATAAATAGTGAAGAACTACAAATATTATATTTATATTTGTATTGCACACGATAATACTAATTTAACGCATTTCTTTGAAAAATTCCACAGAATTGTAATTAATAGTATTACTTCGAGAAATAAAACGATGAGATATGAAAAGAAGATCAAAAATCAAAGAAAAAAAATATTACTCGAGACCGGAATCGAGCCAATGTCTCCTCCAGCTAAATTATTCAATGTCAGCGCCTCAGATGGCTCGGCTACGGAGAGCCCAAATATTTTGATGAAAAAATAAGTGATAAATCATGCATTTGTCAAATGAAAAATTTAATCATTCTAACTGCATTTCTGTCGGTGAAGGTGTCGAAGGTGATTCTCCCATATCGCTGGTATCAGACATTTTCTTATGATTATCGAAGTTTGGCTATATTCTTCAAAAGTTCAATACCTATACCGATTTTGACTTGACAAATGTCAAATGCAGCGCATGCACATCATGCTTGATTGAAAAATAATGGGTTTCTATTGGTTGAAAATCTGTATCGTAATGAAAAATCTGTATCTTAATGGATTTCATTATGAAACGGGTTGTGGGAATATAAGTGTATTATTAGAGCACGGGTGGAGATAATAGTTGTTATTTATGTAATAAGGATCATAAAGACGAACATTATGGTACAAGTCGTGAATGTTATCGGGCGAGGCGTAGCCGAGTCCGATAACACGGCGTGTGCCATAATGATTGTTTATGATTCGTATTACATACAAAATTTTATCTGATGGCATTTATATCAATACATTTTCGAAAAATTAAAAACTGCATTTTCGACATGTCACAATGACAACTATTTTTAAAGGAGTAAGTATTGTGTAGTTTCAAATATTAATAGGTGAGTGAGCTGTGCTTTGCCATTTCCTTTTTGAGTTTTGAATAAATTTTTTTTGATCAAACCATTACGTGTTTTCCTTATAGAATTTCATTATGGTACTTAGTACCATAATGAATTCATTATGGTACTTAGTCCCATAATGAGCTTCCTTATGTCATCAAAATTGAGTGACATAACGTTGTCATCATGACATGCCATCAGATAAAAGTACTTATGTGGCCACAATTTTTTAATTGGGACCATACTCATTAGCTTAAACAGAAAAAAAAGCACAATGATCGCTTTAGGACTTAATGAGTATATATGATGGAAAAAAAAGTAATTAGCACATATTCTGATTGGTTATCACTCTTACTATATTGAGGGAAAAGTTTTTGCTCGCATTTTTTTTGAAATATTCCCAACCCCTTATGTTTTTGTTCTCATTTGATTCTATCAACTCTGAATTTCGAGAAATGTATGTCGTATTCTTTTATTATGACCTTCACTTCGACCCTATCAATAGAAGACTTTTTCTATTCCAGATGGGCTTTGCTAGCAAATTAGGAAGAGATTTCAATTTTCTCTTGATGTTACAGTTCACCTAATTTGCCACCAGATATTGGGATTTCAAAACAAGCGATACAATACAAAATATTGTCAAAGTGGTTCTTATTAATTCAAGTCTTACTCAAAGTGGCGCTGCGGTATTATTTTAAAATTTTGAAATATGATTGAAATTATTACTGATGTTTCCAAGCACAATTCATGGTTAATGTTCCCATAAAATTGAAAAAACACCAAAAACTCTAATAGTCGCTGACAAAATTTGATGTTTTTTTATAAAACAACGTCAAAGTCCTAACCTCAATTAGCAATAGTTGTCAAAGTGGTGCAGATTAGTTGGAATTTTTTTGAATGTGGCGCTGCGATCTTAATTTGAAATCCCAATAAAACAAAACTCACTTCGATGCTTCGAGTCACGTCAAGATTGGACAATTAACAATTAAAAATGTGTCGCTTCGGGGAAAATTCGAATAGTCGTGCTTTTTTCGAGTGGTCGGAATCAGTGAATTGGCCAACGAATTTTCGTAATCCCATAGACTGATTCGACAGTAATATTCCGTCGTTTGAAAGCTTTATGCCAGCGTCGAAAATTTGCGTTGGAATACATCGATCTCATCCACCTGTGTAGACGTTTAAGAAAAGAAAAGAAGACGCTGGCTGAATCTGAGATGTATGACGAATGTAAAAGCACCTTCTAGAAAAAAAATTTCACCACGCCTAACAGCTATTTTTTTCTGTCTACTTCATAGGGATAGGTGCGCACATACGATATGATATAATGATTGTTTGCCATTATTTATTGTTGTAGTATGAGAGATAGAGGCAATATTTATACGTCATCTTCAATATGGAATCGAACTATTGTAATATGTTCATTCAATACCGGTTGTTATATGCTCATGTCTGCGCAGACGGACATCCATTAGTGGCTAGAGGGGTTAGAAGCTTATTTCTTGAAAAAATTACGTCATAGATAATATGTTTGGAAAAATAGCTTGACATAAGCGAAACGAAAACCCAAGTACTCACTTCGGTGGAAACAACGGTAGTGGAGGACCGATTATTTACGAGATTACTCATCCTGTCAGCCCTGAAGACCAAGACAATCGAACTGGGCACGTTAACAAACACTATACAATAAAATTATTGATCGAACTAGCGAGCATCAAAACAAATATTTTTCACCTATCATAGTTCCGTTTTATGATATTCGTGAGAAGAATGGTCTGCCGAAGACATATTTCCCGAGATTTCGTAATAACAAGTCATTCACTTCTCGTAGTAAAATACGTTACGTAAGAGCGGTTCCTTTGTAAATTAGAATGACCTCCTTCATTTATTCCACCGCCAACTAGCTTATCAACCAAAGCAAAGATAATGATCTCGGTTCTCATATTTTTTAACGCCGCTGTACCCGCCGGCGGGCACAGCGTGGTTCTTGGGTACCCGCGAACTTGGTACCATCGTAGCGCGTGTCAACTCCAAGGGTCGGACCTCCCGGCAACGAAGATGGAGCAGTTCTTCGGCGGTATTCCGCCAACATGCCTCGCGTGCGCTGGTGTGGTGCCACACACTCGGTACTGTGTCTCTTTGTCGCGATCGCAGGCGTACTTTGGTCTTTTTGGATCGTTGCAGTCAACGCAGGTATGAAGTCGGCAATCTCCTGAACTTTTCATGAAAGAATATAATATTGAACCAGATCGATTACGAAAATGCACCGATTTTCACAGAATCTCATCAATTCAATAAAACTATTATTACAACGAACAATCGACACCGAATGTATCGAGAATTGTCAATCGTATAAGTTGGCTTTGTTCGGAGCTCATGCGTTCATACTCCACACTTAATTCCCGATGGGCATACACGGAATGACTTGAAGCAAATAAGCCAACACATTCATCAAAGAAAAACATCACGATTATTTTTCACGCAATGTCAATGAAACTTATTGATATCAATTTCCACAAAAATATGCTTTACATCATTATGACAGTAATTTGATAAATGAAAAATTTTGCATACTGACAAGGGTTCTCCAGATAATATACGCACATTGTTCGAATCGAAACATGATTTTTGATTATTTTTTGTCAGTATATTTCGAATAAATGTCGAGAAAAACTACACAACTACACTTTTTATAAGTACTTCATTATCAAAAAAACACTTTCTATCGCACTTTTTATTGAAAATATAAACTGTTGTCACTGTTGAATATGTCTTCTGCGTTTGATGTTATTTTTGACATCACCTCTTGATCACTCGTTACATGACAATATTTTGTAAATGTTTTTCTCTGAGAATAAATATGAAATCTAATCTTTTAAAAAATAAATGAAATTTGAATTCGCACCGTAGCAACCACTCTCATTATGGGAAGATGAACTGATGTCCTGCTTTTTTATGTATGATATAAATATTTCAACAACAACTAAGAAAGTTCAAATGGAGGCCCGTTATGGCACAAACTGGATGAGTGCAGAGTTGTCCCAAAGCATGGTGCTTAGTGCTCGTGAATGCACTTAGATCACTTTTGTGCTCGTAAGCACTGTTCTCCCGAGCACTTTTATGAACCAGTGCTTAATGCGTCGAGCATTTTACTAAAAAGGCGATGCTAAGTAATCATGAGCATTTTTTGGGATTACTAGTAACTGAGCCTTTCTATTCTCCCTACTTGTCAAAGCATGAAAATGTGGTAGCGTAGCACCCCAACACAAGACGAACTCTGGAGTCTTGATCGCTTCCATATGCATCTTCGGACGATCATAGACTTTTTTTAATGTTAAGGGGTGTGTTAGGTCTCATCGCAGTCTGTAGTATAGATGGGTGAGTTTTATCGAAAAATGTTTTATGGCTGCATTGAAAAATGATGGTCAATGTAAGCGGGTTGTGGAGAAACGAGCTCCAGAGTGATTCATTCATTTTTCTTATTCTCTTAGATGTGTAAGTGATATTGAATATCAATCCTTTGAAATAGAAAATTTTGTTTGTTGGGGAATATCCAACTCGGCTCAAAATGAGTAAGCTAACTGCGCCAACTAACAGAAAAAGTTGTTCACTTTCACATGGCCACATTGATATAGCTAAATCTATACGGTAACAAGATGAAATTTGGTAAGTCTCAACTTGCATTCTCAAAAATTCATTGTCTAATGAGAAAATTGAATTCATTCGTCTATAGGTTCTCCTTATGTTTGCAGACATAAATATTATAACTGGCTGCTAACATATTTTTCAATAAACTGATCCAATTTTCCACTCGTTGACAGTTATTCAATTACGAAAACCAATTTGCAGCGTTGTGAAAATATACACTTTTGCCCGTCTCATCCTAGATATTTCATACTGAATATAAATATCGAATCCAGTTCGAAAACTTTTTCACATATTTTTTTTATACTTTCGTATCATGAATCAAGTGTCAATCTATCCAAACTGATTTATTAATATATTGCTACCTTTGCAATCTCAAGGTTTTTTCAGCTCAGGAGTTATACACATTCTTCTGAAATGTTTAGAGTTTCGAAAAAAGATCTAATACTTATCTTTCCAGGAATACAATCTAAGGTGTTTTAACAATTTCAAGAATCCGATCAACATAAAAAAAACGTTCTCTTTAATGAGTGTAAGTGTGAATAACAGTTAGAAAGCGATTGCGATGCAACTAAATTTTGGCCCAATGATCGTTACTTTCCACTGCATTCAAAAAATTAGCGGGTTATCCCTAAGAGAAAGACATATACCATAGCCGAATTTTTTGTAGACCTTTTTAAGATGTACGATACTAGAGTACATTACTTTTATCTATCTCATAGGATCCAGTCTGCGTTTGCAATGCAAACACAGAAAAATGTGTTCATTTACGACATCACATTCGAAACCTTTGAAATTATCAGTGTTTATCTACTATATTATGCATGTATTATTCATGTGAACCTTCCTCTTGAATCACTCTATCTATTAAAAAAAAACATACATAGGAACAGTCAGACAGTGGGAAGCGACTTTGTTTTACACTATATAGTTAGTGATTTGCTATGGTCTACTGTTCGATGATGCTCTATCAGATGAAAACAATAACTATAATCATTGACGTGTAAAATATAAGTTATCTCCGTACCAGAAACAAGCCTTAAGGCAAACAACGGTGAATTTGGTTTCATCAAGGAATATACTTTTTCCAATAGATCGTTCACTTCCTGTCTTTTCATCAGTTTCAATCTACCCAACTAAGATTGAGTTTCATACTGACAAGAAGATCTAGTATGTTGTGTGCCATTTTGATATGGAATTTATATTTCTGCATAACCAGATGGTTTCATATAACTTCTCTCCTTCTACATATCATTCATGAGTGTTTTTGTTCTCTGGTCTCACATAGAAAGTAGAGTCCGCAATGATCACACAATATTGTAGGTATAAGGGGCGACGAAAATACTTTGCATCAATTACATTTTTTTTTAATATTTAGCCACAGAAAACACCTCTCCCGGAACTGAATCCCGGAATTCAAGAAAGGTGGACTGTGTTGATGGCGGATCTATCATTGAGCACATTCTCGAAAGATCATAGGTCCATATTCGGCCATAGCAGCCGGTTGTGGGATGCGGTTTTTTAGAGATATCAATCCTTGTGATTGGTGGCAGGTTCCCATAGGATCCCCGTAATGGAATCACACGTTGAAAAGTGAGGCCTTGCTGCTCTTCAACTAACATAATTATAAACAATTTCATGTAACAATTGGATAAATGATGTTTACCCCCTATTTCGACCCCGCTGAATCCGAAAATACTATTTATCAAGTCGAAGTTCCAACCGGAAGTGGAACATTCAAGATGGCGTCCATAATAACCCTAAAATAAAATTATCTTTTACTTTTGGTCACCCATACGACTTGGGTGTCGATGTATATGTTTTCGGGGATGTAGAACACGATAAGACACTTAAAAATTGAATTGGGGCTTCTTATGCCCCAATTCAACTTTTCACCAAATAATTGAATTTTGACGAAATGGACCAAAATTCCAAAATTTTTGTGAAAACGTGTTGTATATGCTTGCATACGTTTTCGAGGGCGCTTAATACGTTCATGAGCTCAAAAAAGCAATGGAACATTGTTCAACCTTTATTTCTCACATTTTGAAAGAGAAGAATTTACTATTAGTAGTCTTCTTCATCTTCTTTCACTCCATTCATGCCCTTTGCCTTGCATTTGCACATCTTGGTGCACGGCACCCACGGCGGCTTCCTGCAGCCACACTGCTTCATGACGCAGAGCCCCTTGCAGCCACAAGCTCCAAATTCGAGACATGACTTGGGAATTGGTGGCAAAGTCATCAAGATTGGGACATACCTTCCATCAACAATTTTCAAGCCGCAATTAATCGGGTCTGGTAAGTCAGGACACTGGTCATGGGCGCTAATCCACACTAGTACCTAAAAAGAAAACATATTGAAATTAAAATCCATCGATTTTTTGTATTTTCTTGTTTATTTTCTTATTAATTTTACCTGGTAGTGGCACCGAAGAATGTGTTGACGGAGGGCATCAGTGGTAGGTGGCAAAAACTAGCATTCGCACCGTCCCAAAAATTGCAACACGGGCTTGCATCTGCCGTTGTAATTAATGTCCGGTCCAACCTAAAATGAAAATGGTATCGGTATCAAAACGGCTAACAGGTTTTATTCACCACATGTAATAGAAAAGGGACGCAACAAACCTTGTATACAGCTTTCACCACAAACTGTTCAACCAAACGGAGATCCTCGGGGGTCAGATAAGGAGTCTTTTCAAGCTGACTGAGGAGTTTACAGTAGTTTTCTTCTATGTACTGCTTCAACCCTCCTTTTTTCGTGACTGACGCTAGCTTATAAGCGTGAAAAGCCATCAGGTTTCTGATCTGTTGTGGTGTGAGCTTCTTACATAGTTCGTGAATTGGAATATACTTACTCTCTCGGGAAGTACCACACATCACCCAGCATTCCTTGCATTTCATTTTTTTGAAGTGATAGTTGAATAATAAAATCACATCGGTGTCTCTAACAGAAACAACAACAGTTTCTCTTTCGGTTTTCACCGCATGGACCATCACCCTGGTATCAGCCTCTTCATGGTTTGAAAATAAGTGTGTCACGTCTCTTTCTTTGTTTGATTTGGCATGCGTCTCATCCACAAAACCACCAGCCACAATGACTTCCATGCTGCCAAAGTTATTCTTCATGGCTTCTTCGCTCAGGAAGTGCGCGAGGTCGGCCTTGATTTCTGACAGGGTGAGGAAGCTGCTCCAATTCTTAGGTGAGAGAACTCCCCCGTTCTTGATTACTCTTCGTACAGGAGCAGAACCCTCCCCTCTGTGTTTTCTTGTATCTGCCTTCAGAGAAAGATCGCGGTATCGATCGAATACCACTTGAACTTCATTAGTACTGTAAGCTTCAATAATTTTGTTGAAAGCACATGCAATATCACTAAAGTATTTCCCTGTGAATGTTCTTACCAGTACTTGAACTTATGCCATTCCATCTATTATAAGACAAGCAGATTTTATTTTGAATGTAATTGAACTCGGGCAGTCAATATTTTTAGTTATTTTTATATTATACCTGCATCATGAGCTACTACAAGAGTGTGTAGGAAGTTTCGTCTGGCCTTCTTCATATCTGTAGGTCCCACGGCCGATTTGTTGTGAAACAACCGCATGAACGAGTTCGTTTCCACGTTTCCTGGCACTGAGAAGAGCTTCTGTTATTTTACTTGTGCCCTTATCTTTTGTAGCGATGTCACATACAACTTCAGATATTTCAGGAGACAGCAGCTCCATTGTACGTAGTACAGCATCTTCATTGGAGATATCTCTGGTGCGACGGGAATTTCCTTCTTCTTTAAAAGAGTCCTTTCTCCGTATGCCATATGACGCGTAGGTGTTTGCAGCAATTTCATTTTGCCAATGCAGAGACAAAGCCCAACGTTGCAACGTTCGCACATCTTCATTTATTCCTACAATACCGCCAGAAACATCTTTGCAAGTGCCGACAAGCCATTCCTGGGCGTGGTCGGGATCAACTTGTGAAAACTTCTGACTGCACATAGCAACTCCGAATTCACCCGATCGAAACTGAGCCTCTACTCCGGGGGGTAACTGGTGCATTGCAATGTTGTATGCAGTCATTGACTTCAGATAATTCCCGTGGTCGTACAGAGCTAGCTGTGTAAGGAATAATTTCCGGAAGAGCATGATGGTAACAGTCCCAATCGCAGTCTCGGATTCCCCGAGTCAACATAAGAAGGATGAAGACCATGTCCATATAACTCCACCACAGTGCAAAATTCTTGTATTCTTTGCAACCTTCACGGCCTTTTCGAAAACACTCAGATGCAGACACGGCATAGCGCCAAATTTCAAACATATGAAGTGTAAAAGAAAGGCAGAAAGTAAACGCGGTGAGAGAATTATTATATGTACGATAGTCGCGCGCCATCGACCATTTTCAGTCAGTTTATTGAATGAAAAACCCCCCTATATTAAGGAGAGCATCAAAATGTTAGAATTCAATGAGCGTTAAATGCTCCAAATTATTTTTTGAGTGTCTCATCGTGTTCTACACCCCCAAAAACATAGACATCGACACCTCAGTCGTATGGCTGACAAAAAGTAGAGAATAATTTGATTTTAGGGGTATTTTGGACGCCATCTTGAATATCCCACTTCCGGTTGGAATTTCGACTTGATAAACGGTATTTTCGGATTCAGCGGGTTCGAAATAGGGGGTAAACGTCATATCGGAGGACTTTTTTCGGAACTTAGCCCCGACTAATGTGAGTGTTATGCTCCTGGCAAATGGAATAGCAAGCTATCTGCTACCGTGAATAGTTGGAAGAACCTCAACCAGATCCGCTTTCGTGTCATAATTGATCAGCTGAATAAAACATGTTTTATTCAAGAATCTTGTTCTTGTGTGAATATTTGGGTTCTATGATTCATCCCTCTACAACTTAGTTCACATCCATGATAATGAACAAACGAATCGTGATTCGGTGTTCATAATGAAATGTTGATCGTGGAACGAAGGCGTTATAATTCCGATGCACATACCTAGCCAATAAAGCTAATCTGTTTCTATTTTTTGTCTATCAGTGCGAATACAAGCTCTCCATTTCAAATTGTACACTGATGAAAATATGATAATTGATATGTTATTCACGGCTAACATTCTATTGTTTATTTTACCAATTAATATCATGATCATTTATATTAGGTGTAAGGTTGATGCAGGATGTAAATAAAAAATATTTTTACCTGTTTCACGATGTTATTTGTCAACCGACCCTTTTGAACCTTCGCGCATAAAGTGCTACGGTGGATATGATAAATGATAAGTGGAACAGTTTACCTACCAATATAAGTGAGAGGAGATACAAAAATATCTGATTCAAGAGCAATTCGAAGGGCACGGCCCAGCTCTTCAGTTTGACTGACAGACATTCGATATCTGAAGCTATGCAGCGCCGAGCGCGAATAGTATTTGAATGGGTGACCTCATGCAGGAAAAGATCTCCTCGAAAGCCCATACAACTGCAGCAAAATAGTATATCATAGCTCGCAAGCAATATATCAATGAGCACATGATATATCGAGGATATGTCGTCCTTCGGAGGGGACGTAAAGCCGGCGGTCCCGAGTCCAAGGATGTTGGGCTCGTAGGAAGATCCGTACCTCTCGTTGTAATACCAGAGGGTTCGGCAAAATTTCCGGTTGGGGGAAGTGTGCTCATCGGCGTCGGTGATTGGCCTTGGTAGCGGAATTAGGCCAATGTTAAATTAGAATTGAAAAAAATGCAATTCAAGTTATAAAGGTTATCAAAATATTGTGAACTAATGGGTGGTATGTATAAACGCGAGCAAAATCTTCTACACTCGCTCTATCTCTCTCTTAGCTCGAAAAAAACAAGAACTAATATTTATAAAAATACTCGTCGTTGTTTACTTTTAGGAAACTGAATCTGGGAATCCGAATATGGAAAGCAATTCAGAAGTTTTTTGAATTCGGCATTGCAGGTGAACAAAAATTCCGGTAGCACACATGGTTAATATCGATTATTATAATATGGAGAATAGATTATGTAGGTAGACAGTTCATTGTCGAATACCATTAAAAAGCGAGAGTTATCCAGAGAGATTCAAAAAATGAATGATTGTGTTTCTGTTTTGAACACTCAATTCTCGTCGTACACGCCAAGATGAGGGTAAACTTCCTATGCTACAAGTGCACGAAGAAAAGAGTTCAATTCAATGGGCCACTTTGATATGTTACGATTTGAAAGGGTGAACTTTTTGATCTCTGTAACTTTTTACGAACCATTTTTTGATGATTGCAATCCTTTATCTCAAAGTGGTAATAGACTTAGTTGTGACATACATTGTATGTATTTCTTCATGACGAAAAACCACCAATGTACAGTGGCACAGAATGAACATCAATTGAGCATATATTTCTTATGCACATTTGTGAATTCTCAAACTCATCAGATTAGATATTACAAGAGAAGAAAGCTCAATGAATCAATTGAATATAGTGCGATGATTTGTAACAACAACTAAATGATGATGATGTGAAACTTATTAGATCTTAGTGGAAAAACAAGCTCATCGATAATGAGAACCAACTGATTGAGGCAAAAAAGGTATGAATGTTCACAATGACTTGAATCCATTGAACTTGATTTTCAATACCATATAAATTATCTGTGGAGAGTTGAGAAAATCCTTCCCCATAATTATGCATTCTTTCTGTAATTATTGATTTGACAAGCATATTCACAGTCGACTGTTTTGCCATTTGAAGATTACATTATCACATAAATTGTGAGTAAGTCATATTATCTGTTGATGTATGATCATTGGTGTCAAAATATTCATGTTAAAAAAATGGGCACACATTTTTGAAACATGATATTCATTCGAATATTTTTTGTGCAAAAGAACATGATTGAGTTTAATAAAAATCATCACTCGTTATAATTCGACAATTGATCTTGTATGCTGAAATACTGCGTATTTGAATTCATATTTATTTGTATAGGTTCTGGATTACCAGTAGTTTTCAAGAGATTTATTTCATTACAATCTCAAATGAAGAATAGAGGGTAGTTCGTCGTGGAACAATATGTACTTATCGCACAATCCCTGAAACTATTCGAAACTGAATATTTCATTGTGAAATGAAAGTTTTTAAATGCTGGATACCCTTAACACGAAGGTTTTGTTGGATATTGAAACTGAACTTTTTACGTAGAGAAGCTTTACCAGGTGACGAAAATTTAATTGAGCACTATTCTGTATTGGTAACAGAAGGATATACAATGTTGGTTGGATTGGACAAAGTTGTATTTTCTTCAAAACACTGGATTAATGTCGAGAAATACAGACTATCGAGAGCCGTTTTTTGAGTTATTCGAAATTGAAATCGTTCATTTTGATTTTTATGCTCCGGTATCTTTATTATACAAAATATAAAAAAAGTGTGTGACTCCATGAATGGTATTTTCAGTGCGATGTTTCTTTTGCCCAGCGCCACCCTCAGCTGTTTTTTCCAAATACTGACCTGTATTTTTCAATACAAATTCTGATGCCTCTTTCAATTCTGTAATCATCAAGTCTTAGCACTTCAACTTTTCCTTGACGTTTTTTGCACTGATGAATATCTCTATTTGCAAAGTACAAGAATGAAATTACCACTGTATTGGCTACATTTCAGTGAAATCCTAAATTTCTGTCAAGTGCTATCAATTTTTTGCAAATAGTGATACTCATCAGTTCAGAAATCGTTAGCAAAAAGTTGAAGTGCTATGAATTGAAGAATGTAAATATGAAAAAAGTATCAGGATTTGTATTGGTAAATACTGGTCCGCATCTGAAAAAAAAAAGCTGAGAGTGGCCCTCAGTAAACGAAACGTCGTATTGAAAATATAATAAGTACATGTTGTATCCTTCATGGAGTTCGATCAAGCACCTCTCTGCACTTTTTTCATATTTTGAATAATAAAGATACCAGAGCCTAAAATCAAAATCATCGATTTCAATTTCGAGTGATTCAAAAACAGCTTTCTATAATTTATATTTCTCGTCATGAATTCATTGTATTATAGAAAATACAACATATGTCCAATATGTAGCAATAGTGGGCAATTGAATTTTCGCCACCCAGTATAGCCCACTTCTCGACCTAGAAAGTTTCAATGGCTATCAAAACCTTCGTGCTAGGGGTATCCAGCATTTGAAAACTCGCATTCGAAAATGGCATATATGTCGGTAATAAAGACAAGGACGCGAAAAATACTTCGATTTTAGATTATTCAACCATTTTCACGAGCCCAATTAGATTGAATATTTATTGTATTATATACTCATCCAGTTCATTATGAAATGAGACTGAAAATAACTCCCTGGAAAGCATGTTTTTCAGTGCATGTATACCCTCAATCCAGCAATCGTTGAAGATCAAAACAATAGTGGCACGCTTGGCAGTTTCCTGTTTCTTAGCGCTTCATTCTTTTCAACGCTCACTCCGAAACGCATATACCATTATTCCACAATGACCTCCGTGAATAATTGGTTTCCTACTCCCATACTTTAATTGAAACAAGTATTCCACATATATTTATCTGAACCTTAATGAGGTTCACCATGACACACGTTTTCATCAAGATACTTCATAATCAACATAAATGCAGATTATACCCGTATATGAAAGGCGCATTTTCACATTTGTTCCAATTGAATCGGTGAAAATGTCCCATGATGACACTTATATTGAAAATTCAACACATGAGCAATCAAGCCGGGCGAGCAAGGAATGGTGATTGATATTTGTTCCTGCGGTCTGGAACGATTTAACGAATGCCAGTGAAGAATTTGAATCTACAGTGACCGGTTGAACAAAAAAAAAAAAACAGACAGTCCCAGGATTGTTTTTCACCAATCTTAGCGTTAAGTAAAGTAGCGTTATCGAATCTCTTGTCAAAGCGACAATTGATAATACTTGTTCGGTAATTGATATAAATTATGGGAGTTAATGAAAAGATTACAACTTTTCAAATGATATTTCGTTGATTTTTATGACAGTTTACCTGAATCATTGAAACTAGCAAGTCAACTATTCATTGTTCAGAGAATATTGTACATGTTCAAGGGCATTCCTGAGCATCTAGGAACGATGCAAATCATAGTCTAGACTCCAAACACGTCAGTGTTGTATATCTTTTTAGAGTAAAATGAAACTTTTCAAAAAATCGAAAGCCAGGAATGTAATTCGGTGGGTACCATCGTATGTGTTACCCTGCCACAAACGAGTATGCTCCTGGTGAACCTTTGGGGTATTCTAAGAATATTATCGTAGATTTTTCTGTGAATATCTTATTCTTAGAATATACGTAGCCTATTAAATTGAGAATGTTCCAAAAAAGTAATTCAGGGAATATTTATAAAAATTCAAGAATATTCCAGGAATATTCAAAGAGTCTTCGTATTTTTCTGAGTTCTCAACCTAGCAAAAAAAAAAGAATCAATACTGAAATCCAGTGTAGAAGAACCGAAAAAAACTACACAAATAATAATTAAATGCAAAATATATATTTCAAAGATTTAACCTTGTTTTGATTGAATATTCTTCGCTCATAACTTCGATCTAGTTACATTGAGCCCTTAAAATCACACTCAGCTATTGAGGTACTGACAGATGCTGCTGGAAGTATGTTGGAGCCAATCCCATAATATTTTGCAATATCCATATAGACAACGAAGCCAATCCCTTGTCATTCTTTGATTCTCCCCTCCAAATTTCCAACGTAAAGTAGGTAACCCTCCCGAAGTACAATGTCGGGCCAAGCGGTTTCCCAAATGAAGTCGTGTAATAAATCATTTTGTATCAATTTAAATGTGTTATTGACTACCTGTGTACACTGTACTATAATATCACATAATGCAACTTCACCCCATTTTGTACTCTGACAATGATTTATATAGAACATCGTGTCATCTAACCTCACCTAAGTTTTTGTTTTTATTCTGCTCCTGGAATAAATACATTTCCGAAAGCTTGGATTAACTACAAGAGTTTTTCTGTTGTGTCTTGGTTTTCGTGGGGCATCGGGAAATTAGGTGTTTCCAGGTGGTTGGAAGTCTCTGACCGTCGTCACGTTTATTTTGACAGGAAGGCCATTTCTCGATTTCGATGGCGTTCCGTATTATCCGAGCCTGTAGTGTTTTTGCTGCGGTCTTAGTGTTCGCAAAGTCTATATTGTGCCCTGTCTCTTGATGATGTTTAGTCAGGGCTGAGGATGGATGAGGATTTTTTTTTAAATCATTGTAAAATTTATTTATACAACGTCGTATTTCTGGTCAAACGCCGGCAAGGAATGAATAATTTGCGATGTTTCAGGTCCATCCTGCATGGATGTACGGAACTACAGGGGGGATATCATTGATACATGAAAGGGATGTGGGAAAGGTATTGGCAGTTTGGACATGAACATCTGCATTTACAGCATCCAATGCATTGGAATTGCTCTCAATTACATTGTGGTGCTATATAGGAATTGATGGGATATGTGGATACAAATGATCTCGAAATAGGTTGCACAGGAAGGAAGTTGAAGATGTCAACTATCTCTTCAGTGCACCCCGCAGGCAATGAAAGAATAATGTCATCAACATATTTCTTTATGAAATGCATTTCAAAGGAAAGGACATTGGTGATAACATTTAACAAGTCGTCGTCCCTTACATAGCAAGCCAAAATGGGACAGTCACATGTGGATGTTTTTTTAACTTCTACGCATCCAAACTCGTGGACACTGTAAGTAGTGTTTTCACGCTCATGATTTCTCAACTTATGTTAACAAATTCTATGATACTGTAGCTTTCCCTGAAGATGTCAATGAACATTGTCAACGTATTGCAATTCGTGTTACAAGAGTTTTACTTCCTGCGTAATGCTACCCAACTATTTTCTATATATATATATATATATATATATATATATATATATATATATATATATATATATATATATATATATATATATATATATATATATATATACATATATATATATATATATATATATATATATATATATATATATATCGAATTCAGTCGCTGGCGTCAAAATCCAGGTTCAAAATGATATCAGAGTATATTAACGCTAGAAATAAGTGTAGTGAAACAAATGAGCTGCTAAAGAAGCAGTCAATCATGGAATTCGAAACTTTTTGAATCTCCAAACGACTCTTCTTCATTTTGGTCATTTGCTAAGGCTATTGCTGGAAATTTCACTTCTAGGTAATTTTTACCTGTAACTGAAGAAAATGGATCACAAGCCACCACTGCCCAACAGAAAGCGGATATATTTTGCTGATATGTTTACTGGAAATTCTACTCAGAGGAATAAAAACGATTATATATATTGGGAATCCCAGCAGATATTTTTGGAGTGTATTCACGAATTGATATCAGTACTTCGCTTACTGTTAAATCTTTCGTGAAACTTAGGGGTTTTTCCTGAGTCCTAGAAAACAGAGTGAGATCAGCCAGTTTCTAAAAGAGGAAGAAAACTTCACCTAGTGATTATTATAGACCAATTTCATTGCTTTCTTCTATTTTCAAAGTTATGGCAAGAGCACTAAATATGAAGCTTATCAAATATCTAGGGAAATCAGAAATAATCAATCAGATCAACTTATTGACGTATGTATCACATATTTGACAGCATCCCATCAGAAAATTCGGAGAAACGGTAGCTGTTGCATTCGACATATCAAAAGCGTTCAATATAGTTTGGCATCGGCTTCTCCTTTTTGAATTGCCGTCTTATGGTTAGCCTCCTCAAGAGAGTATGGCATCCAAAATATAGCAAGCTACTGTAAACCTCATTTCCTCTACAAAAATCTTCATGTATTCAACTCTCACTATAGAAAGCTTGGATAGAAAATACCTAGATGAAACAAAATCACTAGTACATAATATAAAAAAATCGCTTCCGCTGTCTGTCTGTCCCTATGGATGCTTAGATCTTTAAAACTACGCAACGGATTTCGATGCGTATTTTCATTGGATAGAGTGATTCAAGAGAAGTGTTTGTATAATACATGCATAATAGAGAAACACTGAGGATTCTAAAATGAATGCAATGGTTTGTGTTTTGAAAGGTCTACAAAAAAGACCGCGATGGTATATGTCTGATCTCTTAGTGATAACACACTATAACCATTTTTTATCCCTGCGATGGCGGGCGGGTCGCTAGTCTATGATAAGATTGCAATCATTTGTATCTTAGAGATCATTTCTGTCATGTTATTTCGTATTTTTGTCGATAACAATTACTTTCTATCTTCTTCAACAATATTATGAGTTATACGATATGATAATTTAATTATTTTGATCCTCATGACAACAACGTATTGGATATCAAGCAAATTAAAAAAAAACAAACACCCGTCTCCTCAATTCATTACATTATAAAAAACATATCAAGTTGTTATCCGTTTTAGTTGATTTGTTTTCTAATTGAGGTCTAAAGGTAAGATTAGCAGGCTCAATCATAGTAATGAATTCAGGGAGGGTACCTCAATGAGTGGAACAAACAATAGGAAAAATTCATTCATTTCTGGAAAATGTGGTTCATTATGAATGTTACAAATCGAAAACGCACAGAAAACCTCTGCTCACATAATTTTTTTTGATCTACCTCTATTACCGACTTCATTTCATAATTGAAAATGTTTTTTACATTTTTTCCCTACACAGATTACTGGAGTAATTGAGATCAGAAATACAAAACTCACCTTCCCACTCTGATCACAAAATAGCAGAGCACGGCAATTAAAAACTAAGCGGTTGAGAAGAAAACAACACAAATGCAAGTGAATTCACCACGACCATGAACATTGAACATATATTTATATACCACTTATTATTGACTACACCATTATTAACGAAAGTGAAAAATGCATGATATATAGTGCTAACTCGAATGGTAGGAGTTTCGAACATCACAGATACTGAAAAATTATATGACCGGAATGTGAAATTATTGTTAGACAAAGATATTTTCGCGGAGTGGAGTATCTTGGTGATTTATAATGATCACTTCCTTCAATGCGATGTAATGATGAAAATGTTGAAGTCTAGGCAACCAAAATAGAGTTTCACATCGATTATTTTCTTCAATTTGAAAAATGGATGAAGAAGTTGAAGTTACCTGCATCCAAACACAAAATTACACCGAAAATTTCACACCAACAGTTTTCGCTCAATGACATGCGTACTTTGTTTCGCGTTACCTTGGCAACTCAGGTATTCATCGGATATTTTTTCCCGTAGGGGTAACCTAGAGCGAATCATAGTGGAAAATTGACGTAAGCAAAAAATGTTGAATTTTTTGACCTAACTCGTCACTTATTCACTTTGAGCAGAAGTAAACGTTTGTTCTTATTTTATACCATTCACTGCGAAGTTGAGTGTATCTCACGAATTGCAGAGAAACGCTATCACCCACTCACATTCGTTGCTGTAGCTTGTACCGTCAATGGGTGATTTCTTGATAAAATCGAACCATCAATATCGCATATCTGCACACCTGTGGACCCCGTGGTGTAAAGTTGCCATCAAACACGCCTGGTACTCGAACTGGTACTTACGCTGTCACTCTGCTGGATTTGCATAGCGATAACAGACTCATTTACAGGGTGTAACATGACTTCGCTTCAGCAAAAAATCGTGCAACGTTCATATATTATTTTCAGGAACATGGAACCATAAATAGTTCTTGAGGCTTGAATGTGGTTGACAATGTTCCTTGCTGAATGGTAATGGTTCGGACTTCCATTGTCTATATTATATATTGAAAGCTGTTTACTGTTTACTGTTTACTCTTAAACCAA
This sequence comes from Zygogramma bicolorata, assembly GCA_032362365.1. Taxonomy (NCBI): domain Eukaryota; kingdom Metazoa; phylum Arthropoda; class Insecta; order Coleoptera; family Chrysomelidae; genus Zygogramma; species Zygogramma bicolorata. The sequence continues at coordinate 301,239 of JAVJAQ010003840.1, forward strand.
TGATCCTCCTTGTGTTTAACCTCAGCTTCATACCATTTAATGCTGTGATGGTTTGTCCAAACATGCTCCGCTATTCCACACTCGTATACCATACTCTTATTACTCGTATTTTCTTCTACAGGTAATAGGTTTTTTGGTTACTCCTCACGTAGACGACTTCGACTGAGTGGAGAAGGTATTTCTGCAGTATCACATCAACGTTGTGGTACTCGACGTTCCCTTCTTGTCCTTGTCCGTCAACACAACAGAGTGCATTGGCGACTCAAATAGGAAATTCGATGTTTTCTTCAATGTTTCACCGAAGGGAGATTCATCCCATTGAAACACTCTGATACGAGAAAGAGTCACCAAATCAGACAGAGAACTTACCAAACGCGATGATTCAGTTGTCATATCAAACCGAAACATCGCCTATCTAAAAGCAGGAACCGCATATTTCGTCGAGTGAGATCCATTCAAAGTGAAAAGTCTGATACTTGGCAATGTATGGGTGGGAGAGCACGTAGTACACCTATGATAGAAGCGACGATTGCCAAGGATGATAAACGAGGCCCCATAGTCCATTGTTAGATCCCCAAAAGCATGAGAACCTCACATTCCAATGTGAGATGACAAATCTCAAATTCGTCACATAATCGAAATAGGAATGGGGCTTCCACACGATATAACCCCAGTTGTGTTTCAGTACTTGTGCATCTTCCATCGAGAACGGCTGCAAGACTGTTCGTTTGCCGAAAGACTTGAAACGTTTTTGCATCTGGCCCTCGACATTTCCACAAGATGAGTTGGTCAGTTCAGGTTTAGTTTACACCGGGTCGGGAGTCACAGTTTCGATTGCCGTATCGAAGGATTCAATTGGAGGACTGAGGATGCTCCTTTGATAGGACACTTCAGGTGGGGTCGTTCATCGATAGCAATAATACTCTGTTCATCAAATGAAACGACCAACACATGTAGAGAATATCATTTTCAAGAGGCGTCTCGCAACGTTCTACGACTGGCAGATTGGCCTCAGTTAGAAACCCCAAGAACTTGCCGAATGTATAGTACTTTTTTACCGGAATAGGAGATTACGTGAAATGCTTTCACTGCAGCACCGAAATAGCCCAATGGAAGCAAGGAAATTCGGATTGAACCCATCTATGCCACGACAGATTTTATGAAAAAACTTGAGCGATCATCCAACTTAGGAGCGTCTCCGCTGCTGTCATGTAAAGTTCGTTTATAGGATTAAGTATGCATTGTATCCATGCCTTGTAGACATTTGGTATTTTGTATTGAATGTTGTGTGAGAGGCGAAAACTATCACCTCAACCATAACGATATATGTATCTCGAATATACGTTTGAAATCGGCGCATTGTTTCATCCCACTTTCATTTGCACAAAGGTCTGATATTCACACACATGCTCATGAATCACACACGCTATAGAAGGCTCTAAGATTTTTCTGGAGATCCGAGGAAATTCCCTCTAAAGTACGATTTGGCATCAGTTGGTTTGTATCCGTGCTAGCATAGCCCGTAGCCTCGTTGATTCGGTCGGTAATGAAGGAAACTGCAATGAATCTGAGTTTAAAATATCCCGCCTCAAGATCAAGCATCATGTGACCTATGAGCCGTGGAGACTTAGGTATAATTCCACGCCTGAAAGTTACAGAGCGGCTCCAGAGGGAAATTCTTGTTCTAAGGAAATCAGTCGCACCGAGATTGACGCCGTATTCAATCAGCGAAGATAAACTCCGCTGTCTTGATCTGTTCCAAGTGGTAACCGATGAAGAATGATGCCTACAGAGGCATAAAAAATCCATTGGAGACACGATGAAAAAGTACTTGGCTGCTTATACAATGCATACTTCATTCTCCAAACAAACTTTACTTGTCAGCGATGGAGACGCCTCTATGTTGGATGGTCGCTCCTTATCGTCATTTTGCGACTCTCTCTCGTATCAGAGTATTTCAATGAGATTAATCGCTTTCCAGTTGAACATTGAGGAAAACATCCATTGTCGCTTCAATGAATCACATTCTTGCTCATATGCCAAATTTCCGAGTTTCTATTCTCAACCTGGGCGTGTGTATTTCGATGAATCGGATCGTTTACGGGCCTTTCTCGCCTATCCACCTATTTTGAATCGAATCTTCGATCGCTTACGGGCTTGTTCACATGTCAAAACGGTTCATAACTGTCGGTTTTCATCGCAGTTGGCCCTTCAGTTCACGTGATGAGATTTTCAATACGGTTGACCTTACGAGTGCAGCCTTTCCGCACATTTTAATGTGAACCATTAAACTTCTCTCAGAGTATCGGTTGACATTGGGGGCTCTCTAAGTACAGCCTTCTCACCCTTTGTTACGGTTGACTCGACGATCTTTGTTTTTGCTATCCTTTTGATGTGGTCTTCAAGCTATTTCGGTTGAACGGAACTGGCGTTTCATCATGATTTAACCGACGTCATCGATTTTTCCACCCGTCTATTGTGATCCTCTGGTATTTTCCTTCAATTTCAAGTCTTGTTGTTGGAGATTTTAGTTTCATCACAGTCGATTCAACGAGTATGGTTCTCCCATCCTCTGCGTTGAAACGCTTTCTGGAGACATCCGCTGAGCGTTTAAGTATTGAAATGAAAATTGTGCATCCTTCAAGGAATACATCCTTCTCGGTCATAAAATATTCGAAAAGAATGGATGAAATTCTCGACGGTGGACAGTCGTGTCGACATCATCGGTTTTCCAGAAAACAAAACCCTAACCCACTTTCAACTGAATGTATATGTGCATCTAGACAAATGCTGATTCTCCACTATGTTGTTGGTTCTCCAATACTATATAACTGCATTGAAATGTTGTTTTTTTTTTCGATTAGTGAATCAATGTATTTCGAAAGGGTTGTTTTTCTCTTTCAAATAAGGGGAAATACTCTTCTCGGATATATCTCACTCTATATAAACGATGAGTTTTGGAACCTTTGGTGTGAAAGTTGAAACTTTTCCTAGAGATCAATTACCCTAACACCAAACTGATATTTTTGCACTCAACGCGCGTTTCGCTAACAAGGTTAGCATCTTCAGGAGAATCAATTTTCTTCTCCTGAAGATGCTAGCCTTGTTAGCGAAACGCGCGTCGAGTGCAAAAATATCAGTTTGGTGTTAGGGTAATTGATCTCTAGGAAAAGTCTCACTCTATATGCTGGTTCAGACAGTCGTGGATAGATGGCGTCCACCCCTCATGTAGGAGTTGAGGATTGAAAACACTCTTCTAGAAAGGAATACTTTGTATTGCTGGATATCTTCTACGATGGTCTCCCCACACTTGGTTTTCACCAGACGAAGCTCCTTGTTTTTGTTCAAGCTGTTCAACGAAACGGTCTGCTTGTATCCACAAGCGCTGTCGATTGTGTAAGGATGTAAGGAGGTTCATATGAAACAAATATCAAAGTTCGATCACCCCGTCCATACATTTGAGATAATGAGTTTTTGGCACACGCATATGCCGATACGTTTGAAGAAAAATTGCTTCATCCTGTATGAGCCTACAACTTCACCCACTTCAGTTTGAATGAAAAAGTTTCGGCACACGCTGTACATGCCCATTCGTCCACTCTGTCCGCTTCTTTATGAGACTAAAGTTGTCGATGATTCAATTTCCAACAAAAGATGCTCCTATGAATTTTCTGTAGGATGGATAGTTTGGCAGATCAAGCGCGAAAACCATTTGCACCCTTTTTCAAGATGGCGGCCGCGGGAGAAGGGTTGCAACCTCACAAACTTGGATTTGAGCTTACCCAACCCCCCCCCACACATCAAAAAAATGAAATTGCGTCTTTTTAGGAGTTTTTGTCATCTGTTGAAGAAAGTTCGTCAACGTTCTTCTAATGAAAAATGTTACTGAATCGAAATGAGTTTCAGTTCCCGATATTAAGGTGACCGCTTATGCATCCAAATTACGCATTATTTTTGCAAGATCAGCTTCTTAACTTCTTTCCGCATATTTCCGCATGCAATTTTCTTCAATTGATAAAATTTGTTAACTCGTTAATTTTAGAAAATTTCACCACGAGTATTGAATAAATTTTGGTTTCACTGAAACAGCTCATTCTCAGAACGAATGTAAGCTGGGTTGAGTCGAAGATTTGAATCTGTACATGCTTTTTTTCACACATGATAAACTTTATTTCATCAAGGATGTTAATATTAAGGAGGTTTTCCTTCAGCATAATATATAATTAAATTTTTGGCATCAACATTTCATACGTGTTACGAAATTAACCTTATTGTATCTGCTCATTCTCCCATGGTAAGTACATTTTCTCACACCATATCACCAATTACCATTATCTTCATTTCTGTCAATTCTCAAATCAAGTCCAATCTGGAATATATTAGTCGGAAAGGTGATGATGAATGTTCTCATTATAATATGCCGTTTTCCAGATAGATAAAAACAACTCCATGCGGTTGATTGAGTCATGACACTCACTGTATAGTACAGTCACTAGGGGGATCAAATCCTCCTTTATTTCAGTTAGTTTTGAGTTTTTGTTCAGGTTTGGTTATCCTCATTCCTCTGCGTCTTTTGTTCTGAAACACTACAAATAGCAAATGCAGTACAGGGCAGCAATGATTGCAGTGGATATGCTCTCGTTTGAGTAGTGAATTGCAAATAAATATCGAAAAGGGGAAAGATGCATCCCTAAAGAATTATTTCGACAGGATACAATCTCACTGATCTGAAGAAAAGAGTAAGGTGAAGGAACGAAATTTCAATGGAAGGGTCTATGTTCATTATGTTGTGAAACGATTCTCCTCAGTACGAAATGTTTCAGAATAAATTGTTTTTGATGATCCTTTACTGTTGTTCGGAGAAACATGAATGCATACTCATTTTTAAAACTAAACATAGTAGTGAGAATGAGGAAATAATTCAAAAGTGCATGAAAAGTTAATACCGAATAATATTTTTCGAGACCATTAGAAAACTTTTTCCCCACACTGCCAGGATGCTGCTGGGAACTTTTCTTGGAACACACAGTTCAGAAGTGAATTACATCTCCACGACTGCATTGGAAGCATATTTACAATAATCAGTTATTCATATCATTCAAGCGATCCCAAACGTCGATAAAGTTAGTATTATGCTCGAATGTCAAATTTTTTCTTGCTGCTCTGTACTTCGTTGGCGGTGATAGTTAATGAAAACACATACAATCATTTCAGAAGGAAAGTTTGTCGCCTGTATAAATGAGAATGCAACACATTTCGTTTCGAGACATCGCCGAATTAAAATGAGAAAACTGGAAATAGTACCGTTTTTCAGTAATTTTTTCAAGATAGCGAAAAATGCAGAGGGATGGGCATGACGAAAATTGAAATTTTTCACTCTTACATTATAACGACCAGCATATGATAAAATCATAACCTCCTGATTTCATGTAGGGTTGGACTCTTTTTAGTCCTAGAGCGACTGGATTATTATCCACTAATGAAGATATGCGCGAAGCTTGAACATTTTTGAGATCAGCTCATTCTTCTCTTTCTACGAAGGAATGAATACGGGTGGTCCCGTTCGCTCGAAGTTGTTTATATTGAAATCTCAGCGCAATTATTATTCATACGTCGCAGAACGTTTCAATAATAGTGGATTTAATGGGTAACAAGATTCTTGTCTCATCGATAAATGACAATTGTAACAACTGTATACTACTTGTTATGTTTGTTGGTGATGTTGGCCTTGCTTTGGTTACAATGTTGTATGCCAAACCAGAAAGTACAGTGAATAACGTACCAATTCACAGTTTCTACTTTTTCTGTGGAATAGTGCAACTAAATCGAGTCGGAGAGAAACATTTCGATGTAATGATGCTTTCACTGTTCCTTTTCGATATTGATTACAGCCATATCAAGCCTATTCCAGACAGGCTCCGGGAAATCTAAGAGATTTATTTGATGCTAAAATGAATGTTTCCAAGAACGCTGGCGTATAGAAAATAGTCCTTTCGGAAATTAATCCGTGTGCAAAAAGTTGAAGTGTTCGACGTTTCGACTCCAATGCTCTGGTTATTGAAAGGAACTAACAGACATGTCTCTGTCAATACAGCAGTCTAACTAATCAACCTCCATACGAGTTGACCAGCCAAACCACAATATCAACTTGGACAGCCTCTTCCTAACTTATAAACATATGCTGATCAAGTTTAAGAACAACAACAATACAGCAAAATGAACTAATCAATCTCATTACAAATTCAAAAACCAATATTAACTTCGATAGCCTGTTCCGCGTTCGAGGTACTGATATATAAAAAACTTCTCTCACAATCAGGTACGATTGTTGATAAAACCCATTACGATTACATCGGTCAAACTGCAATGGCCAATCAGGTCCTCGTCGTTCTCTCTGTCCGTTCCGTGTCGTGCTGAAATGAATGTTTCACGGACGCTGGAAAATAGAAAATAGTCCTTTCTGTAATTGATTCGTGTGCGAAAAGTTAAAGTATTCTGATCAATTCCCACATCTGAATGGATAAGAAGAGCGACAAGGACCTGAGTTGTGAGAAGAGTACTTCATTCATATACCAAGAACTCAAACGCAGAATAGGCTGTCGATGTTAATATTGTATTTTGGCTCGTCAAGTTGATTAGTTAGCTGCCGTATTGATAGAGATATGTCCCTTAATTCTTGATAATGACTCCAGCATGAAAATCGAAATGCCGAACATTATTTCCATACGGATTAATTCTTGGAAAGAATTATTTCTACATTCATTTGACCATTATAATATCTATTTGTTGTACGTAAAAATGACTGTTATCTTATCTGGATGTTCGAATCAGCCATACTCTCATAACTGTCAGGGATCTTTTCTCAATAGATCAGCTGAACATCGAAGCTCCTCACCGTTTTCCCGAAGCTAACAAAATTCAAAAATTAGAAGTTAATTTTAATTCTTATCTCCTACCCCTTGATTCACGCGGTTTTCTTTGAACATTACAGGCCTTCTCTTTCGTGTGAATCTGTATATACAAAAAACAAATATTATGCTGAATCGGAGGTACTGATTTCAGCCTTTTTTCTCTTCTTGAACTTTTGTATCTGGTCGGAAGGCTGAAAACTCCTCTAACGAGAGCACTCTTAAAACGTCGTGTTTGTTTCCATGTACTTTCTCTTAAAAAATGTGGGGTCGATGATTTTTGAATCTGATCTTCAAACATCGTCTATATTACTAGAGATTGGTGCCGAAAACTCGAGACAATATTTCCTTTGGAATTCCTCTCCCCAAAACTTTCAATATTTGAAGTGTGTCTACACTTTCAATAGTAGGAACTAGAACGAAATATATTCTTGTTTTTTACGACTTAGGTGATGAGGAGGAGAGTTCAGGGAAGCCCCCCCTTCACTTTCTCAGTGAGACATATACCTGACTTTTTATGAATACCTATAACATGGTTCACACATTGATTGAATACATGAAAAACCGACCTTAAACTTATGACGTAATAAATCTAAAAAAAAATTAAATATACCACGGGTGATGAATGAGAATGCAGTCAGTGAGAATGAATACCAATTCATGAAGTGACTATTTGGATATGAAACGATATGCATTTTCTTGTTACATGTATCAATGTTTTCAAAAACAATAGTCTTTTTCGTACTTTGAATTGAACTGGCCAATACCTGATGAAAATCCATATTAACAAAAATATCACAATGAGAATCGTACAGGAAACTGTGATATTTTAGTATTTTCCATGTCATTCAGTAACTGGTCAGAAGGTTACATTTTTGGATCACGTCAACGGATGTTCGAGTTAGTAGAAAGGTATAGTATATTATTTATACATCGACATTTTTACTTGAACATACGAGTGGTATCAATTGATAACTAGCCAACTTTCAGGGTTTGTTGATTGAATTCTCTAATTTCACACCCAACCAAAATATAACTTGGCGAGAGTGATCTCTGATTTTATATAAAGCTTTCTCAAACTGAGAGCATTCATAATAAATGAATACTTTCTCTGTGGTTCTTTGTCTTGTTACTCATGTTTTCCTTTTGATTTTTGCAAGTGTGAAGTTTGGGATCAAAACATCATTGAGGCTTTGTTTTTATCAGAAAAAGACAAGTCGTCTTGTTGGTGGTGCTTCGCTCACATACTTCCCACTTACTTATAGACCTGTGATTGGCTGTCACGAAACTTTCTCATTTAAAAGTTTTGATACGTAACGAAACGAGATGAATTCTGATTATTATTTCGATTGTTATCGAATTTTTTTTTGATATTCAGATTGCCAACAACATACTCTTTCAATATTGAAAACGAGAAGCCATATTCGTTGCATTCGGAATTTCAAATCTCACGTGATATGTTAATGGAGAAAGAATTGATTTTTATCGTATTAGTTTGTACCTAGAGATTGTCAATTTTTTTGAGATGTTCCAATGAGATGAGCGAGTTTTTGATCGAAATCTTCTCAATGAGAGTAATAGCTTCTTTCTGAACGGTATCAAGAACCTTATGAGTGTATCGTCGCGTCGAACTGTATCACGTACAATCATCAATATTGTGCATCATACGTTAAATGGCTAGACCTGTTACGCTTTACTTCAGCGTGTATTTAGTAACTTCCAAAAATTGTCAACTTGTCAACTGGCTAACGAAAAACGTTTTCAATCACATCTTATTCCTTCTTCGACGATTATGAACTTTAATATCTTGCCGAACGCTCGGGCTGTTAGTATCTCCCACAACTTCATGAATGGGCAGATTCATTGAATAAAGAAGAAATATAAAAACAAAGTGAGACAGATGAGAGTCACGATTCTCCGTCGACTCATATAAATACGCTCTCGCTCTTTCGCTGCGAACACGTAAACGCAGTTCGATAAATCGTGAGCTTATAAGCTATTATCATCTTAAATAACGAACTCGACGTATCCATGGGAAACTTGCAGGTTGCAGGTAAGGCTATTTCTCGGTGATATGTTATCCCGCTGCACATCAAGTGATTTTCATCAAAGGCAGTCGCAGATATAAAATCGAGATTTTTTTGCGGAAGACTTGAGTAGTACCTAGGTACTGACTCAGCTCTATTCAATTGCAGAGGATTCAATATCCCTAAACAAATTCAGTATTACAAACAAATCATCACCTATAATAGAAGAGGATCAATCTTGACAAGAATATTTACAAGAAAGGGGCAATGGCAAATATTACGAAATGCGTCAAATCATATTCAGCAAGCATTGTGGACCTTTATACTTTACAGAAAATGGATACCTCTAATTCATTAGTTCTATTCTTCGAAAAATAACGCCATCATTTTTCTATTCCTCGAAAACCAACGCCATCATTTTTCTATTTCGAAGAAAAATTGTATTATGGAAAGTGTTTCTGCTACATTATAAATTACCCCCAACTTTTAACTGCGTCCAAAAAAGTATATGATTTTTTTACTGTAAAAAGGTTCATGAATAATTGTACGCAGTTACTTTCCAGCTACTACTACTCATCCAAATCACTATTTGATAACATTCCAACCATTAAGCCTTTGCAAAAACACTTTCCTCAATTTGGGAACTAACCCTCAATTCCATCCCAAGAACGATATGGCAACCTCACACAGTAAAAGAGCCAAAGGGTGGAATTTTGGAATATTGAGGTTACTTCATTATTTTTTTTTATTTATACGCTTTATGTAATTCAAAGAATGAGTTTCTCTGATGAAACAAATTCACTGAATTATCCCCAATATTAGGAAACGTTAAATATATGACTTCTTACGACAAAAGGGTATATATGACGACGTCTATTGGAATATTGACAAAAAAAACATTTGCATACATTCAGTAGCAAGTAATATCTCACTCACTTGTTGAAAATGAATGCTTCAAATCGTTTCATTGTAATTGCTTCTTCAGATTGAATATCAATAAAACATCTAGAGAAAGCCCGGTTTATGATATGATATGCATACGCAAAGTATATCAACATTACTTGGACGGACGATATATGCTTTCCCATTGAATCTAAGATAATAGGGGTTTATGCGGAAATTATGATGGAATTTATCAAAAAATGGGCCAATTCGACATTGAATATCTCAGAATCAATCATTCGTAAGAGAATAATTTCATCACGAAATATCCATAAAGATGGTGTATTTTCAATTTCTATTTATCACTTCATTTATTATTTATTCAAATGGAACACCCTATGTATTACGATATCAGAGAAGTACATACTATGAGCTTTCAGATAATGTAAGGTTTGATTGCTTTATGTTCATCGAAAATGTAATTAATTTCGAAGGAAATTATGAAAAAGTAATTTTTTATTTTTTGATGGGCAAAACACGCATATAAAAATAACTGAATTTGACGAACCATTGAAAATCTCCTATTATCTAAGTACTAGGCATGAATGATATTATTGTTGCCCTTCCAATTCCCATTGGAGTTAATGCTAGTAGTTTGAGCGAGTTCCTTCACAAATCTGCGGTCAAGCAACGTTCATCGTTGTTGTCTGGATGGATGGGTGACCTACCTCACTTTGCTTGACTTTCACTACTTATCCATGCTCTTGCTAAGAATAACACATTGAAAGGTAACACTTCGTTAATCTTTGGCTTGCAAAATATCAGACTTTTAACGGACGAAGGTTTTTGGGAGAAATCAGCTGGTTGATGGAAAACCCCATGTTGAACCCAATAAAAAGAACAACTTTGCTATTCCTCGTTTTAGCCAGTTCACAATTTCCGCAGAGCTATAAATCCAGGTGCGTGTTTGGGAATCTTGCCCATCAAAGAAATATATGCTGATCCTTAATAAAGAATTTATCGACCAACTATTTTGGTTTTCAATTTTAGTGATCAAATGGGGATTCTGTTTCTGGTATTCGCAGCCCTAGGGCACAATTAATTATTGCACAAATGGTAGCTACTATAATATTTTTCATAGATCTCTGAATTCAGTATGGAATAATTTATTTTATCTACACCCGTACTCTAATAATACACTTATATGCCCACCACCCGTTTCATAATGAAATCCATTACGATACAGATTTTCATTACGATACAGATTTTCAACCAATAGAAACCAATTATTTTTCAATCAAGCATGATGTGCAAGCTATGCATTTTGACGTTTGTCAAGTCAAAATCAGTAGGTATTGAATTTTTGAAAAATTCAGTCAATTTTCGATAATCGAATGAAAATGTCTTATAGCAGTGATATAGAAGAATTACCAGCGACTCCTCCACAGATGTCTTAGACAAGAAAAAAATACAATCGAAAGGATTATATTTTTCATTCGACAAATGCAACACATATGTTGTTATTTTCGTTTAAGTCGGATGTGCTTTCATGGCCGAATGGTCAGCGGCGCGGGCAGTGATTACAAACGTCCCGGGTTCAATTCCAGATCTCGGCAAAGACTTTTTTTCATTTTTTTTCTTCTCATTGTTGTATTTTCCGTGGTTATACCATTAATTATAATTCTGTAGAATTTTTCAAAGAAATACGATTGATTACCTACTATTATTGTGTTCAATATAAATACCTAATATTATAATATTTTTGGTTCTTCATTATTTATTTGGTGTAGATAAAATAGCGTATGCAACTCTCATGTAATGGTTATTAATACACTCGCATAAACCATACGAAACTCACCTTCGGCTCGTTTCGTATCCCGGTTTATGCTCATATATTAATAACCATCATTACACGATCGTTGCATAATATACTATTATCTACACCCGTACTCTAATAATACACTTATATGCCCACCACCCGTTTTATAATGAAATCCATTACGATACAGATTTTCATTACGATACAGATTTTCAACCAATAGAAACCCATTATTTTTCAATCAAGCATGATGTGCAAGCTCTGCATTTTGACGTTTGTCAAGTCAAAATCAGTAGGTAGGTATTGAATTTTTGAAGAATTCAGTCAATTTTCGATAATCGAATGAAAATGTCTTATAGCAGTGATATAGAAGAATTACCAGCGACTCCTCCACAGATGTCTCAGACAAGAAAAAAATACAATCGAAAGGATTATATTTTTCATTCGACAAATACAACACATATGTTGTTATTTTCGTTCAAATCGAATGTGCTTTCATGGCCGAATGGTCAGCGGCGCGGGCAGTGATTACAAACGTCCCGGGTTCAATTCCAGATCTCGGCAAAGACTTTTTTCATTTTTTTTCTTCTCATTGTTGTATTTTCCGTGGTTATACCATTAATTATAATTCTGTAGAATTTTTCAAAGAAATACGATTGATTACCTACTATTATTGTGTTTAATATAAATACCTAATATTATAATATTTTTGGTTCTTCATTATTTATTGGGTGTAGATAAAATAGCGTATGCAACTCTCATGTAATGGTTATTAATACACTCGCATAAACCATACGAAACTCACCTTCGGCTCGTTTCGTATCCCGGTTTATGCTCATATATTAATAACCATCATTACACGATCGTTGCATAATATACTATTTTATGAATATTTTAATCGAGAAAGTATAATCCATGTCCAACTATCTTGCTATAGTTCGCATTTCAACATGAAACTTTTAAACTAATCAAATCACCTCCGCTAATTCCTTTGTCTTTTTTGCAAAAATTCCAAAAGGTGACTTACTTTCTGCACTTGGACACTGCCTTTTACCTCAAATATTATTTTTCCGTGCTGAAACGTCCTGATCGTATATACCTCGAATGAGGATATTGAACTGCACACATTCTAACGGTTGAAAAAAATGTGTCACATTCAAAGTCAGATCATGTTTATTATTTTTTGGTGGGTGATTTCATTTCCAATTTGAAACGAAAATAGATAAGAATTCAACTATAGATTTACATTCTCGATATTTGAATGTCGAGTATGAGGAAATAGGAAGGGCATAGCACAAGTGGATCGAGAATCTCAAAAATGCAAGAGGAATTGCAATTGAGATATCAATTAAAGAGTAGAAAAATACTCAGACCCATGAAAAAGTCGTCATACTTAAGTATTCAAAATATCCTTAAATTGAATACATTTCCGATGAAAATAAAGCAATCAAACCATACATTTTCTGAAAGGTCACAATATATATTTTTTTGATACCGTGATATATAGGGAAATGTGTTGTACCTTGGACCGGTCTGTACCTCGGGTCAATGTATTTTCAGTTTTCAGTCGACTCTTCAGCGTAAGAAGTGCTCTCTACTGTATAGACGGCACTCAGTATCAATTGCCACCGAACAATAGTGTGGTGCGCTGGAAATAATTCGTAACGTGTGAAGTGAGTATTCATAATTCACATTATCTGTTAACATCCAATTAATCATTTTATTATTTAGCTATCACACCCTTGAGATAAATCGTCTCAGCTTACTGAACATTATAATATTTGCGTTTCAACACATGATATAATTTAATGAAATAAGTGAGGGTTGAATTGAGCAAAAGATTGTACCTCAGGTCACAAGTGGGTCTTGGGCCGGACCAAGGTACAATCTTATGAAAAATATTTCCTATTTCTTCATAGTTCTATGTTGCAAAGATTACTTCTGAAACTATTTAACTTTCGAGACTGATATCTGAAGATGCTCCGCAGTAAATCAGGTCAAGCCAAAGAGTTTATCTGATTCCGAAGACGAGGAAGAGGAGAAAAAATATATTCCATACAGTTTCAGTGATGATGGAACGTTTGAGGGAGCATTCACACAAGACGGATAAATTGGGAAAGTGAAACTTTTGAGTTTATGTTCAACCAAGATGTACGCTCTAGTGAGAGTGCCTGTAAAGAAAACCGTAAAGTATTATTTGGACAAAATAATCAATTGTGGATTTATTTTTTTGAATGACTCAACCAAAACTTACATCACAAAATATAAATATTAACCCAAGGTACAACACCCATACAGGTCGTTCCATTCGAAAAAACTGAGAAACAAATGTATTTCCGAATTCAGTTATAAAAAATGCATCAATCGGTAAAGCTATGAATAGAAAGTGAAAAAAACATTTTCGTGGATATCTGGTGAAAAGATTGTGGTACGAATGATCTGCAAGCTCTATTCTTCTATTTATTATTTGAGAAAAAAAAAGAAAGAAGAAGAAAAATTATTCTTTATTTTATTATTATTTGTGCAATGGTTCATTTCGATGTGGAATAAACTACTGTCTTGTTTACATTTCTACTCAACAAATAAAATGATTATGATAATATTAAATAACAAAAATTTCACAATGTGAAATCATCTTGATATATTGTATCAAAAAAGTGATTTTCCGAAGTTATATATCCTGAAGTGCCGAAATTAGTCTGCAATTAGGCATTTGAAAATCAGTACAGAGGAGTATGACTTTTTTTATGACATTGTTCTATAAGAAAATATGATATTTATACACTGTAGAATGGAATGACTAGAATGATGGCAGAGGAGATGGCAAAGGCAGGAAACGAAAATGAAAGGAATCTGCTTTCATTGTGCTGTCTGAGGATAGTTGTATCTCAACGAGGCCAGTTGACATAATTCGCACCTGGCTACCCCTCTTGAAAGTCAAGTCACCCTTGGCAGTATCGACACGGATGATCCAACGAGTACAGAATTCCCACCCCTTTGTTCTGAGCTCGGAGACCTGTTGAACCTTTCTTGCTCAGGGATCTTTTTTTCAGTAGAACAGCTGATCTTTGGAATTCCTTACCGAGAAGAGTCTTTCCTGAGGCTTACAAACTTCAAAAATCAATAATGAATGTTAGTAAATATCTCCTGTCCCTCGATTCACGCGGTGTTCTTCGAACATTACAGGGCTCCCCTTTCATGTGAATCTGTATATAAAAAAAAATTTCGAAACGGAGGTAGAATTAGCCCTGCAAAAAGTAAATATTCCTGATATTTAGGATTTGTCATTCTTGTCATAGCTGTTCAGTGGAGTATACTCTACCTTTTTTCGATATAATTTTTCAACTTTTGGAATCGAATTTTGTGTTGTTCTGAGTCTGTTCACGATAGTTGAAGACTCCTCCCCATGCTGTTTTGCAGTATCTGGAAGCGGACTCGATTAATGAGTTATAGACTATAATTATTACGTTTTTGATCAGGATGTCCATATACCTTTGTTTTTCATTGTATCACAAGTGCTGGTGTTTATTGTCATTCAAGAGGACGGTCATTCATTTTCGGATCTGTTTCGGGCTCATTGGCCTCTCGTCGGTGTAACGTAGTTGGCACCTACAGCTTAAAAATCGTTGGCAAGTTTGTTGTATATGCCAGTTCATAATCCAACTGTGTAAGTAATTGAGACTGTCCTTAACGAATAGTTCGAAAGAGGATTTGATTCATCACCAGGATTCGAATACACAGGCCGACCATGTGTAGTTTAAATCATCTTCCGAACAATTCGTTCAGGCCAGTCCCAAACTTCCTATACAGTAGGTTTTGGCTGGCACCTGTCAGAAAACAACTACTCCCCTGACTAATATCCCGAAGGGCATTGTATTATATCCGACCGGTGCCAGTGCAGGTTTCTTCACAGAAAAATCCTTTATTTGCCTTCAACGACACAAATGAAGTAATTGATCTTAAATTATAGGGACGGGTACATTTGCAGGCTGGTTTCGGGCTATTTGGCCACTTATCAGTACAAGGCAGTGCCATCATCAACATAAAGTCGATGACTTCCCATAATCAAAAAACAAAAGCTTTCATAGTATCTAGCCCCGACCTAAGCTGATGCGAACAACACGAAGTCATTGCGCCATCTACCCATCTACGAGGTAGTCCAAATAAAAACCGAATTAGCCCATTCCTTCTGCGAGGAAAACGTAAAAACATTCGACATAGTCGATGGGCATACTTGAGGACTGGCGATAAATCAAATCACATTTTGAACAATTCGTTCAGGCCAGTCTCGAATCCACCTACATAGTAGGCTTTGGCTGGCACCTGTCAGATAACAACTAGTCCCCGGCTGATACCGCGAAGGACATTGAATTATATCCGACCGGTTCCAGTGCAGGTTTCTTCAAAGAAGAAAATCCTGCATTTGCTTTTGGCGATACCAATGAAGGAATTGATTTTCAATTATAGGAACGGACACACTTGCAGTCCGGTTTCGGGCTATTTAGCCACTCGTCAGTACAAGGCAGTGCCATCATCAAGGCTTTTGATGGCCCCTGTCAGAAGAGAACTACTCCCCTAGCTGATACCACGAAGGGCATTGAATTATATCCGACCGGTGCCATTGAAGGCTTCTTCAGTGAGGTTCTTGCATAGTTCTCTTCTGAGAACACACACATTTGTCATTCCGGAATATCATATCGAGAGCATGCGTGAATTCCTGCAGCTTCCCAAGCTTGTATATTTTTATTGATGAGCGTTACTCACCAGACTCTATTCAGGTGCTATTTAGTCCCTCCTGCTCTTTATTACGATTATTATTATATTCGGCAGCGTTCCATATCCTATCTAATGATTCAGATGATACCTAGTTTGATTGATGTTGATGCTCTCTTGGAGGCACTTTCTTGTTCTGCGCATAGTTCTACATGAACTCTTCATACTGGTTCATCTGCCAGAACTCCCATATCAGCACGTGGAACCAGAGCTGAGGGAACAGTAGGTGAAGATCTGACAATAATGTCCGAATAGTGTTCCAATAGCTTAGTAGAATTCATTGCTAACAAAACGCGAGCATTTTTTCATTCATTGCCCAGCATTTCGATGTTAAGAGTGACTGCTCCTGAGAAATCATCCATCTCGATTCCAAGAATTACGATCAAATATACCAGTTAATGAAGAAACCTTTTGAGATCGAGTGCTACATCTGCTTTTCAGAAGTTTGGTCTTCCGTCGTAGTGTAGTCGACCACTTGTTCCTCTTCTATGGATGTTTTCACTCTCCGGTCGTTTCGGTTTTATCAGTCTATTCCCGTTTAACACGACGAGTTGAGAATATTTTTTTCACATAGCGGGGAAACTTTGGAATTTTTCGCTTGAGGAGGGTTTTCCCCACAGCCTTCAAATATTCAGAGTGGATGCTGATTTGTGTCGTCTCCTCCACTTCTTCATGCAAAGTAGAGAATTACAGGATTTTCCTTTCGCGTGAACGTGAAGATATAATAATCTCACACAACATACACAATATTTATTTTACTGGTCGAGATTGTCTCACAGAATTTTTATACACTTTATAGAAGAATATTAACATACAACTCCTAATAAAACCAAGGATATCTACATGAGAAGATGGATATTTTCTTCCACCAGTCTCAAATCATCTTCGACCTTTTTTATGTTCGATGAAACTGATGCTTTTTCTAGTCGGTGAAAGCTTGGTCTCTGTTGTAAGGTAGGTATTTTCCTGATCAGGTATTCATCCGCTGAAGTGATTCAACATTTGAAGCAATTCAAACTTTTTCAGCTTTTTTGAGTTTTCAGGAGGGTAGATTATATTATGTTGATTACTTACTTTGATCACCATAAGATTTGTTTAGTATTCATGTTATGTTTGAATCTGTATGAATGTAAATTATTTTCCAAGATCATATTTCGAGTACTCTTCACAATATGTAGAAATTCACCTCAGAGAATGTCACCGAAAACATTCACTACAATAATTCCTTAGGAGGTAGCAAATTGTATTGTCCTGAAATACCTTGACTCCTGTTATGTTGCAAATGGGATGAAACTACTCAAAACATTGTGACGATTTTCATTCTCTTCCTTTTCAGATTGTTGGTATGACGAAGAAAGGCACGACGAGGGGACAGAAGTATATACAGCCGAACCTTGTCTCAACTGTACGTGTAGTAAAGGAGCACTGTTGTGCTACCTTAGAGTATGCCCAAAATTTCCAAATCCACCGCCTGTCGGATGCTTTCTCCTTCACAGATATAAGACATGCTGTTCCGAGCTGATATGCCCAGGTGAATAAATTCCGAATTATTGAAAAAACTAACGAAAGCACAAAAAATTATTTGTAACACCTCCGAAGTTACATCTGAGCATGTTTATTCATTCATCCACTCAATAAAACTGTACTGAATAGGTAAATGACAGCACTGAAAATAATAATGATCATCAGAAATTTCACTGATTAATGTTGAGGAACCAATATCGACAGGTTATTCCTGTTAACATATACTAGGACATCAAAGTTCTTCCAACATCTGTTCAATAAAAATATACACCAGATTTTCGTCGATTAACACGAGTCATAATAATATTGCCCATAAAGACAGACCTGGTATCTCTGTGGATTTTTATGATCTACTTGGTATGTGCGTATCTCATAGCCTGCTCCAATATATGTACCTTCTCTACTCGCACAAGGTATGAATGGTATGATGAGTAACATGGAGTCTGCTGACTATTGCCGTTCTCAACCTTCCGTTTCAATCAATGAAAAACCAACCTCATCCATAAGCAATACATACGACAAAACTGAAGAAAAACAGATACCATTTGAATTATGAACAGAAAACCTCGAAGGCACTGCTGATAATACCAAAATATAAATAAATGATATCAATATCACATTCAGCGTCAGGCGCGTATACAGCTCAAGTTTATAGGGGGGATGATCACTGAGAAAATTATGCGTTTCCACCATTTTATCAAAACACAAATGCAAATTGGCCTTTTTACAATCTTACCTTTCACAGTGACTTGAATTAGTAGGAAACTGTAGAATAAAAATGTCAGATTTGTTTAATCTTCATTTTTTTCATAAATAAAATTGGAAAATAGAGAAAACAATAATTTTCATTAAAATAAACTTCAGACTTTAGAGATAACTAACATTTGCCTTTGTCAACGTAAGTAAAAATAAACCGTTATAATGATATTCTTCCATGTATATATCATACTTCATATCAATATGAATGGAATGAAAAGTATATACTTATTGATCACAAAATAATTCAGCAGAAAAATTAAATAATAAATTTGAATTTCGGATTTTTTTCATTAACATAACGATCTATCAATGCATCAACTTCTATGGGTAATTCCCAGGAATGAATGTGTTATAGAGCTAGACCGGTTAACAGATCCTGAGATATTGTCAGGCCAGGTCCAAGTCAATAGCATGCATTTTTTGATGAGAGGCAAAATGTTAGAATCGCACTTTTTGAAAGCGGTATCTATCGAAGTGGAAACGACATTAACGTTCTTCTAGAACTGTTGGTAATAATCAATTTCTCCCGAAATACCAGAGACTATATAATCTTCTGAGATATTCTATAATTTTGATAAATATTTTGAATTTAATTACTGGATTCTGAGATCTTATAGGGAGTAAAGGTGAAATGAAATTGTGATTGATTTTTCACTCATTTATTATATTTTTTGATATCTCCCTACATTTTTTGATATATATAATATCTTATGTGACTGACTGATCATGGGGGGTAATTACCCCCTTTACCCCCCTATACGCGCCTGTTCAGCGGTTCAAATGAGGTGATCCATTGGAATATCAATTAATATTTCGGTAGGTGTGACAAAGCGGATACGGCGCTATCCATACATTAAATTTGGCTCTTCAACTGCTGGTCGGGACAAATTTTTTCTGGCCGGCCCGGTGCGATAGGCTATTGTTAGTTGACTAGATACCAAACCTAGTAGGTGGGATATCTGGACCGGTAGCACTGTGAGTTTTCCTGGGATTCCCTACTGTTGAAATAGCAAATGCGCTACCGTAAAAATCAGTAAGACGTGCTTCGACACCCGAGACATTCAGTCGCCCCTTGTTCGCACAAGGCTCTGCCTTCTGAGCGCACTCGAAAGGGTGTTTGATAAATAAAAAATAGCCATGCTACAAGTTATGCTCTCAGAATACAAATCATATATAGTCTACAAAAAACTCATCCTAACTAACAACACTCTTGAAATTTAAATAATTTCAACTTTTTCCGTAAAGGTAGAAATAACCATCTCCATGCAAGTGGAAGATTAGCCATAGTGATCAAGAAATGTATTGAAGTTAAAAGTATAAATTTCAACACCACGCTGGAATCAGTATTAGAAAAAGTCTCTGGGAGAAACACAGCTTTTATATGTCGATTCATCTACTTTCAAATCAACCAATCGATGGCAATGACCTGATCAACCTACTTGAACAAGATCGATTTCCAAGGCGCCATCTGGGTAATGTCAACAAACATAATATAATATTGGGACTTTCCCGGAATCTCTAAAAACGATTTCCTCGCTCTGCCATCTATAATATCATACATAGGAGGAATACAAAATAAAAATGATTAGCTATATTTTTTGACATAAAAAGAACTTCAAATACTGCCTGAAGAAATTGAAACAGATCAATTTAGTGAATAAATGTAGTTCGTGCAAAAAAAATTCCAGCAACAGATTTTGATAATGATCTTTATTCAAATAGGAATTCCTAGTTTACAAAATAAGTGATGTAAAATCATCAACAAATAATACATATAGATAACTAAATAATATAAACAATGTGAACATGGTACTTAACACAACATAATAGGTAACTACAATAGAAATAAGGCAATGTAAGTGATGACATATAAGTAACTAGTCGGTAATAAATTTTTTTATTTTTGATTTGAATATTTGGATAGATGAACTCGTCTTGATCTCCATGGGAAGTTTATTGTACTCAATTAGGCCTTGGTGAAATAATGAATTCATAGTTTTTTTCATTCTAGTGCGATTAACATGGAAATCAAACCTACCCCTAGTCTCATGATTGTGAATTTGATTGTTAAATGTGATGAATTCGTTGAAATATGTTGGAAGTTTACAATTCACTACTTTGAAAATGAACAACATGGAAAAATAAAATATCCTCTGCTTCACTGACATCCAATCAAGAACAGATAACATAGAGTTTACAGGGGTATATCTGTTACACTGTAGTATGATCCTCATTCCACGGTTTTGCAGCTTTTGCAATGAGGATACACAATAATAATTATCAAGT
Organism: Zygogramma bicolorata; assembly: GCA_032362365.1. Lineage (NCBI taxonomy): Eukaryota > Metazoa > Arthropoda > Insecta > Coleoptera > Chrysomelidae > Zygogramma > Zygogramma bicolorata. The sequence continues at coordinate 322,217 of JAVJAQ010003840.1, forward strand.
AGGGAAAGCAAACTAGAACAATAATCAAAATGTGGCTGTATGATTGTTCTGTAAACCGTGAAAGAAGATTGAAAGGATAAACATGTTCTGACTCTAGAGAAAAAATAGAGTTTTTTAACAATTTTTTTATAAATGTAGTTAAAATGTGATTTGAAATCAAGAGTGTTATCTACAATTACACCAAGACATTTTATTTCTGTTACTATATCTATTTTATTTCCATAAATCTCTATATTCAAATCATGGACATCAATTTGATTGTGCCTATATTTTGAAGTTATAATCATAGCTTTAGTCTTTTGATGGTTGAGTTTCAATTTATTCACATTCAGAAAGAGGGAAATTCTTTCCAGGTACCCATTCATTTTCCCTATAGCTATATTCAGATCTTCATCACTAGCTGCAACAAGGGTATCATCCGCAAAAAGTTTCATGAATTCAATGTCACCAATAGTCTTTATATCATTCAAATATAGTATGAACAAAAACGGCCCTAAAACGCTGCCTTGAGGAACACCCGTATTTATATCCCTATTAGATGAAATTATCCCATTCACCTTAGTCTTCTGTGATCTATTGGTGAGATAGCTTGTGAACCATTTTAATACATTTCCACCTATTCCATAGTATTTCATTTTCTCAAGCAAAATGTCAATTTCAATAGTTTCAAAGGCACGTTTGAAGTCAAGAAAAACCGCAACTATATATTTATTTTCATCAATTATTTGTTTCCACTTGAACATTGTGAACTGTAAAGCAGTTTCACAAGAATGATTGTGACGAAAACCTGACTGGTTTTCCATAATTATATGGTTACCTTCAAAATATTCTTTAATCTGGTTGTACACAGCTATTTCAAGAAGTTTCTCCAATGGTGGTAGTGTGTTTATGGGTCGAAAATTAATTGACTCATTCGTATTTTTCACTTTAGGAATAGGGAATTTTAGAAGTTAAATTAAACGGGACCTTCTCCAAAGAATATATTTGAGAATATGGAAGCCTGATTAAGAGAAGAATCTTTCAAAAATTTCTGGTTACTTCAGAAAACTGGTCCCGTGATACAGGTTTCTAATTTTTCATGGGTGAAACGAGTGCCATTTTATTCAGCTTTTGAGAGAGCCGATTTCATGCAGTCGGTTGAGCATGATCTGAAACTCACAATCGAATGCCCTGCTGATATCGCAAAATATCCCAATGAATCTGATCACCAGTTCAATTCTAGTTTCAAACAATTCTGGCATGAAATTTTCATACCTAATTATCGAAATTCCCCTCAGTTGCCAATCTTTTGAGAAAATTAGCAATTTGAAAATATTTCCGAAATAATTTAAACTCTAAGGAGATTGTCACTGGAAATCTCATTGCATTCATAATCGACACCAATAAACAAAAGACAAAAACAAAGTTTTCGAAATTTTGGTGATGAAAACATTTTCATGGTGTCTTTTTGGAGGTTTTCACTTCGGGCTGATGATATATACTTTTATTTGCAAAATTTTAAATTCGCTCCGACATACTTTGTTGTTATGTCGAGGGCAGTTGTGGTCGCATGATTGGCGAACTTTTCAATGAAAGTTATAACTGTTTTTCCCATCAATACAAATTTATTTTTTGTGTCTTTTCTCTTTCGTTTCATTGACATTTTAATTTCACAGAATTTATTGGATTGAGCAATAGAATAGAAGCACGCTCTGAGCCAGATGATGATTTTGATATCTCTTTCGAGGAAACAATTTCTAAAAATGGTATGTTTAACAGTTTCCTGTAATGAATTTTCATTTCCATTTCAATTCATATCTATTCCAGTGACATTTTTTCAGCGTGTATTTCGAATGGTACCATTTTTGGTCCAGGATCTGCTATGGACACTTCCTCATCTTGTGAATACTGCTATTGTCTTGGAGGCAAGCAGACTTGCATCAAGCCAAAATGCCTCCCTCCAGTGGAAGGTTGCGCTCCTATTTACAACTCCGCTTATTGCTGCCCGATACATTATAATTGTACTGCAGCAGCTTCGTCCATGAAAGCCAGAACGACAACGGAGCGACCACAAGATGAACGAGGTAATGATTAGAGAGATTTGGTGGCAATTCAAAAACTTCCAAAAGAAAAAAATATGTTATGGCTTTCATTTATTCTAATCAGTAATTACTGTTTGTCTCCTCCTGAAATATTATTTTCGCGAATAGAATTTTAGGATTGCAAAAGTCAACAAGAGGTTGCATCGTTTTAGGAATGATAAAAACGAGTCTCCTGTGTATGAATTTCAAATGGAGCCACTCAGGAGGGTTTGCTAACGTCGCAATCTTGGTAAATAGTATGGTTCAATATCATTGTTGGAATTGGAAGTGTTTCTGTTTGGGACGATGAGTAGAAATTACCTATATTAAAAAAAATATTTACGAAAAGCTACATTATTATGAATCGTAAAGGAAACTGAACTGAACTAAATTTTCATCGAAGATCGACCAGTTCAAAGCTAATTTCGCAACCCTCAAATTCTTCTACGTCTTCTCCAGCCATTTGGAAGATATTGAACGGAACGCATTTTCCAAGATGGCGGTGTTAGCACACCCTCTCCAGCCAATCAATAAACACTCGAGGAGCATAAACGTATGTTATTATCGGCAAATCTGATAATGTATATCATATATATATATATATATATATATATATATATATATATATATATATATATATATATATATATATACAGTGTGTCCCTAGACCAGTGGGACAGTTGAATATCTCTTGAACCAATAGGAATTTTCAAAATATTTCAAGTTCACATTATATCGCATTATGAGAGCTAACTTCAGGAATTACTATTTTTTATACGAGGGGCGCAAGAAAGGCTCACAAAATCGAACATCAATTTTTTCAAATGGAACACCCCATATATTTCAATATATCTGAACTCTCATTCCTTAAAGGTGATTATTGGTTTTTTATTTTTGAAAATCCGACAAGGCGTTGCCAAGTTATACCAGTGGTTCATGAAATGCAGGCATTTTTTTAGACAATCCCATTTTTTATCCTACGAAGAATTTCTGTAATCATTCGAGACTGTTGGTAGTCGGTAGCATATTCTATAATATGGAATACTCATCTCCATCGAGAGTTATACAGGGTGGTCAGAAATATTATATGATTTTCACGAAATTCAAACTTTCTTCACATCAATTTTTCAAAGAGTGCACCCTACAATATGAATTATTTTATAGCCCATTGGTGATTTGATTGCTTATGGCCAATGGTTTCGAAAGAGACATATGAATTTCATCATCAGCAAATGCAAATAAAAAAAATGCAGTAAACTATTTATTCATTCAACTGTCCTAAACAAAGTCTCAACAAGAAAAAAACTGTGTTAACAAATAATTAGGTACGATAATATAAATATAAATGTTCGAATTGTCTTCTGTTTGCTGCAAGGCACATTTCGAAATTTTTCATTACATGATTTCTTGTGATGTTCTCCAACATTTGCGGTGTTATACTTTGACAATCATTTACAATTCGATTTTGCAAATCCTCCACATTCAATAGTTGAGTAGTATACACCTCTGATTTAAGATACCCCCACAAAAAAAAGTTCAAGGGGGTCAAGTCTGACGAACGAGCCGGCCATTTTATTGGTCCGTTTGTTCCGAGCCATCGTTGAGGAAAAAGAACGTTCAATTGGTCTGTCACGATCCCAGCATTATGAGGCGGCGCTCCATCCTGCTGGAAGAACATTTCTCTGAGGTTTCCAAGGGGAAACTCATCAAGATGATTACTGAACTCATTTCGAAGAAAACAAAGGTATCTCTCACTATTCAGAGTATCTTGATAAAAATATGGTATTATTCTTGAGAATTCCACACCAAAAATTCACTCCCCAAAAGTTTCTTGTAGGGACTCTTATGTAGTTAATTACACTAAAATACGTAGTTTGATGATTTTTTTGCATTTTCTGATGATAAAATTCACATGTCTCTTTCACAACCATTGACCATAAGCAATCAAATCACCAATGGGCTATAAAATAATTCATATTGTAGGGTGCACTATTTGAAAAATTGATGTGAAGAAAGTTTGAATTTCGTGAAAATCATATAATATTTCTGACCACCCTGTATAACTCTCGAAGAAGATGAATATTCCATATTATAGAATATGCTACCGACTACCAACAGTCTCGAATGATTACAGAAATTCTTCGTAGGATAAAAAATGGGTTTGTCTAAAAAAATGCCTGCATTTCATGAACCACTGGTATAACTTGGCAACGCCTTGTCGGATTTTCAAAAATAAAAAACCAATAATCACCTTTAAGGAATGAGAGTTCAGATATATTGAAATATATGGGGTGTTCCATTTGAAAAAATTGATGTTCGATTTTGTGAGCCTTTCTTGCGCCCCTCGTATAAAAAATAGTAATTCCTGAAGTTAGCTCTCATAATGCGATATAATGTGAACTTGAAATATTTTGAAAATTCCTATTGGTTCAAGAGATATTCAACTGTCCCACTGGTCTAGGGACACACTGTATATATATATATATATATATGTAATAGTCAAGAAGTTTTTCGACAACTGACAGTAGTTCGTTCTTCATGCATGGGACGACAATCGTTCAGCGGGAAAATAATATTCTGAAAACATTTTCAAATGAACATTGACTTTTTCAATTTAATCTGGTGGGTAGAATATGTCTGGCATCTTTTGCGTTGTATACACACTCCAGAAATATATCAGCTATACTCCAGAGGTCGAACATCGATTATTCATCAAATTTAATTATCATGAAAGAGCGGTGTCTGGTCTGTGTGTGGTCTGGCGAAGTCGCCGGTGAAGGTTTGCTGGTGTGGGACTGTGATGCCATATACCAAAAGCCACTAATGCAAGAACCTGTTACCATAGTCTAGGACGCGTGACAAAAAATTGCAAGTCTGGCGATGGGTTATATAACTAGAGAGGTATGCATTGGTCAGCATCCACTAGCAAGGTCAGGCAGTAAGACACCTGGCCACGGCACACTTTGAAGAGCGTTGAACTACTTTACACAATCATACAAATGATTTATAATATATGTAAACCAGCAGTTAATCAATTCATCATGTCAACGCCTTGGCTGCGAGGGTGAAAATAACTACCTTAGCGTTGATTGAGTTATGGTGGGTAAAGAAGTCTCCACCACTATGAGCTACAGATCCCTTGAGACATGTAGTACACGTTGACTTCAAAGATCTATTTCTGAAAATTGAATTATTTTTATTCGAAAATCTGTTTATCTGTAGACAAATGAATATAATTTGGTTTCACGCCGTTCATATCATCATGGCCTAGAGCTGCACACAGGTAAGTAGTAATGTTTGAGTTATGAAGTTACTACAGAAGTGACAAAATAGTTAAGGCTTTCGCGGCCGAGGTTTTCAGTATTACTACTTTCATTCGGGTTTGAAGGCCGTCATTTTTTGGAATTTCTTCCTGACGTTTCGCTGGCTCGAGTGGCTAGCTTCTTCAGAGGCTCATTCATCTTGAAATTCACTCCGATGACTGGAGATTTCTTCTTCGCAAGTTGTATTTATGCCGATTCAGGTAGTTTGCGGTGCTAATTATTCCATTCGGATTAGGGGAATTGTCATTAATATTGATTACCTTGTTTACGTCATCTGGGTTCGGAGAATAATCATCATTATTATCTGAAGAACTACCTGCAGTTATTATCGATTTTCTTAAAATGGGATTCCATATTCGGTTGGGGTTGACAGCTTCTTCTTTTCTGTTGAAATTATCCGTGTGTTTGTGGATTTCTATTGCCTCCCGTACCAGTCGGCTATGGTATCCCTGGTTGGGTGCAATCAGTTTTGCATTTTCAAACAGAATCCTGTGGTTACCCTCACTGAGTACGTGTTCCGCCACAGCCGACTTGTCAGTTTGCCCTAGTTTCTCTCATGTTCCTTTAGCCTTGTTCCCATGGATCTTTTGGTGGTACCGATGTATACCTTCCCACAGGTGCACGGTATGCGATAAACCCCTGCTGCAGACAGTGGATCTCTTTTGTCTTTAGCCGATCTGAGGCTCTGTTGAATCTTCTTTGTGGGTTTAAATACAGTTTTTATGTTGTAATTATCCAGGAGTTCTCCAATTCTTTCTGTGACCCTCGGGATGTATAGCAAATATGCATGTGCAACTATCTGAACGTCCTCCCTGTTTCGAACAGTGGAATTCTTCAGTTTCATGGCCCTGTTGATCTCGGGTACACTGTATCCATTCGACCTCAAGGTCACTTGAAGATGTTCCAGTTCTTCCCCCAGATGTTCTGGTTCGCATATTCTTCGAGCACGTTCCGTTAGAGTAGAAATGACTCCTCTCTTCTGGCTGGAATGGTGGTTCGATAGTGCGTGCAGGTACCTATCCGTGTGTGTGGGTTTTCGGTATACTTTGTGGGTTAGTCTAGCCCCACATCGTTCGATCAGTACATCCAGGAATGCTATTCGTTGGTCCTGTTCAGTCTCCATGGTGAACTTAATATTGGGGTGTTGAGCGTTCAAGTGGTCGAGAAAGAGTTTAGAGCGTCCCTACCATGTTTCCAGATGACGAATGTGTCATTCACGTAGCGTAGCCATAAGGTCGGCTTCAATTCGAAGGCGTCGATTGCTTTCTCCTCAACTTCTTCATGGAACGGTTTGAACCAGGACAACTGTAGTACAACTGCCAAATGGTTCATATAATTTCAGAAAGCAACAGTCTACAGATTTTTATTCAAGAGAAAAATTCGAATCGCCCACTTTTTTCCATCTCATTTCAGAGAGATGAATGTATTAGTAAGTGTAGTATTAACGACAGATTTATTTTTCATGTGAGGTTTTACAATTTTAATATTGAACATTGTTATAGTATAGGTACCCGATTACCCGATCATCTTTGCATTTTAATTAAATTCATGCATCCCGGCATTCTTCGACACAAAATTGTTGTCAACTGTTCTCGCGTAATTTTCAATGAAATGGTAAGTATTTCTGGGCACATATATGGACAACCAATTCTTGGTCACAAGACTCATGAAGGAGGTATGATTCTTGGAATTGGTTCATTGGAATATTAGGAAGCAAATCCCAAGGAGCTTGGTTGCTTCCCGAAGTTTTGGGGAAAGCATAAGTCAGACATGGTATTTGTGGCTCTGATTCCAAGGATCAAGACAGACTCTTTAGCTGGTGATAGCTTCCGAAGTCGAAATATCATGATAGTGTCAGATGGAGGTTTCGCTGCATTGAATTTCACCGAGTTATTCTATTCCAGAGATTTTACATACACAGCCTATATTTTAAGCGTTCGCATTTTCTTCTTCGAATACTCAAACTTGAAACTCGAAATAGTTTGGTAAAGTTTTCGAATACCTTCTACAAAAAAGACATTTTTTAATGCTACAAGACATTCAACATATTTGAAATCATTTACATTCGTTAGTGACTGTATGATACCATTTCGAAAACATCTTATATCACGGATTTGCAGGGTCCATGAACTCGAGGTTTTTGTTGGGACTGTTCTCATTTAGACTTATGTTAATTTTGAGTATTTTCAATTGTATAAAATAATTCGGATTAAATCACAATCGAATGAATTGGGAGTGAGAATTCTGGATCAAATTCATTTTTCAAATGAATGGAAACCATTTGCAAAAATTTATGATTTGAATACACGAAAATTCACATTTCACTTTTCAAAGAATAAATTGAATAGCCTGGAGATGATTCGAACTGAACTCAATTTAATTCATAATTCTTTCCAAGTCTGATATCTCGAGACATCTACTCACCTATTATTATTTGCCACTATAATAAAAAAGTGCCATTATTTTTCAGGCGGTTGTACAGTGGATGGCATTTATTATCCTGATGGTAGCAAAGTATTAGACATCGGACATTCCGTCTGTGATAATTGCTACTGTTTGAAAGGACTCGTGAGGTGTGAGCCACAGTCTTGTGCACCACCTTTATTGGGATGTTCTCCTGTTGTTAAGTCTGGGGAATGCTGTGCAGCCAGCTACAATTGCAGTAGGTTTCAGCAAAGTTGAAGTAATGTCATATAATTGAATATCCACAATTTCGTAGGTGGTACCATAGAAATCCAACCAGAACCATTTTACGGCAATTTTCCTGTAATCAGCAAGGAATACGCCAAACTTCGCAAGGAATTGAATGATCAATCCTCGAAAAAAATAGATATAGTAACTGTATCACCTTTACCAGACACTGCCCATTTCAGACAAAGGAGTCCGGCAACTTTTGGAACGACGAGGCATTTCACTGGAGTATCAAGTGATTCTAGTACTACTGGACCATTTCTTCACCATGCCATCACTAAGAAAGACAGTAAGCTTGAAACGAATACTACTGGCCAGGACATAATCCGTACAAGTGTGCTTTCTACAACCATGAAACAAAATTATCCAGAAACCACAACTTCTGAGGAGGGCAGTTCAAAATCGGATTATTTAGATTTTTTTGAGGAGAATATATTCAGCCTTTTTGAGGCTCAAGCTGGAGGTAAAGATGGCGATAATTCTGATGGTAAAACAACCCTCTATACAGAAACAACCACAGAACCAAGTGGTGAGTCTACTACGACGGAACTACCTACAACCACAAAATTCTTTGAAGAGAATACTACTGAATTTGATACGAGCACAACTTTTGATCAAACGACTGAGATCAACCCTATAACCAATATTTTGACAAATGAATTATCCTCAAACATCCCTCACCCAATCACGGTCAAATCAGTGGTTAAATCGACGGATTGTATTGAAAGTGAAGGCAATACGCTCAATCTAATCAATAATAATCAAACTAGTGATTCAGACGTTGTGTTAGAAGATCTGACATCCAGACGAAAAAATACTTCAGAGGCAACCACAGATCATTCTAACGAAGTCGAGAGCAGAAAAAAACTGAGTACAGCAACATTGAGAAGTATTTCGGATTCGCCGGAAAACGGAGTCATTTTCAATAAAACTGGTGCCAAAATAACTGATTATGACTACGACTATGGTGAACCAACTCTCCCACCATCATTGCCTAATTTGAGGTGAGAATTTAAAATATAGTCATTATTGATTAGTTGAAACATTTATTGTTTGGAAAATTCAATATTAAAAAAATAATTATTTGAAGAAGAAATTTGTATGAGCAGAAATTAGAAGAAAAAGGATAATGATAAAAGACCTGTCAAAAAACTCATTGGGAAGAAAAATAAAAAGTTGGTGAAGCGCAATAAATGTAAACTAAAAAACTGATATGAATTGTAACCAATCAACTCGATGAATTGAAATAGTTAGAAAAAGGAATGGGTTTGAGCAGAAATTTAACTGAAAATGAATATAAATTAAAAAACAGTTGAACTCTCATACATGGTGGGGAGGGATAAACTCAAAGATTCAATTCAATATTGAGATATAGGAAAAGTGATTGAAGACAATAATATAAAAATCACTTACTGATATCTCATATATGCACACATGGGTATATATGTATAGTATTCATGTCATGATGTATTCATGCATTTGAACAATGAACTTAACGGTTATATATCAATTATCGTCCATGGCAATGCCATTTGTTGTATTTTTCATTGCTAACATGTTAGGTGCCTATTAAAATTTACGAGTTTTTTTCTGGTTGGATGAGAAAGCAATCTCTGCTATATTTCGATAGTAGCAGATATTCAATCCTGCCATTTGATGATTTGTTTCTAGCGTCTATTTGTGACATCCTTTGTGAGAACCATCAATGAAAGCCTTCATTATTATCATTAGCACTTCAGAAAATCCAGGATGAGAAGTTGTTCGAGTTTTTACCGTTGTCTTATTTCAACTTTTTGGGGAATGATTTTGCGAATGCTTCTTCGATAGGATCGTTGGTGTGCAGGCTTTTGACATCGAACTCGACTGCAGGCCACTTTTGTTAAATTCCATTCTGCCATTCCATCCTGCCTCATATATTATTAACCGTACAGATAGAGATAGAAAGAACAATTCTCAACTATTACCCCTTGCTAGTCTACCCACAAGGTCGATGGGCAAGGCAAAAATAGATACCTACAAGAGGCAGATTCAAAATATATTGCGTGTACTACTTCAATGTTCACTTCTACACAAAGTTATTGTATTCAGTCTGAATAACAAAATAGTTTTCGCTTTGTTGGAAATACAGTTTTTCTAAAAAGTAACTGAGATATTTGTTCAAATATGAGATTATGTCACTTGTCAACCAAAACGATACTTGTCTAAATGTGTTCGGTCGAGTGACAACACTTCATCCAAATGTGTAGAAAAACACCGTAGAGCCATGTTTAATTGTGAATGAAGAAGTCCAGCAGACCAATGTCTTCGTTTGAAGAGAAACTAATTCTGTTTTGTATATCAAATTTGCACAATTCTCTCGTGAATATCACGATTATATGCCCTGTTGAAAGTGATTTGGAATCGGTAATGTCCACCATTGTTTTTTCTTTTCAGAATAATCCCCTTCGTGGCAGAAGATGCGTTAGATGTCAAGGAGCAGCTGTCCAAAGAAGAATTAGGTTACCCTATAGAGAGAGTGGTAGACAATGATTCCTCTTTCGAATATCATAACCACTTTTCTCCACCTACGAAAACAGAAGGTTCCTTCTGATATTTGACTGTTCTGGAACGTTTTAATGTGAGGTTTCTATTTCAGGTGGTTTTATACCGAAAGACCCACCGGTATTGGATGATTTATATGGAAATACCGTTACAGCATCTTCGCCTTCCGATGAAAACAAACAGAATGGTGAGTATGATTATTCACACCGTGGTACCTGATTATTTATCATATTCGAAGGAGACAATTTGAACAGCAGAAGTCAATAGAGCGAAAATAAATTGTCAATCAAATTTGGATTTAGATTTCGAAATGGGTCCAACTAACTGGCTGTGTGCTAGGGGTTACAATGAACTATAATGAATTGGGTCATACAAATCATTGTGAGAATCCTAGCACGTACACCACTGGAATATACAGTGCTTTTCTTTAATTTCCCCCCTTTTATTTTTTGAACAGGTTAACTCAAAGCACTGAAACTTGAGAGAATGAAATTGATGCATAAATACTATATTTTTTAGTAAAATTGAAAGATGAAAATTCCAAGATGGTAGCTAGTGATAGATCATTTTGAAGCTCCTGACGAATACTTTACAACCCCAGAATATGAAGTCAATATCATCTCCTAATACAACATGGCGGAACATTTAATAATTGCCTGAATACATCGACGTTTAACTCATACTTTGAGAAAATAAGCTGAGTTCAGTTCAAAAGATGCTCGAAATGGTTGCCATAAACGTTTTGAGATAAGAACAGCCTTTCCAATATTTATCGTCGAACATTTTCGAACACAGCAACGTCGATATTTCCACAAATATTCATTATTCTCTGCCGTTTATTCAATATTGAAGCAGGTTCAGTTTTGTACAACTTTTGCTTCAAATAGCCCCTTAAAAAAGTCTAAAGGTATCAAATCTGGCAAGCGGGCTGGCCATTCCGTAGGACCTCGATGGCCAATCCAACGACCATGGAAAGTATTATCCAACTAGTTTCTCACTTGTCTGGAGTAAGGTGGTGGTACTCCATCTCATTGAAATAGTAATTCTCCTGATGTACTTCAACTTATATAATTATCGTAATAAAGAATCATCCTTGTATGAATTGAATGCAAATATTATTGCGTAATCTCTGCAACATGAAAAAGCTCTGTCGAACTGTTTACAATCAATTATCCATTTTTTTGCAATCAATTAATATCAATAAGAATAAAAACAATCGAATTAAACGAGTCTCAGTTGCTCTGATAAATTTCAAATCACCACTTGTTGTTTACGAATCGCCTTGTAATGAAGCATCGAGTTTGTGTCCTATGACATCGTTATAGTTATTGTCTTTCAAAAACACCTATAATATAGTGATAATTATTTGATTTTGCAGCAGATTGCCTTACTCATGATGGTACCAAAGTTTTGCACGGTCAGTCAGTTGTATCTGACTCTCCCTGTATAACATGCACTTGTTTCTATGGAAATATTGCTTGTCAGAAACCGAATTGTCCCATTCCAAGACCAGGCTGCAGAATATCATCTGTTCAGGATCTAACTTTGTGTTGTCCTCGTTATATTTGTGGTGAGTACCTACATTGACACCGCCAAACTTGTAAAGTGGAATATGAGTCATTGCCACATATCCATGTATGACACACTAATTGAACTACAGAAACGCCATAACTGATTCTTCTTGGCAGAATTCAACTCAGGTGAGGAATAAACAGTGTTGTTTGTCTAAAATGCAGTTGCAAAACAATAGGTAGGTATATTTCTTGTCAAATGAATGAATAATAGATGGATAAGCATTTTTTTTATTTTTTTTGTCAACCTACCACAATCTGAAAAGAAATAATCAGTATTGAAATATATACAAGTGTAGAAGGGCAGAGTTAGGTAAAATTCTATTAATCCGCCGACAAGCGTTAAAATAGAAAAAAGAACGAATTCTGAGCTGAATTGAATGAAAGAAAAACATATGCGTCAATCCCGTTTTTCCTATCTTTGGGGGCATATTACCGAAACTAGACCGCCGAAAAATTCACATGAATTCAGGAGACCGAAATACGTGAGTCCAAAAAAATTTATAACGCTTGGCGGCGGACTAGTAAAATTTTACCCATAATCAAAATCTATCTCAGAAAGTTTCTGCAATAATCAAGAAACAGTCCCTTTTGAATGAACTACGATCTATTAGTCAGAGCAATTTCTAGTATAACTCCAATTTGTCTATCAGAAGGATACAAGAACTAATATTTCGAAACCAATCTCGCTCTCATCCTCAGAACTAACTTACAAATACAAATAACTAATAAGATGATTCTTCTTGAAAATCTGTCAGAGATCTGAGATTTTACATAATATTTTTTTCTCGAAAGTAGTAGCCACGTGCTATTCATATCCGATGAATTCATAGAGATGCAACTTTCCTCAGGCAAGGTGATGAAAGCAAACTTCTCTGATTTTCGTTTTTTGTCATTCCTCTCCCTCGTCATTATTTTGGTGCTAATCCATTCTACTGTGTAATATCCATCGGCAGGAATAATAAGTTCTGATAGTTCAGAAACATCAATCTGTCTTTTTCTGATGCACAACTTGTGTTCACTCTTTCGTACATCCAGAGGTCTTGATGTTTCACTGATAAAAACATTTTTATATCGTGCTTGAGGGAGCTATTGTATGGAGATTACAGAATGCAATGGAATGGCACTCACATAACAAGATAAAGCAATCTCAGGTAACGATAATCAAAGGAATCTGCTTTTATCTTGCTATCTGGGAAAAGTTGCATCTCTGCAATTCATTGAACATGATTCGCACTTATATAACCCTTTCCGAAGACAAAATCTAATTCCAAATCTTTGAGAGGTTGTCGAAAATAATCATCCCTAAAAAGTATTTGTGAATCAGTTTTGGAAATCCTATCATTATTAAAAAAAATGATAAAAATAATCTTTCGACCAACTCACATATTTCGAGTCACTGACCACGACTTCAAAGACACAACGCGGCACTCTAGCCAATTCTGAAGCTATTGCCCCTCAAAGTTCTTGCACCAAGGAACCAATGGAAACACACTTTATTATTGTTCAGGTTCTGGGTAGCCTCGAGACACATCATTCCACCTTCCCCATCCCTTTCTATGGAATTTCAAGCATTTTTCAATATATTAGCCGAAGAAAACCCCTGAGAAGGTTTGAAGGTTATACAAAAAAAATTATCAGCATCGCATGCGATACGCGGGTGTTCCCACCTGGACAATAAAAACGTGTGTTCCCCGATTGTTTTCCTTCTGGTGCAGAAAAACAGCGAGATATGCTCTTCTTCCAAACCTGGCTGGCCATAACTTCAGAATATGTAAGTTGGTCTGGAGAGTTTCCTAAATTTCAGAAATAAATATTTTCAATACAGCTTTTGAGCGAATCGGTTATGTTGTTATATAAATGTGGTCTATGTAGCCATCATTTCATTTACTGAAATGAATCCTTCTACCTTGCAGGTGATGGAGCTTCCACTTCAATCCTGGATCGTCCCACTGGTACCATGCCTCAGAATGTTGTTAATATTGCTGATAGAGTTTCGACCCCGTATCCTTTCAGAGACGTTATCAGAACAGAGCCTGCACCCAATTTGCAATCTCTCATTACCGACGTGACACCATTTTCAATTCAAGAAAACTATACAAGCAAACCAGATAACCATAAGACAGCAACGGCAGTTCCTATGAATTCAACAGAAACCCAAACCCCGGACGAGCAATTAACTTTGGACAAGGTCCTTCAACTTCTACTATTTTCTAAGGAAAACGACAAGTCAGAGTTTTTTGGATCTGTCACAACTGATGAAAGTCAAATCATGGCAGTCAAAAGAACAGATAATCGAACAACCGCTACTACATCTATTGAAGAAAATCCAAACTTACCGCAACTTTCAAGTGATCATGACAGCAGCACTAACCTAAATAATAACATCGATTCCAATACAGGATCGGCTCTGCTCATAAACTTGGCAGGATGTAATATTTACGGTAGAATGTATAGAGTGGGAAGGATCATTTCAGAATTATCAGGACCCTGTCTACAATGTAAATGCACCGAGATTGGGGTACACTGCGAAGATTTGAAGTGCTGAAAGGCTCAAGTGGAATTATCAAAGACGAACGTTTTCACCTGATCCCTTTCTGCCTTTTATTTTGTGTAGAAAATTTTGCGTTTCTTGTCTTAACGGGAAAATCGAGCGTAGCTTGAAAAAAAACTGCCTTTCAATGAAAATATACTTGTGATTGTCTTGAGTGTGGAGAATATTAGTGTTTTATGATGAACCATAAGCGTTGCAACTCAATACAATAAATAACTTTGTATTAGGGCTTATCATGGAGGTGTACTATATTTATAAATTCCTAGGTCCAATACCGATAGAGCAGCCCATCTTCAAAATGAAAAACTAATTAATGCTTGACACCAACATTATCTCATCATATTGATGATTATTGTGAATCACTGCAATGAAAAAAAGTAATTGAAAATAATCGTGATTGGGAATATCTATAGAAAATGGCTGACATATGCGTAATTTCTGTAGAATTTCCAAAGAAATATAGCATGTAATGACGCTCCAAGATTTAGAATCCGTGAGTGTACTTGATGATTGACGTTGAGGTTCTCGGTAGTGTAGAGTTAATCTCGTCCATGAAAGAACGGGGTTCAATCCCCGCCGGACCACCGTGATGGGACTTACACGTTGAAAGGTAAGGCCTCGTTAATCCAGAGCTCGCACAAGTTTCGACTTCTGAGGGTTGACGTTCGTCAGCTGGTTAACGGTAAAAACAGTTCAACAATTTCAAAGCTATCAACAAATTCGAGAATTCGAACAATAATTCCAACTGTTGTATCACACGAAGGTATTCAGGAAATATACCAGTGAAGTCTTTCGTGGTGTTAATCTGGAGAGAACTTGTTGAATTGCAGTTCTTTGTCCACGAAACGAAATGATATTTGATGAAGTAATAATTGTTCGAATTCAGGAACTATAACTCACATTCAAATTTTCTGAGTATTATGAAATTTAGAATATACGATTAATCACAATTCTGATTAAACTACTCCCTACTGCATACTCCGAGTTTGAATCGTTGCTCATGTATACAAATGATGTATGTATTTCTCTCAACTGAGCTGAGATAGCAATAAGTGATATGTCTGTTTGTATGAATTTTAGGATGCCTTATACCGGGTGACACAGGATCATGGTGCACGTCCCGTATCTCCGTTAGTTTCCAGGGTAATTGATTGAAATTCATGAAATCCCATATAAATAAAAAGCGGCACTTTTTGACCAACAACTGATTTTTTTCACTTCCGGTTCCACCCTCTATATTATAACAATTCTGAAATCTGCATAATTTTCTGAATCCAATGACAACACATAAGTGACATTTCAAACTTCAAAAGCTTTGATAATTTTATTTCTGGCTTTCTATTGCAGTGTGCCATGATGGTTCTGTCAAAAATACTAAATTGCTTCTTTTATGAGCAAATAAAGTTCATCGTGATCGATTTTGGGGTGGAACTGTTTTTTTTTAAATGGAACCACATTTGTATCATGGTAGCGTTGTACTATTGAATGCACGTCTTACTCACAACTCCAGGTCCGCGCGGGTTGTATCGGCTGTTGCATAGACAATGTTTTCTAAATGGCCCCAAACAAATAAATCAATAGGTGTCAACTCAGGTGGCCTTGGAGACCATCGCACAGGACCATTAGTCGAAATTACGTGTTCTCCGAATGCCTGTTGAAAGTAATAAGTTACTATTTTTGAATTATGGGGAGGAGCACCATCTTGTTGGAACTACATTTCCTGTCGTAAATGAACAAGTATTTCAGTTAACCTGTCCTCAATTTCATTTTGCAGAAATCCTTAGTATCTCCAGTCAAGGGTCCTTCAAATATTATTGAACCAATGATTCTACTAGCGAGTATTCCAAGCTGAACATTGAAACCGAACTGCACCGAAAGTTACCCTCCCGTAATGAATTTTCATTTTCCTGTGACCAATACCTTGTATTTTGTCGGTTGAATAATCCCATATTCGTAAACCTAGACTAGTCCGAAAATGAAATCCTTCCCAAAAAAGCATTGTATGCACATTATTCTGCAAGATCTATTTGCAATATTTCATCCTACGTTCATAATCATTTTCGTACAAGTGCTGGTACAATTGATTTTTGAAAGATTTATAATTAAGTTTATGCAAGATTCGCCATGCCGTTTGATGACTAATTTATAATTCAAATCCATTTTGCCTTAAAGAAACAGTCTCATTAACTTTTATTCGAACTAAAACATTAATTTCCGTTTCTTCGTCAATGATAATGTTTTTTCGATAATAATTTCTTCCTGGATATCAGGATATCTGTCAGTATACAGGTTTCTAGCCACAAGGGCATTTTTTCTACATTCCCCATGAATATAACAAGTCAACTTTTTTATCCCTTGTATAAATGTACGGCATTTTCAATGACAATAACAATAAATGCAAATACTTTTCCAATACACAATGAAAACACTGACACTGATAAACCAGTGAAACATTTATTTGCCAATCTGAAGGAATAATCATTGCTTTCAAAGCCTTCTTATAGTAACTTCTTAACACTAAATTGGGACAGAATAATTGTATTTTCTCATTTTCTTTCAGCTATAATTTTGTATTTATCGGGTATTAATAAATGCTACCACGGTACCAATATGGTTCCATAAAAAAAATGAGGTTCACCTCAAAATCGATTACAATGAACTTTATTTGTTCATAAAAACATTTTTTTTGACGGGGTGTCGATTTTTCTAGCATTAGACGGGTCAATTGAAATAAATCGGAACCATCGATCATGACACACTGAAATGGAAAAATAAAAATTAAATTATCAAAAATTTTGACGTTTGAAATGTTATTTACGTGGAATCAGTCGATTTATAGAGTTATGCAGAATTCTGAAATGTAGTGAGGGTGTTCTGTTGAAAATCGAAAGTTGATATCACTTCCAGCCAAACTGGAAGTGAAAAAAACTTCAGTAGGTCAAGAAGTGGCGCTTTTCATGTATATATGGGATATCATAAATTACAATCAATAACCTTTGGAACTAACGGGGATACCCAGTATATGCAAATGTACCCACCTCAATTGTATTAAAGAGGCTTTCGCCATTTCACAATTAACATTTCGGTTAAGTCCACTTATTTCAATGGTCCTCTACACTTCCTACTACCTATTCAAGTTTTTCAGAAGAAGCCATGCTGCTGTATCGAATGAATAGTGACCAATGATTCAATTCTTGATTTTTATTGATTGTACAATATTATTCAATGATTGGATCAAACTAATCATATAGATATCCTTCAATCCAGTGATAATAGAATAATTTAATTTGCTACGTTATACTGATGTCGACTGTGACAATAAATAATCGAAATATGTAACAAAGCTGGATGCTCTTTTGTACTTCATCATAAAGATCAATGGGCAGACAAATGAAATATTCCGAATAGCATTCACTTTGTTAGCATTTTTCTGCATCTTAAAATCATTTTGACAACAGTTATCCAGACGAAATTTCTGATCGCCATATTTTTTAAGGCACACTGCACTAAGTGTGAAGAAAGACCTTCGTATCATGCCAATAGAGGCTATTTCTTTATGTTACTTAATCATATTCGATAACTTTTGCAATTTTGAATAAATATCTAAACTTATGCAACTCTAGTTTCACTTTTCTCAAATGATTCGTCACGAATAATACACCCCGTTTCCGAAACCAATAAGAATCTTTCTTATTCAAATAATCGGCCAGTAAGCGAAAACTAGGTTAACTTATTTACCCATTAGAGAGTTATTGCAAACTTGCAGAATGTATACCGTATACGTTATACCAAGCGCTATATATCGATGTACATCCGACGTTATAACTTAACAAAGTTTGTTTACTAATGCGCATGCGTACGTGTCATTGTAAGGCATATCGTACACTCCAGATGATGTGCAATAACTCTCTATTAACTGATAAATATTATGAACTTCATATGCGCTATGATATGTATTTTCAATAATTACTTTAGGAAATTGCAATAATGATAGGAAATAAAACTCATATAGGTAAGTTTTCGCAACAGAACGAAAAACAACAATCAAATATATCAATCAAAGAATTTGAATTCAAACAAGATGTTGCAAAAGAAGTATGGCTCATATAAAAATTTGAATCAAAACATCAGGTTTTTACTCGATAAATATTTATACTTTCGATGGACTGAATAACTGTATTCATTTGGTAATAGCATTCCAGCGAGATGAACGTTTCATAGGAATTGTAAATTTGTCTACTGAATTTCTACATAACTCCATTATGTTTATTGTTATGTTATTCATTTGCGCATTGTATATTATTATTCTCCCAGAAAGACATTTATTTGTTGGATCGGATGATTACCCTTTCAACATTCAATATTTTCATTGTGACAATCAATTATTGAATGATTTTTTCAATTCCTCTGTTCTCTATTCCATATGGGGAATCCACTTATCCGATAAAATATGACCTCTCATTTATTTAATCCCGAAAAAAAACAACGTTTATAAAAAAGATGTATTTCATCATATAAAAAGTTACATAACATAACATTATAATTCATTTCAAAAACGAGTATTTCAGTTAGGGTTATTATTGATTATTTTGTGACATAGCATCAATAATAAAATAATAGATGTGTTTGCCGTAAAATTGGATAAAAATGACAAGCTCCAACTAACATATCATTATATATTAAATTTCACATTCAACTTGCAATAAAAGATCTCATGACGTTTTTTCAACGATCCCATTGTCTTCGAACTCACAAAAAAATGGGGTGGTATTAAAAGCAAACCAAAATTAGTCATCTAGTTCACTCAGAAAGATGAAATCTAACTCAACCATAACAATTTTCTAAAATGAAAACATAAAAATCACAGTTTCAATGCGACTATGGTAATCTCTCGGATTTGTTCACTATTGTTCATTAGTGACTAGTTTTATATTCAAAACTATCAACCATTCACTGCCTGGTGGGGTTATAACCAAAGAAGTGTATACAATTTATCAGAATTCACCATGGGCCCAAATGAGATCTCACATTTTTTGATGTAGTATAATATTAGACTGAGTGGCAGTGACATAACTTCTGTAGCAATTCTTACAATTTGCCTTCGAAAGAGGAAAACTTGAACATACAACTAATAATACGCAAAAAAATACGCGCTGCGGGGTGTACTATATATAAATCTTAAAAGTAAAGTTAAACAATAATTTTGGACTACTTTTTATAGGATCCCTCAAATTACAGAAATGAGGAAGGCAATATGTTCTGAATATTTCAGGATTATTCACAACTACCAAGAATGTGATGCAAACAAATTCAATGAAAGCCAACTTTTCACAGATTGCTCATTCCAACTCGAAATCGTTTTATCATATCTCAAATTCTGAGTGCTACATGAAGTACCACGCAACTCGTAATTTTTTGTGGCTGATTATGATTTGTTATAGCTTCAAATTCTGCCTGTATCAGTTTTTTCAATGAAACTTGTTATGAATGACTGGTCTATGGTGGTACAATGCATTACTATTTGGTTGCCAAAACACAATTTGGTGCAACTACCTTTAAATTAAATTGTTTGTTTTCTATTCGAAGTGAAAGTTCGTTCGATTGACGGCATGTTGGATGTATCGATGTATTTTGAACCACTGAACACGAATCTGATGTGAAAATAAGCGCTTTCTTTCCTTTGGAAAAAGTCAGAATAGGGGCATATTCCATTTTTTTGCCTGCACCCGAAACTATCATTAGGTATATACACGTTGTTGCCGTCGAACGACATGTTACACCTCATTCTTCCTTTTTCGATACTTTCAATCCCAAATTTCGATAAAAACAAGATTTAAAATTCAGTGAAGTTCGATTGACAGTTGATTTGTAACTTTCAAACTCGGGAAATTACGAATACCCACATTTTTTTATGGAAATGGGAATATTTATGAAAAAAGTATCGGAGAAGGCGAAATGAAGGAGTGTGAAAATTCATTTCGAGTTCAGCGGTTCGAGATTTTTTCTTGGCAACCAAATAGCATTCATCCTTCGTGTTCCCTCACCACAACATGCGTAATAAGTGATTGAGTGGAAGATAGTCTTCATTTAACATTTGCAAACAAATATTAAAAATTAACAAATATTCAAAAAATGTTTCCTAGCACGGGAAGTAGAGAGTTGTGGCTTTGAAAATTTTTCGAGTAACTCCTCTAATTGTACTAACTGACTTTTCCTTCAAAAATTAAAAAATCAACAAATAGTCAACAAATGTTTCCTAGCACGGGCGGGAATAAATAGAGAAATGTGGCTTTGAAATTTTTCGAGTAACACCTCAAATTGTACTGACTTTTCCTTCAAAAATTGAAAATCAACAAATATTCAAAAAATGTTTCCTAGCACGGGCGAGGATAAGTAGAGAAATGTGGCTTTGGAATTTTTAGAGTAACACTTCGAATTGTACTAACTGACTTTTCCTTCAAAAATTAAAAATTAACAAATATTCAAAAAAAAATCCCAGCACGGGCGAGGATAAGTAGAGAAATGTGGCTTTGAATTTTTTCGAGTAACAACTCAAATTGAACTAACTGACGTTTCCTTGAAAAATTAAAACTTAACAAACATTCAAAAAATGTTTCCTAGCACGGGCGAGGATAAGTAGAGAAATGTGGCTTTAAAATTTTTTGAGTAAAACCTCAAATTGCCTTACCTGACATTTGATTCAAAAATTAAAAAATAATAACTAATCAAAAAATGTTTCATAGCACGGGCGATGATAGGTAGAGAAATGTGGCTTTAAAATTTTTTTGAGTAACACTTCAAATTGTCGTAACTGACATTCGATTCTGAAATTGAAAATTAACAAATATTCAAAAAATCTTTCCTAGCACGGGCGAGAGAAAACGTGGCTTCAAATATTTTTGAGTAACACCTCAAATTGTCGTATAAAACACGAAGGCCTATGGATTTGCCAACGAGAAACTGGTAAAATATCAACAAAAATATACATACCTTACGTGAATTACATTAACTGGGGTACATTTTTTTATTTGAACACACACAATCACAAATACGATCAAAAGAATAGAGAATAGTATGACTCCAATCCAAAAGAGAGATTTGTTAATAACGCTGTATACAGGTAATTTCTCAATGTTGCTAAGGCATCGATAGATGATAAATCCCAGAAGGAGACCAGCTACTCCTCCAACGAAATGGGCCTCCCATGATATAACAGGTTCTTTCTTGGCATAAATATGTACGATGTTGTAAATGACATCGAATATCACCAAAACAGCTATAGATATTCCTCTGTAGACTCTATATTTGACACTTGTGAAGTTCTGAAAAAAAGGAATAATAAGATAATGATAATAACAATTTGTTTCGGTCTGTCCTTAATATGCACTAACACCCTGGTTGAAATATATTTGAAAAGTGCTAAAGCAGAAATCTTCACAAAATAAATTCCTGCAGATGTTTTTGGTGTCGGAATCAAATTTCATTCAATGGGACAGGCATATATCAGGCTGGTTTCGGGCTAATTTGCTTTTAATTTATAAGAGGTAGTTTACACCAACAGCTATAAAGTCATTAATTTACACATTTTCTCTCCACTTTCAATCAGAAAACACAGAAAAGTTGGGAATATACGTAATCAGTTGTCAAGTTTGCAACAATAAATACACTGGCCAGAGTCGACAAGCTATCAAAACCCGCTTTGAGGAGCACTATACACACATGAGATACGGAACGGTAGAAAAGTCCAGTGTCGCATAGCGGAATCTAAACAATGATCATTGAACTAGTGAGACTGGTTGATCAATAGACGAAATCTTCGTCGGACCGAGAAAAACCTCTGCGGGTAGTGCTTACCTACAGTACCTATATAAGATATATAGTAACCCTAGTTATCAAGATTTTGTTACGATAATGTAACTTAGGAATAAGTTAGTTATAAATACACATGTTCTGTGTTCTGTGCACAAGGCGTTTTCGCAGTCAACACTACAGTTGACATTGACAGATATGCGATGTATCTGGGCTCGTAATAATTGTACATCTTGATATATTGATTGATGATGATCAATAGGGTGTAAAAATAAGAATGATATAAAACACGTTAGTGAAAACAATTATGAATGAAATACTTATGATACTATGTCTGATGATGATAGTGATAGTGAGTATTGATATGGTAATTAATAATAAAACTTTAATTTTCAAATTAGATACAGGTGCTAGTTGCAATGAGTTAGTTGCCTTTGAGTCTGTATAATAAGTTGGGATTTAAAAATATCAGAATAGATTCTGAGCATGGTTTAATGATAACTTATGGTAATAATAAAATGAATGCAGCTGATACTGGCGCTATGGATTGCTAATGGAAAAGGGGTAAAGTGTAAAATCAGGTTCTTTCTTGTTGATGTAGATAGCACACCAATACTTGGATTGAATGTTTGCATAAAACTTAACCTACTGAAACGGTTTGATTATGTGGGTGGTGGCTTCACCAATAGAAGTAATTTCATTAATATCAATTAAGATGTATTATCTGGTACAGGTCCAAATAAAAGGTAGTTTTAAAGAGTAATCCAATTTCGTTTGTGAGTGCTTGCCGTAGAATTCCAGATTCAGTGAAACGTGCTTTTTAAAAATACTCTTGATGGCCTAATTGATAGAGATAATAAAACAGGCGAATAAGCCCACAGAGTGGGTGAATAATATAGTTTTAGTGAAAAAACATGTTGAAAAAAATATAATGAATTGAATTGAAATTCAGTCTGAAGCTAGCCAATTTGGGATTGGTGTTTGCCTACTTCAAAGGAAGCCCAGCTTTCTGTTCTCACAGACTAACGGAAGCTGAAGTAAGGTACCCACAAATATATAAGGAGTTGTTAGGCATTTGTTTTGCCCTGAAGAAGTTTCATAATTTCATTTACGATCATAAAATTTTAGTCAAAACTGACCACAAGCTGTTCGTGGCTCTTTGTAATAAAGACTTTTATAAGGTGAGTAATAGATTACAAAAATTGAAGCTCATGCTCATTTTACTATAGAGTACTCACCAAGAAAATATATGTACATTGCTGACCTCTTATCAAGATTATTTATTAAAAATAAACAGACAGATGAATCGAATATTAGATTTGTTCATTGTCTGCTTTTGAATATTCGTATTTCTACTGAGAGTCTAGAAAATTTGAAAAAGGAAAGTGGAAGTGATTTAGTATTATCCACCGTCAGAAATTTTTGTATTTTGGGTTGGCCAGAAAACCTTTAAAAATTAGAGCAAGATCAAGAACTCTCAGCTCATTTCAAAATTAGAAATGATCTAATAGTTGGAAATTCGTAGTGATCTTTTTGCTAAAATAATTACATAATATAGCACATCTCGGGGCAGAAAAATGCAAGGCTCATGCCAGGAAATTATTTTATTGGTCCGGTCTTAGCACTGATATAAATAATTCCATTGCAGAATGTAAAATTTGTCAAAAATTTTGTAGAAAACCAACAGAAGAAAAGTTAGTTCAGCATGCTAGACCCAACATTCCCTATTACAAAGTAGCTGCCGATATTTCAAGTAGTTGTGACTACCTAGTTGTAGTTGAATATTTCAGCCTTTGGATTGAATATGTTGAACTTGATTCCGAAACCGCTGAAGAGGTTATTAACAAACTTAAAACTATAGTTTCAGAACATGGAATCCCTATAATATTTGATTCAGACAATTTGCCCTTCAATAGTGTAGAGTTTAGAAAGTTTGCACAAAGTGGGATTTTGACATTATTACCACAAGTCCAAAATATCCTAAATCTGATGGTTTGGCTGAGTGTTCAGTTGGTACTCGCAAGACTATATTATGTAGATGTAGTAAAACAGAAAGTGATTTTGATAAGATTTTATTAGAATATAGAACAACTTCACTATGGATAAATTTATCACCTTCAGAACTATTGAATCAAAGACTTATGCGAACTACCTTACCAGTATCAAAAATCCCTTCATTGAATAGGCCAGATATTGATTTTAAAAAACACACTTCTCATAGGTATGGTATGAAGCTAAAAACCTACTAGCTGTGACAAGACTTAGTTTCAAAAAATTCATTCATTGAATATTCTCCTAATCCCTATATGCAAGAACATTCCCAATTTGAACAGTTTGATGAGACCAACAAATATGTTGAGCCATAACCCGATGTTATGCTCCCTTAAAAAATACTGGACCTTCCTATGTCACCAATGTGAAAGATACTTTTGTTGATACTAGAGCAAGACGGGTTGCTGAAAAACCCATCAGATATAGAGAATAGAAAAAGACGGAGATATTTCGGATGTGTAACTTAGGATTGAGTTAGTTCTAAATACACATGTTCTGTGTTCTGTGCACAAGCTGTGGTCGCAGTCAACACTACGGTTGTGTTTGACAGATATGCATTGTACATGGCCTCGTAATAATTGTACATCTTGAATGATACCGTTTTACACAGAGATATAGTAAGCCAATGCCTGTGTTAAAATGATTTTGAAGCGTTTTTGTTGCGCCATCTACATTATAATGTCGATATTTCGGTTTACTTGATAATGCACGACAAAGATTCCTACTCTGGAGAGAAAAATAGGTGCAGAGTCGTCTGTCAGTTTGACCGAAATGTTGAAAGAAATATAATGAAGCTTCAAAACAGAGTTGACGATAAAAGTTTATGAAGGAAATGAAAGTTTAAACATCAAAATAATCTTCAAAACATGAATGATCTACGACATTGCCAAAAATTTCCACTTCTGTATCTGAATTGATTGCCATCATTTGGTATCATGTATGAGTAATCAAGACAGTAAGTGATTCAGGCTACGACGTCCGTAAGAAAAATGAAACAAAAGACATGACTTGGAAACAAAATCACTTATGCCATGTACCCGTAGTATCCATCCCTTCAAATGATATTTCCATAAGGTTGACTAAGTATATCTCTATAAATAATGATAATATTAAAAAAAATATAAATCTGTCTCAGTCGAATTGTTGAGTATTGATATTCAACTGTTACAGATTTAGAATAAATTTTCTTCTGAAGATGCTTAACTTGCTAGCGACACGCCCCTAGAGTGAAAGAAATATCAGTTTTCACACTAAGGATTTCAATTTCATCGTTAACCAGATTGTATCGAAATAATACAAAGTGATTCAGTTTATCTACTAGAATTTCAGATTATAGGAACATGATGTTCAAGTGAATCTTCTTATGAATGATTCATTTGAAATTACAAAACTTTCGTTTTTCATTTCATTTTTTACTTTTCTTTCAAATATTTTTTTGAAAAATCCATACATATTCTAATAACTCAACGAAAATCGTATTTTGGATAATGAAAAATATTTCGAACAACTGATAGTTTATATGAGGAAAAAGATGCTTCGCAACCGCAACGCTAGTCAATTGCAAACAATATAAGTTTGATGATAGAGCAATTGATCTCTAGAAAAAGTCTTGACTTTGACATCGAACGTTTCGATCTGATCGTTTGAACAAATACTCAATCAGGTTTACATTACACTCATAGGTCTGATGGGTGATCCCCAATATTCTTCTCAGGAAGATTTTTTCCAGGAAGTAGGATAGGTTAGGTGAGCGGTAAGCCTAATATTAGGTTTCAATTTCATTTTTCTCCTAAAATTGTTCGTTCCCGTTAATCAGCTGACGAACACCAACCCTCAGAAGTCGAAACTTGTGCGAGCAATGGATTAACGAGGCCTCACCTTTCAAAGTGCGATTACCCAGCACGATGACCCGGCGGGGAATCGAACCCCGGTCTTCCGCTTCCGGCGAATGTGCTAACCTCTACACTACCAAGAACCACAGAATTATATATTCTGATTTGGCTGAACTTACCAGAACAATGTCTGCGACATTAGATATTAAAAGGGCGTATACTCCAGCGGAAGCGCCAATCACAAGATCTGGATGAACACAAGATGCCCCTAGAACACCAGTAATTCCACCTAGTAAATAGAGAATGAGCACTCGTAGATGTCCCTGTCTTTTTTCGAGCAGTATAGCGAATATACACTGAATGACCACATTCAGTATCAGGTGGTTCCAGTCATCGTGAACCAGCATGTAAGTCACGAACCTCCAAATTTCAATACGTTTACTCGGCTCAAATCGCAGAAGTTTTTGTAGGTGGCTCGTAGCAAATTCATGAAGTAATATCTGGAACGGAAATCACAATGAGTATTTGTCAATAATAATAGCTGTACCATGGTTGATAACGTCTATCGAACTCATTTTATATATATATGTATATATATATATATATATATATATATTATTATTATTATATATATATATATATATATTGTGTTTTATTGAGTTTATTTTTCAATATATCTGTCATAAAATGAGTTCGATAGACGTTATCAAACATGGTACAGCTATTACCAGCAATTAAAAACAATATAACTCTATTTTGTTTATTACTGAACATACTCGGTAATTCAATTATGAGAAAATATACTTCGTATCTCTTTGCTCAGGTAGCTATCAGTTAAGTGGACATCTCGTCATTGGTTTTGGCAAAGTATGAATGAAGCTTGATTTTGAGATAGACAAATTAAATACATATTTTCCATTGATAACTCAATATTAGAGTCCGAAATGTTAAACCACGAATTTATAATTGCTGTGGAGGTTATACTTTCGGATGTGTATGAAGAGCCATTCATCTCTTGTACTTTTGCTATAAATATATCCAGTTGTGTTACATACTCAAATGAAAAAATGGGATAATTGCTTTGCTGGTACCCCAAACGAAAAAATGCTCAAATTTGCTGATGGGCCAAGGGTTAGAGCCGTCTCGAGCACTCATAGTTATTTCAATTTATGGGGAGGGTAAAACCGATTCCGAGAGCGTTTCTTGAAAAAATCTGTAACAAGTTTCCAACTTTTTTGGTTTACATTTTCTTTTATTCAATAACATATAATTATCATTTCTCGAAATCGTCAACTGAAGCTCATCCGAGGATTTCTTTCTTTGAAGTGCAACCAGAGAATGAAAAATCATCCTCCAAAATTGAATTGAACTGGCCGGTACTTGATGAAAATCCATGTTAACAAAAATAACACAATTCGAATGAAATTTTGCGGCATTCAGATAAATTAGAATAAAAAAATCAACTGCCTCATGCGGGATTGGAACCTACGCCTTTCATTAACTAGACGGATGCTATTACCATTGAGCTATCGAGGATCCTAAAAAAAATTGCGTTTTTCTATGTCCGGCTTGAAAAAATATCACAGTTTTCTGTACGATTCTCACAGACAATGAGAATCGTTCAGGAAAGTGTGATATTTTTGTTAAAAATCTTCATGTTTTCTTACCTAAAAGTATCTACCTGGATAGCATCATTCAGCAGCAATTGTATTATTTTCGAAAACGCGTTCATAAATCAACCAATAAACCTATATTTATAAAAAATTAAATATCCGGAATGTGTGAAATTAATCAGTAACCTAAATTCCAGAATAAACAAACACATTTCCTTTCGTTTATATTGTGATAGGATAAACGTATTTCATAACTAGAGTATGGAGTGGTTCACCTCCATCAAATTTATTTTTAGTTTGAATTGATGTGTGGAATACGTATGTGAAATATTGATGAAATGAAGCCATGATTTATTGACTATGCTTTTTCATTGGGTGTTTGGGGAGGATAATTGCCTAGGTTATGCGAAACATTTTGACCCGTACATGCCTCAAAAGAGATTTACAGTTTCATGAATCATCTATAACGTAAACTTTAAAAGTGTTTTTCTTCGAGGAAACAAATGCTCAAACTGCGATTATATATATATATATATATATATATATATATATATATATATATATATATATATATGTGTGTGTGTGTGCTCGGATAGGCTTCCGCGGTAGGATATGTGCTCTCTGCAACTTCCGGTTGAACCGCGTCTGGAATTTTTCTTCTTTCGACTTTTCGGCTCCCACTTTGGAGCCGTTCTCAAGACTGCTTGACTTGGTGGCGAGGCCTAAGTCTCCTTAACCCCCAGCACTCATCTTGGCAGAGTGAAGATTGTGGTTTGGTAGATAGAAGGATGGTATTTATAGCTGTATGAGAATCCGACGTTGTTGAAACTGTCGGACTGTATACAGGTCTGGTTTGAGAAGGATTAATTAATGGATTTGTTCGAAGGGATAATAATGGTTTCCAGGAATTGGGGAGTCTTTGTGAGTCGTCTCGTTTGTTGAGGCATTGAGGGCGTTTTTCAATTTCTATTTCTTCGCGAATGATTCTGGAGTGGAGTGTTTTTGCTGTGGCAACGGTCTTCGTGTTGTTGAAGTCAATTTTGTGTCGGTTTCGTGGTGGTGTTTAAAGGGAGTCGAGGTCATGTCCGAATTACGTACCGCTAGTTCGTGCTCGTAGAACCTGTTTGATACTCGTCGGTTCGTCTGTCCTATGTATGTTCTCGGGC
The DNA here is from genome assembly GCA_032362365.1 of Zygogramma bicolorata. Taxonomy (NCBI): domain Eukaryota; kingdom Metazoa; phylum Arthropoda; class Insecta; order Coleoptera; family Chrysomelidae; genus Zygogramma; species Zygogramma bicolorata. The sequence goes on from JAVJAQ010003840.1 coordinate 351,429, forward strand.
AGTCGTGGCAAGGAATTTCATATATTCCTTGTGATTCGTTGGGTATTGCTCACCTAAAGCTCACCTAAAGATACAATACCCAACGAATCACAAGGAATATATGGAATTCCTTGCCACGACTGCCCGAGAATATACATAGGACAGACGAACCGACGAGTATCAAACAGGTCCTACGAGCACGAACCTAGCGGTACGTAATTCGGACATGACCTCGACTCTCTTTAAACACCACCACGAAACCGGACACAAAATTGACTTCAACAACACGAAGACCATCCAAAAACACTCCACTCCAGAATCATTTGCGAAGCAATAGAAATTGAAAAACGCCCTCAATGCCTCAACAAACGAGACGACTCACAAAGACTCCCCAATTTCTGGAAACCATTATTATCCCTTCGAACAAATCCATTAATTAATCCTTCTCAAACCAGACCTGTATACAGTCCGACAGTTTAAACAACGTCGGATTCTCATACAGCTATAAATACCATCCTTCCATCTACCAAACCACAATCTTCACTCTACCAAGATGAGTGCTGGGGGTTAAGGAGACAGGCCTCGCCACCAAGTGAAGCGGTCTTGAGAATGGCTTTAAAGTGGGAGCCGAAACGTCGAAAGAAGAAAAATTCCCGACGCGATTCAACCGGAAGTTCCAGGGAGCATATATATATATATATATATATATATATATATATATATATATATATATATATATATATATATATATATATATATATATATATATATATATATTACGTAATAAGAACGTAAATAAGAAACAATAAGAATATGAATACTCCATACGAATGGGGCACTAATTGCAATTGAATTCTAATCACAGAATGATGAGACTTTGTCTGATGCCTGAATACCTGAGTTTTGGTCACATTTACAGTTTATGTCTCCATCTTTGAAACTCAAAAGTATTTTGAGTTTATGTATAACTCAATATCTTTGTGAAAATTTATATTGCTCTAAAGAGACAACACGCTCTCTAATACTAGTATTATTCATCGGCGAATAATACTATTTAATGGCAGGAATTTCCTATTGGAATATTTTTCTTACTGCATGCGACGGGTGCTAATGAGATATATCGACGCTACTTTTGGCACTCAAGAGAGATCTTGGCCGATCGAATGCGATTATTCTCGGTTCGTTGCATCTACTCAGGACTCACGATTTCCGGAACCAGTGATCACTTACCCCGCGGTGCGGAAAATGGTCATTGGTTATTGTAACCAGCACTTCTGCACATTGGGTGGGAGCAGTGAGAATTACGGACCGGACTAGGTTGGTTAAGACGAAAATAATAAAAATAGATAATGAGATATCTTGGCCAGTTGCTTGCAGAAGGCCGTATTTTTTGGTTCGTGATGAGCCAAAATCGGAGACTGAAGGGTACATTATGGCGTCTTGAACACCCATGTCCACCGGAGCCGTGTGATAGGTACAGTGGTCCCTGCTCGAAACTATGATACATTTGCTGTCATAATGTGCAGTTTATGCGGTCTCGACCCATATCAGCGATATAACGCGACGTTACGAGTGTTCCAGTATTTTTTTTAACGGTTACTACCTAATGCTCCAGGGGATATTGAGTCTGTTGTAGGGAATGAGATATGCCGATTTTGTTTTACTTTTCATTCTCCACTTTCAGGAAGATACCTGTCAATAATATAAAATCTTCTTCGACCACCGATGGAAGAAGATATTCGTCTGCCCGTCCGAAAAGAAGAGAAAAAACGGACGAAGTATCAGGATTCACACTACGAACTTCGGGGCTCCACCCTGATTATAGGTGTTCTTGGTGGTTCCAGATCAACGCTTCTCTCGGAACTGAAGAGCATATCGGCATGAAGTGATACGGCGGAGATCTTGAACGGTCGCATGCAGAAGTAGTCATTGGTTGATGTTACTAGCGCGTTCGCCCACTGGGTCGGAGCAGTGGGGAGTACGGACCCGACTGGGTTCGCTTAGACGAGCATCATAAATTGTGTTTTGCGGTACCCGATCAAATAGTGAGATGCATCGAATAACTCAACGAACAACTGATGTCGCTCTGAAAAACTCAGTTCACCATAACATCAGGTGAAAGCCAAGTCCAAACAGAGTTGATCATCATAAGAAGAGGTGATTTCCTCAACCCTCTTTTTTTCTGCATCTCTCCAATGTTTGTTGCTTGCGCTCAGGAGAACCCGAGGATATAGCTACGGTACCCCTGGAGACCGGAGGCACAGGGTCACTCATGTTTTATATATGGATGACTCTTTATGCCTCTGGTGGAAGGGACTTAGAGCCACCCCTAAGAGTGATGCTGAAGTTCACGTATGCTATCGGTATGAGATTTGGAAATGACAAATGTGCACTGGTTCATCTCGAAAGAAGACGAAGCGAGAATTTTGCCGAAGATCCCCAATTTGTCGACGGAAACATTCTGCATCGTTTGGATGCTGGAGAGACAAACCTATTCGTGTGTGAAACAGCGCCGCACCCAAGAGGTAGAGACAGCAGAAGATGTCCTCCGTGGCAGTTATGGGCAGAAAATGCGTCAGATCTTCTTCGGAACTGTCGAGCAAGAACAAAGTTTTTGCCAAATATGCCTACCATTCCGATTCTCCTCTACTCATTCGGAGTATTGAACTAGACTCAGGATGAGTTGCGGAATTTCGACGTGAGAACTGGAAAAATCATGCATATGTATAAGAGCCCGCATCCCAAATCGTCCGTTCCTTCGACAATAAGGAAGATGTAGACTTTTGAGTCTCTCATGTTCTATCTTATTATTTCAACAATTAAAAAAACTCAAGTAGCACATATATATATATATATATATATATATATATATATATATATATATATATATATATATATATAGTGACTGTAGTGACACGTTTAGATGGGCTCAGTGGAAAAAAGCTAGAACTCATCTAATAACACGCGGAAAATCCCGAAATTTGGCAAGTGCATAGATACCGTAGCAATCGAACACCTAGTGCAGTTAACTGTGAAGAAAACGCATCAAGAGAAACAATAATTGCAAGTCTATGCATTCCCAGCCATTGATACATCGGCTAAATCAGCTGGAGACCTATTCCTACGTCGGTACTGTGAAACATAATGGAAACAAATAACTTATCGTCCGAACATGCTGAGCTATACAAATTGATTATCAAAGCCAATCAAGCTCAAACTGTAGAAATCAAATCAGAATTTAAGGAAACCATTCAATCGTTAACAAAAAAACTAGACGAGGCAAACCAAGAAATAAAATATCTGAAAACAAAGTGCATGGAACTAGAACGCAAAACGAGAAAAAATAATATCGTCATTTTTGGATTGGAGGAAGTGGATAATGACAATCTGAAAAAAAAAACACTCAGATTCCTGAAAGACAATTTTGATTGTGAAATAGGAGGAGGAGATATAAACAATATTTATAGAATTGGGAAAACGGAAAAAGCTCCAATAATAATAGAGTTCCTATCATACTTGAAAAAAAGCAGTTTATTCCACGACAAAGAAAAACTGAAAGCTCTGAGGGAGAAAGGCTTAGCAATATCAGACGACCTTTCTCGAGACGATAGAGAAGAACTGAAAATATTGAGATATCACCTGAAAGAAGCCCGCGGTCAAAATTTTAATGCAAAAATAAAAGGATTCAAACTTCTTATAAACGGAAAATCTTATTCTGCCGTAGAGTTGGAAAACCTCAAAGACACCACTGAAAGCGAAGAGGACAGTGATTACCAAGAGGAGAAAAACGAACCAAACCCAAGGATTCCTTCCAAGAATCATTCAAAAAGCGACTCACATAAACAACCAGCCGTGAGAGAGGACTCCGCACATCAAGTCAAAAAAGCGAAGAGGGAAAGAAACAAATACAATCCAAAAAACACCAGAAGCGGTAGATATAATAAATAGATATAAACTTTTCACATTCATTTCTTCAATTATTGTAAACTATGTTCTCAACAATAGCATAAGTTTTCCCTTCATCCGCTCGTTATTCGAAATGCATAATGGACCAATTCATTAGGGAATATGAAAATGAACCGATTTTAGCGCAAACAGTTGAAACGTCGAATGATTTCAGATCATATGTTACACCAGAAGATTTTAAAATAATTCATATGAATATACGTAGCTTAGCGAAAAATTTTGATGAGTTGTTAATATTTTTAGACCAATTGTCAGTAAATTTTGATGTCGTTTTGTTAACAGAAACTCATCAACTCCAGGACCCCAATTTGTTCAGAATCAAAGGTTTTGTAGTAGCTTATAATGAAGGCAAACTCAACAAAAATGACGGAGTCGTTGCATTCATAAGGGATAACTTGAATTTCACCTCTGAAAAGATACACTTGGGGAACAACAATGCCCTGAAAATATTTATAAAAAATGGAAGAAAAATTACAATTACAGCAGTCTATCGATCACCCAGTACTTGCCCGAAACTCTTCAATTCAGAACTTCTTAATTATTTGGAGGATGATGAGAGAAATGAAACGGATCTAAACATTATTACCGGCGATATAAACATAAATCTCCTAGATGATGATGATTACATCGAAGAATATAAAAACATTCTCGGTAGTTTCAATTACATTTCATACATTAACGACTATACGAGATTTCCTTCTTTCACTTGTTTGGACCATTTTATTGTTACACTCCATGGAAACATAAAAGGGGCTGAAATAAAATCTTATATATTTCGTTATGCTATTACCGATCACTGTCCAATTGCTCTCACTCTAAAAACCTCCAAACACAATTCGCCAGAATATTTAAACAATGCATTCAGGTCTTTTATCAACTATAAACAACTTAAGTGTGATTTAGCTGCAGAAAGTTGGGACAACATTTATTCTGAATGTCATGTAGATGACATATCATCAAATTTCATTGATAAACTAAAATATCACATAGAAAAAAATACAACAACAGTCAAATTGAAACGAAAAGATGTTTATAGGAAAAGATGGGTAACACCAGGACTACTAAAATCTATAAATGAAAAAAATAGACTCTATACTTTAACATTGAATAACCCGAATGATAGTGAATCGAAAGAAGCTTACAGAAATTATAGAAATAAACTAAACAAAATCATAAAATTGACAAAAAAAAATTACTTTCTGAAAAAAATTGAGAGTAACAAAAACAGTTCCAAGGCTTTATGGGATTGCATAAATGACATCTGTGACGAAAATAATAGAAGAAATAAAATAGAGAAAATTGAACTAGTAGATGGTACCACCTCCACAAAAAAAATCGATATAGCCAACACATTTAATAAGTATTATAGTGAGTTAGGAAAGAAGTTAGCAAATGAAATACCTGAATTAGCTGATTATAATGATATATCCAACAACTTAGAACACAGTATGTTTCTTCACCCTACCAACGAATATGAAATTATAAATACGATCAATAAATTAAAACTTAAAAAATCACCAGGATATGACAAAATTCGGGCAGAAAGTCTCAAGGAGATAGCAGAAGAAATATCTGCTCCTTTAACATTTTTGGCCAACAAATGCTTTACCACGGGGTGTTTTCCTAAAATGGTGAAATACGGTTTAATTAAGCCTCTGTACAAAAATGGAGACAGATCAAAAACAATTAACTACAGGCCCGTTTCTTTGATATCCAACATTTCAAAAATTTTAGAAAGACTGATCAAAGCAAGACTATCTAGTTTTCTGAAAAAGTACAATATATTGTCCGATCATCAGTACGGATTTAGAGATGGTAAATCTACTGAGGATGCCATTTACCGGTTAACATCAGAAGTTTATAAAGCTCTAGATAAAAAAACACCGATAATTGGCGTCTTCTTGGATTTATCAAAGGCTTTTGATACAGTTTGCCATAAGCGATTGATGAATAAGTTGGAAAAATATGGAATTCGTGGAAATACTTATGAGCTCCTGAAAAGTTATTTAACAGGACGGGAACAACGAGTTGAGATAGATGGAACCCTGAGTAATGCAATGACCGTTGAATTTGGAGTGCCACAGGGTACTGTATTAGGGCCAATCTTATTCAATATCTACATCAATAGTATGATAGAAATGAACTCATCTGGAAAAATTCACACTTTTGCCGATGATACTGTAATCCTGTATACTTCATCTTCCTGGCAAAATATCAAGCACCTCATAGAAGAAGATTTTCCGAAAATTTCGAAGTGGTTTCAATTCAATAAGTTGACCTTGAACTACCAGAAAACCAGTTACTTGCCCTTCACTTCATATGTAAGTGGATTACCAAATTTGGGACCCTTAAATGTGGGTCCAAACTCCCAAATTCCTGCATCTACTACAGTTAAATATCTTGGCGTTATAGTTGATCGGCATTTGAAATGGGATATGCACATGAAAAAACTCGTTGGGAAATTGAGAGACCTTCTGCCAAAATTCAAATATTTGAAGGATTTTCTAGATATATCCCACTTAAAAACTATTTACTACTCCTTGGTACAGTCACAATTATCGTATGGAATATTGGGGTGGGGAGGTGTTCATGATTGCTTTACAGCCAATGTGAATGTCGTCCAGAAATGGATTCTAAAGGTAATACTCGGGAAGAAACGTGACTACCCCAGCTTGACTCTATACAAAGAAGCTCAAGTTATGAACGTGAGACAGCTTTTCTGCTTAAAAATACTGTTATCCATTAAAAATGGTAAAATCACACTTACATCCCATGAACATCCACACAACACAAGAAAAAACGACGGAATTTTATTCCCACGATCCGAAAAAACTATTGGACAACGTAATGCAGACTATATTGCACCTAGAATATGTGTGATGATACCTAATGAAATTCAAATTATACCTACATACAACACTTTCAAAAAAACAATTAAAAAGTGGATATTACAAAATGAACAAGCTATATTCAGTGATCTTGTGAACTCTAAATTATAATGAATTTGTATCATTGCATCAGAAAAAATTTATTCAAAAAGAAAGCTATATGCAAATTATAAATTTAGCCGGCTAGAACTCTGCTACCAAATCTGACTTTTACCAAAGGCGATTACTTTTACCGATATGTGATATGAATGAACTTACATACTTTTACTATAAATGTCAGTACTTCAACTGTTGTCACGTACAAGCAGCCAAAACTGCTTCTGTGATACACTTGTTTATTTACTTTCATTTACACACATTTTGTACTTTGTATTCCTATATTTTTGTCTTTTGTATAACTTTATTTATATATTGTATTGTAAATAAACCTTATTATTATTTATTATTATTATTATATATATATATATATATATATTATATATATATATATATATATATATCATATATACCATATATATATACAAAACTAGGAAAATAGTTGGGTAAGCAGCATGCAGGAAGTATACTCTTATAACACGAATTCCAATATTTCGACAATGTTTATTGTCATCCTCAGGGAAAGCTACAATATTATATAATTTGTCAAATTTTCAAAGTAAAAGTGCGAAAAAACTACTTACAGTGTCCACGAGATTGAGTGCAAAAAAGTTGTTAACAATTTAAAACATGTATGAAACATATGTCACGAACATTAAAAGTTTCATTCAAAACATTCAATTTGGTCAACATTACACAATTAAAATGAAGGCCTTATTAAAATTTTGAGTGTAATATGTGAAAATTCATAAACATTATTATGGAAACGGAATTAATGTAAACAATATAATTAAATAGAAAATTACATTAATTCCGTTTCCATAATAATGTTTATGAATTTTCACATATTACACTCAAAATTTTAATTAGGCCTCCAGCAACCCTGGCAACATTGTCTATTCTCTACTCATCTATGAATTTCAAAAAGTCGCGGGCTCACTCTGAGGATGCGTCGACCTACCGATATTTCCGCATTTATTACGTAGTTCCGGACATCCATGCAGGATGGAACTTTTAACCTAACATTTTCTATCATTCCATGCCGGCGTTCGACATGCAAATGGACGTCTAGTCATAATATTTTTGATATAAATTTTAATTTGTGTAATGTTGACCAAATTGAATGTTTTGAATGAAAGTTTTAATGTTCGTGACATATGTTTCATACATGTTTTAAATTGTTAACAACTTTTTTGCACTCAATCTCGTGGACACTGTAAGTAGTTTTTTCGCACTTTTACTCTGAAAATTTGACAAATTATATAATATTGTAGCTTTCCCTGAGGATGACAATAAACATTCCGTTTCCATAATAATGTTTATCAATTTTCACATATTACACTCAAAATTTTAATAAGGCCTCCAGCAACCCTGGCAACATTGTCTATTCTCTACTCATCTATGAATTTCAAAAATTCGCGGGCTCACTCTGAGGATGCGTCGACCTACCGATATTTCCGCATATATTACGTAGTTCCGGACATCCATGCAGGATGGAACTTTTAACCTAACATTTTCTATCATTCCATGCCGGCGTTCGACATGGAAATGGACGTCTAGTCATAATATTTTTGATATAAATTTTAATTTGTGTAATGTTGACCAAATTGAATGTTTTGAATGAAAGTTTTAATGTTCGTGACATACGTTTCATACATGTTTTAAATTGTTAACAACTTTTTTGCACTCAATCTCGTGGACACTGTATGTAGTTTTTTCGCACTTTTACTCTGAAAATTTGACAAATTATATAATATTGTAGCTTTCCCTGAGGATGACAATAAACATTGTCGAAATATTGGAATTCGTGTTATAAGAGTATACTTCCTGCATGCTGCTTACCCAACTATTTTCCTAGTTTTGTTCTTATCTAGTCAGCAAAGACTACCCATCTCCTATATATATCGTGTGTCTCACTTTTCATGGAAGTGTACTCCTGTAGCTTCCATAATTATCAAGGTAGATATCAATGTAGTTGAGTCGCGATGAAACATACCATTTTCACGGTAAATCATACTAGGGGGCAAAATAAGCTCAAAATTACTTTAGATTCGTGATCAGGACACTCAAATAACTTCAGATACATCTCTTTCCTGAAAAAATTTCGATCCTGAAAAATCCAAATTTGTCTCAGTTTTCATGGAATTACCCCGATAACATCCGTTATTATCAAGTTAGAACGATGAACCTCGCAAAATTAATGGAAATGCTGAAAATACACTTATCGGCTGAATGTTGTTGGTCTAAGTGAAATGCAGTGCCCGCCAGTCGCGATGGAGAAACTCATTTTTACGGTAAATCATACTAGGGGGAAAATAGGCTGAAAATCCCTTCAGATTCGTGATCAGAACACCCAGAACATTACTACAGATACACCTTCTTATATACCAAAAACACTTTTCACCTGAACCAATGCTTCTGATGGAGAATAATGATAAAATCTGAGCACTGGCCTATGAGGCTCTCTCCACTGAATATATGTATAAGATAAAAATTACATTTTATAATCTCTCAATATTTCTCCACTATTAAATCATCGCCATCCTCTTTCGCGAATTCAAATTCTTATATTCAATGAAAATCGAGGGATGTCCTGACGTTGCCGTGGAAAACAAATGAGGATTGATATAAATCAACAAATATTGTTGATAGAGAATATTAAATTCAGTCTTACTTCCTCGTATGGATTCTGTAATCATTCCTGTTGCTTTTGTTGTTCCTGTTGATCCTATGATCCTGCTGTTTGTGTGTTTCTGTAAATTTTCTGATGATGTTTCTTGACTTTTATATCGATTTAGTCTAAAATATGCCCCGACGAACAATACAAGAGAAAATTGAAATGATACTGATGACTGGAGAAGGTGTGAAGTATTATCGCGAATAAGCTTCTGAATTTAATCGAAGACACCCACTTGATACTCCTGTATACTTGGAACAGTTTTCAAAATTTACGCCTAGTTCAAGAGAACCGGCCGAGTACTAGAAGTGAGGAAATTCGAAAGAAATGATATTGATGATGAAACCATTTTGGCAGCATATCGAGCTGATCCCCATACAAGTTTGAGAAATTTGTCACTCCAACTCAATATAGGCCGAAGTAAAATTTGTAGATGCAAAAAATGCATGCCTTCAAACCTCAATTTCTTCACATTTTACACGGTGGAGACAAACAGAGAAGAATGGAATACTGTGTGTGGGCACAAGGCAATTACCTGAATGACAGGAATTTCCTGAAAAATATATTATTCAGTGATGAGGCGATAATAATCAAGTAAACAAATTTTCAATGACAATCAGATATTTCCGTTTGAAAAGTTGGCGATTGTAGAAAAATATGTGACAAGTGGAACCAACAAATGTTTCAAAATAACTTCGAAACATGAAGGTTGGAAAATGATAGATTGTTAGCCCAAATGACTTTTCAGAATTAAAATCATCTTACTATGATGATCAAATTCACTTTAATGTTGAGCCGGTGAGTGAATTTTCAATATTCTCATCACTCCACGGTAATTACGGAAGTTACGGGGGTGCTTCCATGAAGAGTGAGACAAATTTGCATTTTTCAGGGCTAAAATTTGAAAAAGGTGTACCTATAGCAATTTGCGGGTCCCGATCACGAACCTGGAGGGATTTTCAGCCTACTTTGCGCCCTAGTACAGTAAACATGGCTTTGTTGCTCCATCGCGACTGGCGGGAAGTGTATATCACTCAGGCCAACACCATTTAGCCGGTAAGTGTATTTTTAAGATTTTCTTGCGAGTTTCATCGTTCTACCTTGATAGCTGCGGAAGTTGAGGGGTTGATACTATGAAAAGTGGGACAAATTTGGATTTTTCAGGATTGAAATTTTTTTAGGAAAGAGGTGGTAGTAGTAACTTGGGGGGTCCTGATCACGAATATAAAAGAATTTTGAGCTTATTTTGCCCCCTAGTATGATGAGGGTCTTCCAGACAATTGGTATGTTTTGAGAGTAGTCTCTTTTGTTGATTTCTCTATACTTTTTCATCTCGATGGTTTCCCTAATTCGGCGTGTTTTGAAATGGTTCACCTCCGCTTTTTGCTTTGCTGCCTCGAAATCTATTTTGTGGCCCGTCTATTTTCTTCTAATTCCGAAGTGAACTGTATGCGCTGATTCAAGCTATTAAGATATGTCATGAAGCGATTTAGCTCTTTTTTTACATGAGGCCAGCTAATAAAGATATCGTCTACGTATCTCTTCCATAACGTCGGTTTCTGTTGTGCTTAGTTTATCATGAACAGGTTTTCTGCAACTGGGGATAAGGAAGAGCCCATGGGGGCTCCTTCTATCTGTTTGTAGTATCTGTTGTTGAAGATGAAATAAGTATTCATCATACAGTGTTTCATCAGTTCTGTGACGTGATGTAGGCGTAAGTCTTCTCTTTCTTATATCATTGACAAATCTTCTTGTATGGAAAACGGATGGCTCCCAGTTTGGAGCCATTATCAATGCCGGGGTCTGAGTCTCCTCAATCCCCAACTCTCATAATCACAAAGTGAAGACAGAGGTTGTTTTGATGGAGGTATGGGATTTATAAACATAGGAGGCTCAGACGGTGTGTGAAATGGTTGCCAGGATTTGAGGAGTCTTTGTGAGTCGTCTCGTTTGTTGAGGCATTCAGGACGTTTCTCAATTTCCATTGCTTCGCGAATCATTCGTAGTAATGTTCGAAGAAGGTCAAGGTCATGTCCAAATTATGTACTGCAATTTCATGTTCGTATGTCCTGTTCTACACTCGTCTATTCATCTGTCCTAGGTATGTTCTCGGGCAGTCATGTCAAGAAATTTTATATGATCCTTGTGATCCATTGGATATTGCATCTTTGGGTGAGCGCAGGAAAAAAGGTATTCGATAGTTTGCTGTAAAAACTGTCCTGATGTCGTGATTTGTCAGAATTAGACTTACTTCACTCACTTGTATTCGTATTAACCAGAAGAAATTTCTGATTGCCAGAAAAAAGTCTTCACGCATACTTCAAATATATGGCCTCCCCAAAACACATAAGCCGAATATTATATATTGAAATTTTGGTGAAATTAATATTCATTAGAACAAAACTTATGAATTACTCTCTCTCTCTCTCTCTATATATATATATATATATATATATATATATATATATATATATATATATATATATATATATATATATATACAGGGCGTCCCTCCGGGAACTGCATCGATCAATATATAGAAAACCGTAGGTGGGCCGAATTTGAAAATTTGGGAGTTCACTATTGTTGATAAGTGCTATCCGACTAAAATATTTTAAAGATTGTGGCACTTCCGGTTGTACCGGAAGTGGACCCCAACTTCGTTATTTTATATGGGACACCCTGTATATCATCAAGGTTTTAGATTTTACGCATGATTCTGAACATGTTTCATGTATAATGTCCTATACCCAAGTCTAACCGTTTTCGAAATATTTCAAATTTTAAGTTGAAAATTGCGTTTGCAGACCGAAAAATATTTTTTTTTATTTCTGGACATGATCATTTATTTTCGATTGTGTATCGATTTATTCATAGGAGAGGACCCAGTTCAGTGGAATTTCGATATAAATTCGATCAGAGTTATACAGGGCGTTCACCAGAAAATGATATAGATCCGGTTGAAAAAATTATTATAAGTCCATTTTTTCAAATGGAAACCCCCCAAATTTTTAGTCTCATTCCATTCGGCATCGAAAATGAAGCTAACTTTGAATAAGGTTATCTATGCCTACACTCAACAGTTTTCGAAATATTGGCGAATTAACAAGTCTCAGTTCCAGAAAATCTCGTATTCTTGAGTTTACTTATTCTTAGTTGGCCATGGCTCCCGCAGTTGCGTTGGAAACAATCAATTGCCACGGAAATGTCATTGTAATCAATCATGCCGGTTCGTTTGAATTATTCGAATGAAGATTACTTAAATCTATTTATTATTTATGGCGAATGTAACAGGGTTATCTCAAGAACATGTGATATATTTGCTATTCGGTATCCGCAGAAGCAGAAGCCCTCACAAAACACTGTTAAACGAATTATAGAAAACTTCAAAAACATTCCATCTCTGCTGATACAAAAATTTAGATAAAGAAATTCTAAAACAATTCGAATAAAAGAGAAGAGAACAATTAACGATATTGAGAGGTATACAAAAATTATTTGGTCAGTAAATGTTCAAATTGGCGCCCTTCAACTTCCAAACATTTTTCACATCTCACTAATAATTCTTGATGTGTCGCTTTTCTTATTGAATCGGGTCTGAGATTCTCAAATGCATTCCTCACTCGTTGCATACAATCTTCCATGGTAGTCAATTGAGTTTCATAGACTTGATTTTTAATTGTACCCCAAATGAAAAAATCGAGCACTGACAAATCTGGAGAGCGGGGCGGCCAAAGAAATGGTCCATTGTTGGCTATCCACTGGTCATGAAACAATTCTTGTAAACGAGTATTGACTTAGTGACCATTATGCGGAGGTGCCCCGTCATGTTGATAAAATAGGTTTCTATGGTCAGCAATTGGTAAAGTGTCCAAGTACTCATTTTCGAAATCATGCAGAATATTCAAATATCCTTCACCTGCAAAAAAAAGTACATCTCATCCCATTCTTGTTTCGAAATTGACATCTGTTTTTGGTAAAGGAAAGTTTATCGGGCTTCTGCGCAAATAAAAAAAAAGTGATGTTACTTGCGTAGTTTTGTCTTCTGAACACGAATATGAATATATTTTGCGGCGCTCTCTACTACATTCCGAAATATGGCTCTCCAAACATTGAAAATTGACCGTTTTCAAACACGAATTTTTGTCAAAAATCACTCAAAGTTTTTTTTTCTTTTGATAGGCCCTTCCTTTACACACTAATCAACCCATATTTCACAATTACAAGCACTAAAAACATTATTTTTTCAACAAAAAGTCCACCCTTCTTTAGGACAACACATAGGTAACCACCAAATCTGTATATTTTTATCATTTTATATGTAGTGGGTTGGTAACTGCGCGCGTTAACTATTCATTGCCATCGATACAATAATTTATCTTCTTCCAGATGTATTTCCTTTGCACTGAACCCAAAAACACTCCCAATATAAGTAAAAAATTAATAAGTGCCAATCTATTGTTTACCAAAATTAGAAATTCGCAGAATTTTAACATTTTCAGTTTATGATATTTACGTTAAATAAAACACCAAAATGGCGAAATTTAAACAATTGAACATTGAAATGAAGGGGAAGTTATACTTTGAGTGAGTTTTGACTTGAAAATTCGTGTTTGAAAACGGTCAATTTTCAATATTTGGAGATCCATATTTCGGAAAGTAGTAGAGAGCGCCGCAAAATATTACCAGATTCGTGTTCAGAAGACAAAACTACGTAAGTAACATCACTTTTTTTTTATTTGCGCAGAAGTTTTTATTTGCGCAGGAGCCCGATAAGCTTACCTTTACCCTGTTTTTTACTTACCATTTAAGTTTTCTTGATAAAAATACAGTGCCACGACGCTATCACTTCTTATCGCACAATAAACATTGAACTGCCAAGACTCTTGAAAATTCAGTTCCCTGAATACATGTTGATTTGAGTCACTCCAATAATGGCAATTATGTCGGTTGAAGACGCCATTCTTTGTGAATTTAGCTTCGTCTGTCCATATAATGTTATCCAAAAATAATTCGTTCCCTTGCGACCACGTTAAAACGAATTCACAAAATCTCACTCTTCGTGGAAAATCTGTTTCTTTCAGGTGCTGAACTATGGAGAACTTATATGGGTGAAATTTATGTTTGCGCAGTATTCTCTGTACTGAGTTTTTTGACAATCCTGATTCTCTTGCAACTTGTCTCAAAGATATTGTTGGATATGCAGCAAAATATCCCAAAATGGCAATTTCAATATCTTCATCATCAACAATTGGCTTTTTTCTCTGCACTCTTGCTTTGACGGATCCAAAGTTTTTGAAGTTTTCTATAATTCGTTTAACAGTGTTTTGTGGGGGCTTCTGCTTCTGCGGATACCGAATAGCAAATATTATCACATGTTCTTGAGATAACCCTGTTACATTCGCCATAAATAATAAATAGAATAAATAGATTTAAGTAATCTTCATTCGAATAATTCAAACGAGCCGGCATGATTGATTACAATGACATTTCCGTGGCAATTGATTGTTTCCAACGCAACTGCCAAATTTTCAAATTCGGCCCACCTTTGGTTTTCTATATATTGATCGATGCAGTTCCCGGAGGGACGCCCTGTATATATATATATATATATATATATATACAGATTACAATGACATTTCCGTGGCAATTGATTGTTTCCAACGCAACTGC
The DNA here is from genome assembly GCA_032362365.1 of Zygogramma bicolorata. Taxonomy (NCBI): domain Eukaryota; kingdom Metazoa; phylum Arthropoda; class Insecta; order Coleoptera; family Chrysomelidae; genus Zygogramma; species Zygogramma bicolorata. Next base: position 366,708 of record JAVJAQ010003840.1, read on the forward strand.
CAAATTTTCAAATTCGGCCCACCTTTGGTTTTCTATATATTGATCGATGCAGTTCCCGGAGGGACGCCCTGTATATATATATATATATATATATATATATATATATATATATATATATATATATATATAATTATATATATGCAACAAAGTGCGAGATTCACGAGGAACGTCTGATAACCGAAGTTTTCCGCCATTACACTCGTGTGATGTTGTCACTTTTGTTGACAATATATATATATATATATATATATATATATATATATATATATATATATATATATATATATATATATATATATATATATATATATATATATATTTCCTCACCCACACACACACACCCACACCCTCCCCCGCCACCGACACAGACACACCCCCCCCCCCCCCCCCCCCCCCGCGTGTGGGGGTGGGGGGGTTCGTTTTCTCTCTCCCCCCCCCCTACTTTCAGCATGGAGGAAAAAAATGAAAAATGGGTCCGAAAAGTCGGTAGAACATGATTTTATATACGGATTTAGTTCGAGGATTTCAATCCAGAGGGCGTGTAAAATATATATGTATATAGTATATAACTATATAAGAACGCTCTTATACCCACAACATGTTATCGACGTTGTTGATCCCAAGATTTGGCAACACTGTAGAAAGTGAGTAGCTCCACTGCATCGGTGATAGAAGATCTGATATTGGAATCTATTTGAGGGTACATGGGTAGACTTCAGATCTACCCCGAAAAAAAAAATGCTGCAATAATTAAAAAACAATTCCTTTTGAACAGGTTACGTCCAATTAGTCAGCAACTTCCTATATAACCCGAATCTTATTAAAAAAAATACAAGAACTGATCACTCCACTGTATTGGTGACAGAAGGTCTATTACCAAATAGCGGATAGTGGAATATATCAACATCGCATCACCTACTATTTTTATTTCATCATAGTACAAGAGGTGAACATTTTTTTCATTTCTGGAAATGAAAGATTCCTAATTCGAAAGGAAAAATAGTTTGTTATTCATGACGAAATTATAAAATGGTAAACTCATCGTGATAGGCAGAATGAATGACACTATCCATAATTCGCTCAGTTCACCTGAATTACAAAGTGTGTACGAAATACCAGCAAAAATATCGTCATGCTGTCCTCGACATATCCCGAGTTTGTCACGACGAAATTATAACTTTGTGTAGTGATGAAAATTGTTTAGTATAGGTCTCATTTGTATAACGATTTACAGGACTTTTGAGAAAAAAATTCAAACGATCGTGACAATTTGAAACGAACTCATACAGACCCCTTATACTGGTGATTTGTGCAGGACATTTGGGGGACGTCCCAGGATGTAGGAATTTGGTAAACCAATATTTTGGACACTAGTGTATGCTTTTCTACAACTCTGATGATACCGATTCATCCTGATTTTCAACAGAATCTCAACATATAATGCACTCCATTTTGTAGCTAATAGAAAATTCCAAAATACTATTTCAAAAACGTATATGATAATGTAATTAATCAGGTAACTACCTGCACAAGACTAGCACAATTAAATACATATACAGAGTCACCATTAAAGTGCGCACCATATGGGAAACTTTTTTTTCGAAAAGTTTCAAAAAAGTTTAAGTTCTTCACTTGTTTGTGCTTCAAATTAAACGTAAAATGATGCAGCTAACTGCGACCCACTGACGTTCAGTGTTTGTCAATTTCAATTTTTTTTTGAAAAAAAATTGAAAAAGTGCATTTCTAGTTCGAATTTCACAAAAAGTTACTTGAAAAAGTTGTTTCTACGGCAATTTTATATCCAAATGCCAAATTTAATGCAACTAGTATAAAGTTAACGTTTCGCTTATTTTTGACAGATATCCCCTTTATTTTAAAAAACAAGTTCGGTTACTTGTCATCAATTCATGTATACATAACAAACTCATCATGGAGTTTTACTTTTTTGATACATTATTACTTATACGGACATTTTTAGAGAGAAATCAAAAATTTACTATAAAAATTTCCACATGCCTGGTGCAAAGTTTCAATCACTTCAAACCTTTGATTTCAAAAAAGCAGAGGCAACTGAAGGCATATGGATATAAAATTGCCGTAGACACAACTTTTTCAAGTAACTTTTTGTTAAATTAGATCTAGAAATGCACTTTTTCAATTTTTTTCAAAAAAAAAAAGTTGAAATTGACAAACACTGAACGTCAGTGTGTCGCAGTTGGCCGCATCATTTAATGTTAAATTTAAAGCACAAACAAGTGCCGAAGAAAAACTTTAATGGTGACACTGTAGATGAAACCTGTTTTCACTCTTGTTGATTCTGCTCTCTAACAGTGAACATCACATCATATTAAGATCCCCAACATGTACGAGTTTTCACATTTCGTGTTGCGCGCGCTTATCTTCCGGGTAAAGTGCAAGCGGGAGATACGTGCTTTTAATTTCGGTGCGGTTATTACGTGTCCTATTATCTATTATCTCAACCTATTACAATGTTTTTAAAAAACTTCTGTTATATTTTTGCTTCAATTTACAATTTTGAAATAAACTCCTCAAAATGATACCATTCAATACTGAAAGAGATGTATATAATTTATCAAATTGAAAAAAAAGCAAAAGAATGTTGAAGCAATTTCATTATAAACGTAGTTCAACCTTTCCCTTCACACTTTCTAACGGGGCATGATATCGACTTCAAATGAAGTATATGCGGAGAGAGAATACACACCAATGACGTCATCTTTTTCCAAATTGTGTCATCGTTTGGAAGGAACTCGAGTTCCTAAATCAACACTGGTTTGCTTTTATTATCGTTCTTATATTAATTTAATGCGTCTGTCTTGAATCAGCTAAAAATCTACCGGTCAAAGGACCAATTAAAGTTAATAAATTTTGTTTTGTATGGGAAAATATTCACTTCCATCAATACATATATACCTAATAAGTAGATGCAAATATATATATCAATTACAAGTAGAGTTTATATGTTTTAATTTTCAATCTGTTAAGGATCGAACAAGCCGTTCCAAAGTGATGAACATTTGATTGACATATTTGAATATTTTCCTAATGAATGTTTCTGTGTTTTTTATTTGAATTTCAACACCATGAACAATTTTTGGGAAAGGATTATTGTGAAAACCTCTTCATCATGTATTGCTACTGAAAAAGATCTATCAGATGAGAATGATCAGGTTCAGTGGCGGAATAATAATCACATACCGAGGCGGAAAGTTAATCATTTCCTTCGCCGAGGTTTCTATACTTTTTTTTCCAGAATCATTCGAAAAAATGTTATGCAATGAACAAGAAAAAAATATTTGCAAGGATAATTGAAATGAATTTTGTGTATCAAGTGAAATTCCATATTGACACATTTGATGAAGCTTTCAACACGTCGTGATTGTCATTCTTTGTAGAAGTCAATTGCCTACGTAAAGGTTGAAATATGTTTCACATTCTTGCTTCATTTTAATGAATGTGTTTGGCAGGCCAATCAATATCATATCTCAATTATGATTTATGAGGATTACTGCAAATAGACAGCGTTTGGATTACGAACTGACATATCAACGGCAATAAAAAAAAGACTGGCTTTGAGCGATGGAGTGCGCTGGATTTTGTACTCGAGACGATGGCATATAAAACGGTAGCGTACTATTTCTGGAAAATAATGCCGTAGTTTTTGAAGAGGTTTAGTGTTCTCAAAGAAGAAATTGCGTATCTATATATTTCCTGTCTTTTTGGTACTGCGATAGTGAGTAACTGTGATTTCGTGTCAAATAGCTTGTTTTGTATAACTGCATTGATGTGTACACTTTAAGGGGGACCAGAACATATGACTTCCGATGAGCAGAATGACGTTTCAAATAGAAGAAGACGAGGTTGGAGATGTTTTCACCACCTTGCTCACTTCTGTGTGAACAATTGGTCACTCTCCAAGCTAATTGTGGTTAAAAGTGATGATATTTTCAAATGATTGCTCATAAACCATGGAACTCGGAAAAATACGCCACGATTGAGGTCGCACGAGGAAAAGGAGTTTATTTTTGAATATATGAAAAACGTTATACCTGACGAAAAAGTCTGCTTTATCAAAAGTGCCCATTCCTCTGTTTAATTCACTCATATATCTACATGGTGGTTCAGAAAATGGATTTTACTCGACCTCAATCGAAAAAAATGTGAACAATATTGAAATGTGAAATAGTAAAATACAAGTATTTCGAAAAATTGATTTTCTCAAAAATAGTCCCTCAAATCAAAAGTTTGCCGAATAGATTGAACTACTACTGAAAATCCAATTGAACGGCAATTCGCAAAAAAATAAAAAATACTGTTTCTTCACTAAAACTATTGCCTTCGCTGTTTTTTACAGTTCCTCGAAATAAAATACATGTGATCATGAAATGAAAGGCGGTTCATACAATTTAATACGTGAACCGACACATTTACTCACTGTATTTTAATATCTGAAAGGATCCAGGTCTGGAGGAATAGATACGAATCAGCCCGGTAAGCCTACCTCATAAGCAATCATTCTCAAACATTCACTATTGAACTCCATACCGATAAATGAATCTGACAAACTATAAGAGGAATGATTTAATACAGATATGACATACACCTGACGTTATCAAGCCCATAATCATGGCAACACCGCTGGGAGCGGGAACGTCGGTCTGATATCCATGAGTTGATATGTTGGTCTGGAAAGGCGCTTGAATATTGTGGGATTGAGAGAGACTTATAGATGTAGCGAATTTTTTTTTTCAATAAATCGTTTCCCCTCAAAGTATGCTTATATTCGGGGCACTAAAATAGTCAATTAGCTATTCAATATATTCCGTGAAATTGCTTATTTCTGGTGGGTCTGTGGTTGCCTGATGAACGTACTGGGTCTGTCAAAGTTGGTTGAATCAATATATATATGTATATATATATATATATATATATATATATATATATATATATATATATATATATATATATATATATATATGAAAAAGTATACATCGTTTTTTCAATGTGAAACCATGATTGGTAGAAACACTACAATCATTATTCTTATCACAAAAACCTCATTCGTGGTTGAGTGTCCAACCTATACCTGTGAAAAATCTCTTCTGGTCATATTCTGATAAGTATATTTGAACATTGTTCTCAATACATGTTTTGAGAAAAGGTGATTCTTCAAACATATTCATTATCAATTATTCAAACACTACTCTTTCAAAATACTAATGGTAATTCAAAGAAGTATATCGATTTTAGAAACAGATTTCACTCACCTGCGTAATACTAACACCTAAAATGGCAAAAGGTATATTTTCCATGCAGTACCATTTTTTCTTCACCTTGGCTCTAACTTGATAAGGGGGTACCAAACACTTCTCTTCGTCAACAAATGAGTTGGGGGTGTTAGGTGGTGTGGAATGACTCTTGGAATTTTCATTTTCCTCACAAACCATTCCGAATGGAATCTCTGTAACCAATTAAATGGGTTATTTACTGGTGTCAAGAAATTTTTTATTGCTTATCTTTGGAATATCAAATGGGTAATACATAATGAATACAATATTTTCTCCTATCAGGCATTTACGGCAAATATCTAGCCTGTTGGTATTCCCTATATAATATACTCATTTGGGTTGGCAATCGCTATACATGGAAGTGTTTACACGTTTGAGCAAAGACGCCTTTACTCAAGCCGAGTAGATGAGAGTTAGGCTGGATTCAGACAGATCCGAAATCCGATCGTACGACGATCCGATAGCTTTCTGATTGGTCTGAATTCAAATTTAGACCAATCAGAAAGCTATCGGATCGTCGTACGATCGGATTTCGGATCTGTCTGAATCCAGCCTTAATCGAATCCACTTGCGAAAAATTTAAGTATATGTGAAAAATATTTCGCGTTCTCCTATGGCCTACCGATTTATATAATCGGCAGGCCATACAGACATTCAGATTCCCATCAATGTAATATTCGAGTTAACATTCAGTACTTACATTATTGAAGAAGGATTCCTCAATGTTCATGAAAGTTGAAAAAAAGACAGGAATTTTTGTGACATCCGATACGACTTATATCGGTAGTTGGTTCAAAGTGTTAATTTCGTGAACCGAAACTAATTTTTTTTCTTATCTGAATTGAAATACCTTCATTCCAACAAACACAATCGACACCCCCGAAATAGATATCGGAAAGCGATATTTATTTACGTATGTTTCTGATGATTTCTTATCGTCTTAATAGAAAAGGAATTTTGGGAAAGTTCTCGATCTGCCTACTTCCTAGATTAAACTGAGAGATCGAAGGGTGTTTGGTGATATTTATATCAGCGGAGGTCAGTGAAGTGAAACTTATTAGGGTAAGGAGAGGGTTTTTAGTTGATTACCATCACCGGAAGTTCTAATGGCCACTGAACATAGGAAAATTAGGGGTTTCTAGGTAGTTAGAAGTCTCTGTCCGTCATCACGGTTATATGGGCAGGAAAGTCGCATCACGGTTATATGGGTAGGAAAGTCGCTCATCGATTTTGATAGTCTAGCGAATTATCTGAGCTTGTGGTAGTGTTTTCGTTGCGACGGTTTTAGTGTTCGCAAATTATATAATGTATAGGTACTCTCTTGTTTATGCTTAGACAGGGCCGAGGATGAGTCTGACTTGCGGAGAACTAGTTGGTGTTCATATTCTCTACTGGTTGTTGGTCTGATATACATATGTTGTGTGGCAATCGGAACATTGAATTTCATATATATCCTGGCAATCATTCACAATCACATCATTGGAGGAACGGGGGAAAGTAGAAATGTGATTGATGGCGGTAAATATTGTAATCACGTACTATTTTTTCACCTTTCAGTCTATTTTAAGATACCTCAAATGTAGGAAAAAATCTTTGTGGGAAACAGTGTTGTTTTTTAGATTTCTGGGACTGGATGGAAGGGTTTATTGATGGCGGGTAGATCTACCACTTTGATAGTGATAGTGTGTAACCATTTGGAAGAAGGGCTGGTTTGAGTTCGACCAGCTCTTGTGGTTTGTTATGGAAGCTTGTAAAATTTATTGATCTGTGGATGAGCTAATCCAAAACGGAATCAGTCCATGCTGGGTGATGGTGGGAGTTTGCCTTCTTATATCGCTTTATTTGTGTGTTGCTTTCTTATAGACCGTGTGGGTGAAAGAGCTTTTAGATTTTGTGAAGAGAACATCTAAGAACTGGAGAGAGTTGTTGGAATCGATTTCAATTGTGATTTCATATTCGGATGTAGGTCGTGGAGATCAAAGGAATTGTGGAGAGTTTCGGAGCCGAAGAGCAATATATCGAAAATGTCATACACATATCTGAACCAGCAAGAGAGTTAGAAGTCGAAGGATTTTATGGCCTCAGTCTCGAAGTCTTCCATGAAAAGTTTTGCAAGGACGTGAAGAACCTATAGGAGCGCCTCACTGTTTCTTGAGAAGTACTTTGAAAGAGGAAGCATACACTGGACAAACAGTGACTGAGGGTGGAAAAAATGTATATAAATAGATATGAGATATATTGAATTGAACTGACCGATACTCGTTGAAAATATATATTCATCACAAAAAATACTACAGATTCTTGTACGATTATCACTAACGGCTCACCACACAATATCTTCCTCAAGACGATCAATGACGATTTTGGATTTCAAATGAAGATCGCAGCGCCACATTGGAAAAACGACAATTGACTTGCATCACTTTGACGATTACAGACAATCAAGGTTAGAACTTTGACATTTTTGACATAGTTTGAAAATATAAAACAGTGGATATTTAGTAAGCGAATGTTGTTTTTGATGATTTTTGACTTTTAATGTGTATGTTATTATTGGATTGTACTTATAAAACATTTCGGTTATAATTTCAATTTTTTTCCGAAATTTTGAATTAACATCGAAGATTCCTACAATTGGTACTATAACAATCTACATAAGGCTTCAATTTCATGCAGAAAAAGAGCGAATACATGTATTTCATCACTATATAGTATAAAACAAAGTCGCTTCCCACTGTTTGTCTGCCCCATGTATGCTTAGATCTGGAAAACTCCCCAACGGATTTTGATGCGTTTTTTCAATAGATAGAGTGATACAAGAGGAAGGTTTGTATGTATAATACATAGTATTATAGTAGAGAAACAATGATAATTTCAGAGGTTTCTAATGTGATGTCGTAAATAAATATATTTTTTTGCGCTTACATTGCAAACGCTGGCTGAATCCTACGAGATGAATCAAAATAATGTAAATGTAAAATAAATGGCGATTTGTCTGTGTGGGGTTGATTATAGACCATCTTGACCAAAATGACGTACAAATGACCAGGGATGATAACGAAATCGAAGAAGGAGACAAAAATGGACAATATGCATACAGAATGTCTGTCCCTGACAAAAGTTTCCATTTTTACACTCAATGTTCGGACCTTACTAATTTCCAGAGTAAATAATAGTAAAGTGGGTATATTGTGCTCAAGCAATCTTCTTCAGTAAAATATTCAAAGGCAGAACGATTGGTTATTTTTCAGCTGAACAATGATCATGGAAATAATGAAAGAGGCATTGCACTACTTTCGTTAATTGAATTCAAAAGGTACAATTCAGACGAAATCCATTAATCGAAAATTCATCAGGAAAAATGGATTGAAGCCACAATCTAACTCGTGAATTAGTCTCTATTCATTCAAAAATAAATCCTACTCATTTCTCGAGATAAAGAAAACACCGATATGTTTCCCTGTCAGAGACCTTCATTGCATGAAGTGCATTTTGTGTTGAGTTATAGTCTTTGGATAGGATATCTGATTTCAATTTTCAGATATTGATATATTTTCACCTTCTCATAAAAAAGTGAAAAAATTAAGATCTGTAATGGGGTTTTCCAATCCAATTTTTTTAAGGTTGGTCTATTGTCATCCACTATTTTTAAAAGGGAGTGATTAAGTGGAGCAGCAAAACATACATGAACACTCGGTCAATTTTTTTTTTGTATCTTGTACGGAAATATATTTTTTATTGAAATCGTAGCAGAGCGCTTTCAACTAGAATCAAACACATTCAGAAGTAAAATCCTAAAAACTTCCCTTTTGAATGTTTTTGAAAGACTTTTCAACATTTTAGTCTTTCAGATGCGTGTTTTTGATATTTTTGATTCTTGTGGTCTCGGTAGTGTAGTGGTTAGCACATTCGCCTCTCAAGCGGAAGACTGGGGTTCGCTTCCCCGCCGGGCCACCGTGCTGGGTAATCGCACGTTAAAAGGTAAGGCCTCGTTAATCCACTGCTCGCACAAGTTTCGACTTCTGAGGGTTGACGTTCGTCAGCTGGTTAACGGAAACGAACAATTTTAGAACCTGGCCAGTGAGCGCTGATGATGACTGTTTTAGTCAAAAGCGCTCTGCTATGATTTTGATAAAAAATATATATTCCTGCACAAAATACAAAAAACATCCTTATTTTTAGTACATTGTCGCGTGCACACAGTTCAACAATTTTCATACATTGAATAAATTGCTAGTTTCCATTGACAAAAAAACCCCTGTATTGAAACCAGTCGGATGAGCATGAGTCAAACAATCGGGTCGAAAAATAAGGCACACAAATCCAAACAAAAAATTGAAATGGATTTTGATTTGAGAATGAAATTGAAAATTCAATAGATCAAAAAATAAAATTGTGACAAAAATGAAACGAAACTCAAATGAAGAAACATCGATATGAACAAATATTGAAACCAAGTTTCAGGTTGAGTGTACTGCTCCAGAGATGATTGAAACTCGTGAGTACACTCAACTTAGTTTCAACATTTGTTCACATTGACGAGGGGTGTATCACTAACGTAAAATTTGTACACCAAATCAGGATTTCTAGTAGATTTCAGGATTTCTTCAATTATTTCAGTCGGGATTTCATGGATTTCAACAAGATTTCTACTAAATTTTGTACACCGGATTTCCGAATTGGAGCTCTCCTCGCAAATTGATTCATATTCATTCATTTCAATTTTGTCCCATGTCACTATTTAACATTCAATGTTTTATTTTCATCACAATATCATTCGAACTGAAAATTAATTCGCATTTCGTTTCTCTTGGTTTACTGATATTGTCTGAACATTACGGTTTTTTTGTAAATGTATTGTTCTAAAAATTGTTGTTGTTGTAAAATTGTTCGTTCCGTTAACCAGCTGACGAACGTCAACCCTCAGAAGTCGAAACTTGTGCGAGCAATGGATCAACGAGGCCTTACCTTTTGACGTGCGATTACCCAGCACGGTGGCCCGGCGAGGATTCGAACCCCGGCCTTCCGCTTGATAGGCAGATATGCTAACCACTACACTACCGAGACCGGTAGTGTAGTGGTATTATGAGTGATTTCTGAAATCTCTAAAAAATTTCACGAAGGTATCAAAATTACTTCATAAAAATGAAAAACTCGTCATAAGAGTTCAGAAAGACGCGCGTCGAGTGCGTTCAGTTCGTGTGGGTTGAGCTCTGTTAAAAAGTTTCACATTCATCTACTGTGAGATATGAATAAAACGAACCGTATTTCTTTGCAAAGTTGATAAAACTATCTTTATTGTTCATCGACTCGAGTCAAATATCAACATTAGTAATTTAAAACAATACTTACCCTTCAACACGTGGTCACTATCTAATGAAAAGGAAACAAACTCACGATCCTATTCGTACCCGGCGCTAAAGGGTTTCTGTGTACGATCAGTACGACGCGACGACGTGATATGATGTCATCGGTACGATTAGGGTGTAAAAAGATAACGAGAAGAACCTGCGCGTTAGCGAATAGCTTGTGACTCTGAGGTGGGTAATTTGCTGACCAGAAGAGAACCGCCAAAATGACACGTCGACGGTGAGAATAACACGTTTATATTTGAAAAGTGACTTGAATATTACTAGATAAGAATTAAATCTACCCAACAAATAACATATATACCATTATTGAGTCATTAAAATATCTGATAGGAGTCTTTTTCGATTCCATTCAAGGAAGGCATCGTACTTCATTTGAGGAGCCCGTTTCCAGAACTTGTTAAATCCATCAGAAGTGATTTCGAGAAAATCCAACTTTTCTGATAGCTTTGATTTGGAAATCAAGTGGGTTTGTGTGACTGGTTTGTTATTTGTAGGTTGTCCTTTGAAAATAATACACGGCCATCAAAAAAATATAAGAGGATGTTTTGCTGAGTTATTTGAAAAAAAAAAGGAGGATTAAACGAGTTTTGTAAACATATTGTGGATTTAGACAGCTTTGAAAATTTATCTGAATGGTTAAGAAGTTGGAAAAGACTTATGTGATGCAAAAATAGTGATTATTCAACTTAATTTTCAAAACAAAAATACAGATTCTCATTTGAGTGAAAACACGTTCAAAATGTTAAATGTTTTAAATTTGCAAGTCCTCATCTTTCGATCACCATCGGCATAAATTTTCGTTTTTACTGTTCTATTTTTTCCTGCTTTCTGTCAATTGGATTCGTTCCTTATCCTTCTCCTTCCTTTACCAGGCTCTGATAATGTCGGAAATCATTCCATAGTTAAAGATATCTTAGCTTTATTTTTTAACCAGAAATACACTAAATAACAACAAGACTGCTTCACGTTCAAACAACTACTGACAAAAATCGTGTGTACGTGAACAGTAAAGAAACCATGCACATACGAACAGGATCTAACAAATTTTGAAACCGTAGCATGAAATGAATAACATAATACTATTGGATCTACACACCTTTGGAACAGCCCTTACGGCAATGGATTCACACACTTTCGTAACAGTGTTCATGAAGGATGTAGCTAGTTTTGGAAACGTACTATTTTTTTAATAACTATTACTGAAAGTAATCAGTTTTGGTCCACTACACTTATATAGGCATGTGTCAAATCTATCAACGAAGGTATTGTCGCTATTTTCTCAATTTTAGTGAAAAATGGATCTAATTGCACGCCTCATTTATATAAAACGTTGTTCAAAGGAGGTCGACAAATATAAAATTTGAGGTTGTTTTTCAAATTATCGAAAGAACTTGTGGTCATTGGGAAGTTCATCATCCAGATACGCCTCTATCGGAAAATATTTGAACTATTTCATCACGTAAAACAAAAACAAACTTCTGAATGTGAAATTATGGTACATTTCTCTAACACATTCACACACTGATTAGTCTCCGCATTTGTTTTACACAGAACTTTGCCAAAATTCGAAAAACACAAGGTACAATACAAAATACAACGTAAACAATAGTAAACATATGTTTTTGACAGATTACGATCAGCTGATTACGGTTTGTTGCCGACATTTTTTAACAGACATCAGCGCCCTCATCGGTAGAAATTCTTCCCAATAGAAATACTGAACATTTCGAAAACAATAACCTGCTCTTCAAAATCCAACTTGGTTTCAGAAGAAAAAGATTTATCGTATCATATCGTGGAGATTTATATATAATGGACTGGTTATTCTTCTAGAAGAACTGTTGAAATTCGGAATCTCCAGTAATATTATCATGTGAATTACATCATATTCGGACGAGCAGTACATTGTAATGGATCAACTTCCAGCACCAGGAGTGTGAAACTCGAGATGTCCCAAGGATCTGTTCTAGGAGAATAACTATGGGAAAAAAATCACATTTTATCATTCTCAAGTGTCCGCTTCCTTCAGCAGTTTCAAACATCATTTTTCTTCTACTGAAACAGAGAAATCAAACGAACATACATAATTGTATATATTGACACAGTTAATGTAAATTTGACAATTTCATCGTTTACTGCGATCATTGAAACATTATTTCCACTTTTCAAGTATTATAAAATAACTTTCTCACTACCAAATGCACCAATACTTTAGCGATTGACGCTTGCATTGCTCAAAATCTATTTTGAAACTATCATAAAAAAATCAGTTCGGTCACAAGTAACAGTAAAATGAATGAGAAAAAACTGAATAACGAAATCGCAAATGTACATGACAATAAGCTTCTCGATCCATTCGAAAATGAAAAAAATGGGTACATGTAGTAGTAGAATGAATAGAACTCACTCGCCTTAAACCTAATTCAACCAATTCCTTCTCCTGAAGATGTTACCTTGATATTGATTCGTCTTTAGAGTTTTTTTTAAGGTCACATATTTCACGGCCTTGAATGCTTAATATACAGTGTGTCTCACTTCTCACGGAAGCACCCCCGTATCTTCCGCAAACATTTATGTAGAATGGTGAAACTCTCAGAACTGATGGAAATGCTCAAAATGAACCTACCACCTGAATGGAGTTGGCCGAAGTGATATACACTGCCTGCCACTCGCGAACAACCCACTTTCCCGGTAAAACATACTAGGGGGAAAATAGGCTCAAAATTACTACTACAAATACACTTTCTCTCTGAAAAAAATTCTGTCACGAAAAATCCGAATTTGTCTCATTTCTCATGGAAACACCGTGGCTCGATAATATTTTCGTTCAGAATACCACACCACAATTTTCTGAGTCTACGATTCACCGCCCAATTTGGATTTTGTTCAGCTCAAAATCTCATGTTCTGGGAAGATTCAACACCATTCATGATAAAGATAGTCTCATCACTGTATATTTACTTAAAAAAAATCCTGTCATTAAGATAATTTCTCTGCTTCCGTTAACAATACTCCATACGGCGGATTTCATCTCATTCGTGCAAAGTATGCAGAAATTTGGGTTTGAATGCATGCATTTTCACCAACAATCAAAACAATTTTGATTTTGTCTTGAAGTAACAAACGTGCCATGTTTGAACTCTGTTAATCAAAATAAGCTGATATAAGTTAAAATAGAAACAGAAATATTAAAATGTGAACAGGAACTCATGAACAGAAAACAACTGGAAAACAGGAACAATACCCAACACAAGCACAGGAACAATGAACACAATGGGAACAAAAACATGGCAGAAGCAACAGGAACAACAGTGATACAAGGAACAACAATACTAGAAACAACAAATGCAATGAAAACTAGTCTGGGGGTTAATACAACAAGATCTCTCAAAAATATTGTCAAGTTGGAAGTAAATATCAATGAACAACTGTTTTCCATGGTAATCTCAGGGCACTACATGATTTTTATGCAGTGAAACTGATATAATTCAATCCCTTCGAATGATTTCAGTCAACAATTCAGCAAGTAGATAAAATGATCTTAATTCTATCTGTTTACCGGGTGCGATTTTTTTTTAATTGACGGCTGTATGAAGTTGAGTATGAAGATTAATTTTGTTTCGGATGGCAAAAAGTTTCCTCCATTTTTCAATAAAGGACCCCGCACATTTCTCATGAGAAATGATTTTATTTATTTATTTATTGACAAAAAAAATTCCAAACAGAACAAGTTCTGGTATAAGGAAGATAATACATTATACAAATAAGTTCAAATATTTCAAAATAAACGAAAAGTAACAATTTCAACAACTTTTCATTTATTGATTGGAGAGTATCATTATGATATCAATTCTAGTTTTTTTAGAAAATATTCATAGATTTTCAATTTTCAATATCGCCTGAGAGATTATTGTAAGTTTCTATACGACTAAATACAGGATTGTTTTTGTCTTTATTTGAATGAATGTTATTCGAGTGGAAATTATTGGCATTTCTGATATTACTGTTATGTAATTTTGATTTTTTTTTAAATGACTTTTACTTTTTTGTAAATATTATTCGTTAGTTTGTATGCGAATTTCGCTCTTTCAAATTTTATTAGTTAATCTAATGTGAACGTTTTAATATCTTTGTATAATTGTGAAGTGTTTCCCACGGTTTTTTGAAAATAACTTTCATTGCTTTATTCATTAAACGATAAATACTCTCTTTTTGTTCTGTACTACAAGATGACCATACTGTTATTAAATATCTAATATGTGAAACAATATGGGCATTATGAATGAGATTTCCAATTTGATTATCTAGAAAATCAATTCTTATTATTGCTCCAATCAGAGGAATAATTGTTTTCTTAATTTTATCCTTGTGGCAATCAAAATTCAGATTCTCATCAATCATCAGGCCTTAATATTTGTGTTCTCGAACTTGTTTTAAAATCATATTCTTCATTTTTATTTTTTATTTAGTCCATATTCCTTTGTTTGAAAATCATGTATACAGTGTTTTCTGTTTCAATAGATTCATTTCATCCATCCATTTTTCATGCATCTTTTTCAATAATATTTTCTAAAAGTTTTGTATTTTTGATGGAATAATAAAAAATTGGGGCCAGTACTGAACCTTGGAGAACTCATATGGTAGACGTTTTTCGATACTTCAATTTCCATCAATAACAACATATTGAATACGATTTTCAAAATAATTTTCGAAAAGTTTATAAGTTTACTCCTGAAGAATTCAAAATTTCCAGCAATATTGTATGATTTACTGTATCAAACGCTTTTTTTATGTCTATGTCTAAAAACATGGCGACGCCATATTTACTTTCATCCAAAGTTTCGAAAATATCATTGATGAAATCAGTTACTGCGAATTGGGTATTTGAATTTGGTATGAAAGCGTATTGAAATTTATCGAAACCAAAATTATCTTTGATGAAATTAATCAGTTGTTCTTTCAGTACTTTCTCAAACATTTTGGAAAAAACATTCAAAAGAGCTGTTGGGCGATAGTTAGAAACATTATTTCTCTCTCCTCCCTTATAAATTCATTTTAATATGGTTTTTTTGAGATGAATTGGAAAAATACCTTCTTCAATACATTTATTATTGATCAGTAGGCTAATTAGATCAACAATATCTTTCAAGTCTTTCAAAGTTATTTTACCTTCGCCAGGAGCAGTGTTGGATTTGAGTGATATTATAATTTCATAAATTACTTCTCCCGAAACTGCTTTCAAAAACATAGTTTTACTACAAAGTTATGACATTACTGGTTTGGTTTTGAGTTTTTTTGATAAGATCAATCCAATTTGAGAGAATATGTTGACAAATCCATTGCATATGTCCTTGTTAGATGTTATTAGTGTGCCAGATTTATTTTTAATTTGATTTATGGATTGTTTTTCCTTTTTTTACCCATATTTCTATTGATGACATCCCAAATTTTTTTAGGTTCATATCAGATTTTTCAAATTGTTTATTGAGCTTTTATTTCTTCAAATCGTTGCATAATGTATTGACCTGATTTTTAATTATTTTTTTTTGTATTCTTTGTCATCAAGATTTGAATACTTTTCCAATTGTTTGTATAATTTATCTCGAATTTTTATTTCTAATACAGATTCAGCCAGTTATTGTTATCTCGTGTTCTAGAGGTTTTTCTTTCACTGGATTTTTCTTTGATTCTTTTATACAAGTTCTTCAAATTGTTGTTCTAAAATTGTTCTAAAATTGTTCGTTTTCGTTAACCAGCTGACGAACGTCAACCCTCAGAAGTCGAAACTTGTGCGAGCAATGGATCAACGAGGCCTTACCTTTTAACGTGCGATTACCCAGCACGGTGGCCCGGCGAGGATTCGAACCCCGGCCTTCCGCTTCACAGGCAGATATGCTAACCACTACACTACCGAGACCAAATGTTGGTATATTACTGGAAAATTTCAACTGTTCTGAAATAGAATCGCGAAATTCATTTTCGTCTAGAATTTTTATATAATTTTTTTATCATCCTTGATTTGTTTTTGATTATTTTTTCCGTTTTCATATCAGTTACTTCATGATGTATTGGATATTTCATACTATTCAAGTGAAAATTGGTAACTACATGATCTATTATAGATTTTGTCTTATTATGATTTTGTCGCGTATACTGATGTTTATCGAGTACATTCATATTTTGTAACCATTGGTTCTATAAATACTTTGGCATTCTTCAAATAAATTATTTTTCTCTAAGTTAATGTTCATACCACCCAATAAAATTAAATTTTTATATTTTCCAGTGATATTATTGATGATTTTGAAAAATTCCACTGCATTCGTATCTGGTGATCCATAAATAATGCCAATCTTCGTTTTAGGATGTACCGATATTATTTCAAGAATGATATATTCACAGTTTCCTAAGGTTTTTTCTCCATAATATCGAACTCCAATTTTTCTTTCAAAAATATGGACACTCCTCCACGTTTGTTATTTTTTCTGCATTCATGGACTCCCGAGTAGTTTTGAATTTTAATAAATGGTATTTCATTTGAATATAACCAGGTTTCAGTTAGTGTTAAGATACCAATTTCTTCTTTCTTCATATATAATTCTAAATCCGTTAGTTAATTGCTTGAACTTCTAATGTTGGGATATGCTAGCGATAATGCTTTATGAGACTATCAATTTGGGATAAGTATTTTTTCTGATAAAATTTTTTTACCGGACAGTTTTCACTTGTTGCAAGATGGCCTATGCAATGTTTTGTTATGTGATTATTATTTGAGAAATCACAGTTTGCGCATTTTATTATGGATTCTTCACATTTTGTTTCTTCATGTTTTCCTTCACATCGAACACAAACCAAAGCATTTTTGCAACTTTTTGAAGAGTGGTTGTATCGGTGACATTTAAAATAATGTGTTATTTCATTGTGCTCGTATATTCGTAATTTTTTCCAATTAATGAATAGTTTTCCATTATTATTTTCGAATATTTTTCTGAATGGATTTCCATTTATTTCTGCAAAAATTGTGTGCGTGTTTTTATGAGGAATGAATTTAACGAATGATATTTTATGAAATCATTCATTTGGCTCTTCAAGGATGAGTCCAACTGTTTTTATTTCCGGATTCATCTTCTTCTTGCATTCCACCGTATAATTTGCTTCTAATTTGTTCTGTATTTCCTCCTTTAAATTGTTACAATGATCCTTTTGCTTAAAAAATATTTGTAGTTCTCCATTTTTTGCCTGTTTCACATTAGAAATAGTTATTTTGAGATGACTAATATCAATGTTTTCCTTGAGATCTTTTTTTATTCTTGAAATTTCTTGATTTGACTTTGGCTTTATTATTATTTATTCGAAATGGGAGGGTTTTTTTAGTTCCTTGTGAGTTACTCAATATTTGAGAATATGTTGGTTTATTTTCAGGTAATTTCGTCTTTTCAATGTGTTCAATTTTGTTTGTGATTTCATTTAGGTTTTCCATGATTGTTTTTTTCTCTACCAGGTTCGAAGTAATCAATTCATAATTATAAAGTAATCTGTCATTTTCTTTTTGTGACTGATTAACATATTTGTCTTTCTCTCTAATCAGAATTTCTTTTTCCTCGATTATTTTTCATGAATGTTGATTTTCTTCTTTCAGTTTCCGCATTTTTTCCATTTCTTCATGACTATTTATGGAGTTATTTTCATAGTCAAATTGTATGAATTGTGAGTTATATGATTTATCTTCATTATTTTTAAAAGACTTTTTTGTGCCTGGGCATTTTTCCTTCAAAAACGCCTTTTTTCCGGACTATTAGGATTCTTTTGAGATATTTATTCATTATTCGATCCAAGATGCATATATTCCTGGTGAAATAAACGCTAGACTGCTAGACCTACGGCTCACTTGATAATAACATAAAGGAAAATTCGAATTATTGAAATTTCATTACAGATGGCGTCATGCGACAACTTTAGACACGTGTTATTATGAAGTCTAGCGAAATTTCTATTAGCGTATTCCCTAGACGAACTCGTGCAGAGTCAGTATATTACTTTCTTTTTTCAACACTTTACATAATAAAGGAAAAAGATACACGAATTCTGTCGGAAATTGCACGAGTTTTTACCTAAGAATTTACTATATTTTTTATGTTTGTTTCTGTTTAGACGTAAACACATCTTTCATCTTGATACATACATTACAGATAGATGTATTTGCTTTATATTCTCGATTATGTTATGAGAAATAATATCAAAATTCATAAAAATTCTTACTATTCGGTGCTGAAAATTTTCAGATAATTTGATGAGATTTTCCGTAATATCGATATCGAGGTGAGAGGTAGTAGATTTGGACTGGATGGAAAAAAAGGAATATATTGATTCAATCTATTTCAGCTCTTCTCGAAATGGTGTTATTCTCCTAAATCTTCTGAAAAATCTTGTTCTCTGGATGTTGAATTGCAAGTAGGTCTCTTCAAAGTTCTTCACAATCTTAGCTTTCTATGAAAAATCAGTTATTTTCTAACAATACAGTGATAGAGAGATTTTACGGCTTAATGCCGTGAATTTTGCCGAAATTTCATTTGTTGTAGTTCTTGATGTGCTATTTGAAAGTGTTGTCCACAGCCAAAGCTCAAAAATGTACAGTTTTCTAGTTCTAAACTTTAGAAAATAGTTTTTTCTCCATCTTTTGCGGTATTTGCTGAAACAGCATAATGGGTTGCCTACTCTACTTACACCGCTCGTATTTATTTCGCGATTTCAAGTGTATCGTCGTTCGAAGAACCAGCCCGGTTTTTTGCCCGATTTCTTTCTAGATGCGGAACAAATATTTCAAAGCGGCTCGATTTACAATTGAATCGATTTGCCAAGTGAGAGAAACGTATCCTCGTGACGATAGGGTTTTCATCAAGCCTGATTTGTTTGATTGAAATTTCTCGAGTCTGGTGCAGGTAGATTATTGTATTTCCAAAGTTCTATAGTAAATTTGATTATAATGATTTTTGCAGATCTCTTCTTTGTGAAAATTGATGCAAGTTAATAAATTAATTTTGGAGAAACTTTCCTGTGTTTTGGGATTTACTAGTGCACGAACTTTACGAGTCAGCATTGCTGACATATAGTTGTTTCGTTACATCTATTTTGGCGCTCCAACGTGTTGCTAGTAATCACCAAGAAATGATGACCTTGGAACACTCTCCAATCTCTACAAGACCAGTGACAAGAGGTTTCCAGCGACAAATGATTTCCGAGAAAAATAGTGGAACGCGAACCAGGGTACCACACCAGCATATCAACATCAATAAGGGACCGCAAGAAAATACAGGAGCTGTGCGAAAAGACCGTCAGAACAGTGAACCACCCCCGGCTTATGGATCACTGGTAACAAATGCAATACCTGAAGGTAGGAATTTTCCATTTAATATTTTACCAACATCTGAACGAAAATCGAGGACAGATGATCATCTCAGAAACCAAGATAGGCATAACATCAGTGCCCCGGAAATATCTCTTTTTCATAACAATAATTTGTGTAATTTTCCACAAAATATTTGCAATAATAGCAATAATGCAATGATCTATCCAAATAGCAGTGTATTTGATAGGGACCATCGAAATAGTTTTGTAAACCCGAGGAATTTTGATGAAACTAATCAGATTAATTATCAGGGGGCACCAAATGTTAGAAATAATTCCGAAAAACTGCCAAATGAAAGAGTAAATCACGGAAATAATATTGCTTTCTATACGCAAAACCTGAATAGCGCACAAAACCATAATAACCCGGGGAACAGAACTGTTTTCAATAATGATTCCGTGAGACCGATCCTCGATCAGCTAAACCAAAATTCATTACAGAAAAATCCTTTAGAAATTTTGAAGTACGTGCCAGTATTCAATGACTTAGGTGGCATCCACCCTGTAGATTTCATTCAGAAATTGGAACAAGCAATTTATTTATTTCAAATTCCTTTTGATTTTTTGTCTCCATGGATAGGAAATTTGTTCGAAGGAAGAGGAAAAGTTTGGGCACAAGCGGTCCTACACCCATTCATGAATTGGGGGGCATTCAAAGAAGCTTTCATTAATCAATTCTGGAATGAAGAAATACAGTCAGGGGTTAGACGTGGTTTAGAAACGGCTAGGTACGAACAGAAATCAGGATCATATGTAATGTACTTTTTGGAAAATTTTGGAAAATGCAAATTTTTGACGCCTCCCTTGTCGGAAAGGAAAGCTATAGCTTGCATAGCTAGACATTTTCCTGCAGAGGTGGCGTGCACATTAATAAACGCGGAAAATTTGGAAGGGGCTTTACAACGCTTAAGACAGGTAGATTATTATTTGAGACTGGACTCGCCTTCTACGGAACTAGTTCATAGCTTTCAAAATATGAATAGAGCCTATCCTAAGCGCGACAATTTTCAAAAGAGAAATGAACCATTTTTGCGACGGGATTCATATCCCACAGGTAAAAACATAAATCAACCAAATATATCCCAGGTCGCTTTCCCCACGCAAGATGAAGGAAATCAAGATTTGGAAAACTGTTGATGACTTTATGTCCATCTCCCAACGTAGAGTCATCAACGAAAGGGAGAAAATTTAAAAAATATACATGCACGAAACACATCAAACATTTAACGAAATCATTCGATGACCTTATTGAGGAAACTGATGAGGTCGAAACGGTCGAAACGCCACGCTGTCCTATTTTAGCAGTTTTCATAAGTCAATTTTCATTTCCATGCCTTATCGATACGGGTAGTGAAATTTGCGCTATTTCTGGAGTTGTTTGGAATATGATAAATGATGGAAAAATTAAATATCCTATTTTCCCCATAAGCGGTGTTAAAGTAGGAGGTGCTTTCAAGGACAAACAGCGCAAGGTTACACACCAAATATTACTAAGTTTCAGTTTCAATGAATATTATTTCGAATACGAGTTTTTTGTCATTCCTGATTTAAATTTTCCAGTAATAATTGGTATCGATTGGTTAAAATTTATAAATGCGATTATTGACACTGCCGAACGTTGCGTAATTGTGAAGACGGAGGGTAGCGAAATTAAAATATATGAAGTTGAGGAAAATCGTGACTTTTCGGTAGCGTTGCCATATGGACTCCGAACCGTCGCTGTACAGTCACCCGTAATACAACTCAGAGAACGCGACAAAAATAGCTGTGATTTTCACGACCACCTAAAAAACGCTGTGTTGTCAGATCCACAAAAAAGTCAAGCAATAGAGTTGTTAAGGAGATACTCAGGAATTTTTTCGGAAAAACCAGGTTTAACTCATGAATATATTCATCGGATTAAGTTAAGGGATGAAACCCCATTTTTTTTAAAACCTTACCCTATACCTTTTGCACATAGGGAAGCCGTTCAAAGGGAAATTGAGAAAATGATAAAATGGGGTATCATAGAAAGGGCTGCCACTCCGTATATATCACCGTTGGTAACCGTGGTTAAAAAATCTGGACAGGTACGCGTATGCCTCGATGCTCGCAGGTTGAATAAAGTTATAGAAAAGGATTATGAGAGACCAAACCCAATAGAGGATATAATTCTTTCTTTATCGGAAGCAAAATATTTTTCAGCGCTCGATTTTAGGTCAGGATATTTTCAAATACCCCTGCGAGAACAGGATAGAAAATATACCGGGTTTTTAGTTGGCTCAAGGTCCTATCAGTTTCGAGTAGTACCGTTTGGAATTTCATCCTCTGGAGGAGCTTTTTGTCGATGTCTTGATCAAGTTTTTGGATCGGATTATCAGAGCTTCCTTATACCTTACTTGGATGATATATTAATATTTTCAAAGAGTTTCGATGAACATTTAAATCATTTGAGTAAGGTTTTCGCACGATTAACTTCAGCGGGATTTACGTTGAATTTAAATAAATGTAAATTTTTCTGTTCCGAAATTGAATTTTTGGGGTATAATATTTCGCGAGAAGGGGTGCAGCCAAACGAAGAAAGGGTACAAGCAGTGACTGACTTTCCGATTCCCCGCAATGTGAAACAACTCCAAGCATTTCTTGGTGTCGTAAATTTCGACAGAATTTTTTGTAGGGACTTTTCAACCATAGCTGAGCCCCTGCACTTTTTGTTACGAAAAAAGAATAAATGGGTTTGGGGTAGTTCACAACAACAGGCTTTTGACGATCTAAAGAATGCCCTTAAACAGAGGGTATTGTTATATCACCCAGATTTCAATAAAGAATTTTACGTCCAAACAGATTCCAGTGAAGTAGGTTTGGGGGCACAACTCTTCCAAAAAGTCGAGGGGAGAAAACGGGTAGTAGCCTACGCCAGCAGATTACTATTACCACGTGAGAGGGCGTACGCTGTTACGGAAAAGGAAGCGTTGGCGGTTGTTTTTGCCCTCTGTAAATGGAAAGTTTACCTGATTGGAAGACCTTTCAAAATATACACGGACAATAAAGCTCTCATTTATCTAAAAACTTGTCGACTTTTGTCACCCCGTCTCACACGGTGGGCTCTTGCTTTGCAGTCGTTCGATTTTGAAATCGAGTTTGTACCGGGTGTACAAAATACTGTGGCCGATTATTTATCACGCAATCCTAGTTCAAGACTATCTAGCCCACCTGAGAAGTGTTTCAGATTATTTTCATTGATCGAATTTCCCAAAGAAATTAAAAAGAAATTCGAGAAAATTTCGGAGTTCCAACACGCAGACCCGAAATTATCTACGATAATACGGAACATACAAAACAAAAACAATCAAGATGAACGTTATGTCTTATTTAATGAAATTCTCTTTTTGAGACGCAGTGATGATGAACCGCACCTTTTGTGCATTCCTCATGACCTGGTCCCATCGTTGATAAAATGTTACCATGAAATGTTGGGACATTTTGGCGTATTCAAGGTTTGGTCGGCTCTTAAGGCGGACGCTTGGTGGCAAAATATGTACAGAGATGTTAAACGATACGTGCTATCATGTGACTCCTGTCAAAAAAATAAACATTCAATTTTGCCGCGCCCGCCGCTCAAACCGATAATACCTGACGCACCAAACGATTTGGTCGCTCTAGACCTGTATGGACCTCTACCCAAATCACGAGGTGGGGTGACATATCTTTGTGTCATTTTGGATGTGTTTTCCAAACTAGTTACGTTATTTCCTCTCAAGAAAGCGACTACCCGCTCTATTTTAAATAGAATATGCGGGGAATACTTCATAAAGGTTGGGGTTCCTCGTGCCATTCTGAGTGACCACGGAAGCCAGTTCACGGCACATCTATGGAAAAAAACTTTGGAAAAATTCAAAATCAAGGTAATTCACTCCTCTGTAAGACATCCGCAGGGAAACCCTTCCGAACGGGTTATGCGTGAACTCGGCAGATTCTTTCGAACCCTGTGCAGTCAACGTCATTCACGTTGGGCCTGGGAAGTACATAAAATTGCTGAAGTGATGAACTCGGTGGTGCACGAATCCACAGGTTTTTGTCCGTATCACTTACATTTCGGAAGGCAACCTGCTTTTATAAGATCATTATTAAAGTTTCCCGAATATTTGGATGTTGGTAGAAACCATGTTAACGTATATCTAGCAAAGGAAACCTTGGAGGGGCGTGCGGCCCGAAGGACGTTGCTTAATCCAGGGCGCCCTTTTTCTTTATTCGACATCGGGGACGCTGTTCTCCTACGATCAGCACCAATATCCTCATCCCTTAATCAAGAAACCAAAAAGTTCATGATTTTATTTGAGGGACCATACAAGATTAAAAAGCAGGTTAGTGATGCCACCTACGTTTTAGAATATTTTGGGTCTACTGAAGAGCGAGGGACGTTTCACGCATCATTGTTAAAAAAATATTATGGGAAATCTTTTATTTCGTACGGAGAAGAGCGTACCGAAAAAAAAGATTTGGGGGCAGATGAAACAGCATAATGGGTTGCCTATTCTACTTACACCGCTCGTATTTATTTCGCGATTTCAAGTGTATCGTCGTTCGAAGAACCAGCCCGGTTTTTTGCCCGATTTCTTTCTAGATGCGGAACAAATATTTCAAAGCGGCTCGATTTACAATTGAATCGATTTGCCAAGTGAGAGAAACGTATCCTCGTGACGATAGGGTTTTCATCAAGCCTGATTTGTTTGATTGAAATTTCTCGAGTCTGGTGCAGGTAGATTATTGTATTTCCAAAGTTCTATAGTAAATTTGATTATAATGATTTTTGCAGATCTCTTCTTTGTGAAAATTGATGCAAGTTAATAAATTAATTTTGGAGAAACTTTCCTGTGTTTTGGGATTTACTAGCAAGTGCACGAACTTTACGAGTCAGCATTGCTGACATATAGTTGTTTCGTTACATTGCTCATCAATCGAAGAGCTCTCACTCCTGGTTGGGATAGAATTCGGATGTTCGACATTAGTTTTACGAATGGTCTTTCTCAGTTATATTAGACGCTGCCATCGAATTTTCATACACTGCTCCACACTGTCTCGATAGTTTGAGAATGTCGTGCTGTAACATTGTCCTCAGAGAGGCTCAAAATGGCTGATAGCATCTCACAGAAAAACGAATCCGTGAAAATGTCTGCATCTCTGATACCTGAGAGTACTCTCCAGATAGAATGAAGGGTCTCAGTCACACTGTTTAGTTAGTCATTGTCTGGGTAAAAGGGGTTTGAAGCGTTTTCGTTTCGCCATCTACACTATAATGTCGATATTTCCGTTCACTTGACAATGAACGACAAAGTTACCTTCTCTGAAAGGTGAAATAGGTGAAGATTTCTGGGTGTCAGTTTGACTGAAATATTGATAGAAAAGTAGGTAGCTTCAAAATTGAGTAGACAATAGAAGTTTATACATAAAATGAAAGTTTGAGCTTTGCGATATTCTTCAAAATATGAAGGATCTACGATATTGATAGAAAATTCATCTTCTGGCATTATGTTTAAGTAATCAAGAAAATATGGATTCAAGGTATAGTGCAAGCGCTGCGAAACATTCCGTATGCAAAAACCGATGACCTCATTCTGATTGATGATTTGAGTTAAGAAAGACTTAATTAATGATATTGTGGAGGTTGCTGGACGGAATTATGGTCCAGTTTTTTTTTCGGTTCTATAATAGTTTTCGCTTCCATCGCTGTAGCGATTGTTATTGACTATTAACACCTGGTTTAGGTAAGGTATGGAGAAAAACGGCATGATCCAATTCAATACAAATTTAATAGAAAAAGTGGTTTACCTATTAATAAGTAGTGAAAAATTCGGAAAAGTTTCAGAATCCTGGATTGCGTCCAATTTTCACAAAAATTTTGGAGAACGTTTAAAAAGGCTCAAGATGGATAAAAAAAAAATTGGCGCGGAAACCATAAAAAAAGTCATTTTTTCGAAATGAAAATGTTTATAAGCACTCAATCCAGATTCCGAAATTCCACTCTGAACTGTTATTTTGTCAGTGTACATACCCGATTTTCCGATAGAACATCATTCACACACACAATTCTTTGAATTTATCAAGAAAATGTGCCCATATACCCTCCAAGTGAAGATTTTTATTTCATTTTAAGGTGGTGAGAAACAGACAAAGCAATATAGTTTATAGTTTGTACCGTCATTTTGACAGCTCTAGACTGTTTCGAATCTCAAACAACGTTGCCAAATTGAAAAATCAAGTACTTACTAAACTCGCGTAAAACGTAATACTTATATTAAATATATCCCAACCAAACCTAACTAACTTTGCGAAAAACAAATGTTTTTATTAAATCGATCTCAACCAAACCTAACTAACCTGACTCAACCTAACACATTCATTGTGGACCTATCAACAAGAAGGATGGACTTTGCAAAAGTTGAATCATTCGGGTATGTTCGGAGACTGTGGGGAGAACGAAATATGGGTGCAACGACATGCTCCCAACCAAACCTAACTAACCTGACCCAACCTAACTAACCTGACCCAACCTAACAACCTAACACATTCATCGTGGATCTATCGACAAGAAGGATGAATTTTGTAAAAGTTGAATCATTCGGGTATGTTCGGAGACTGTTGGTAGAACGAGATGCTCCCTTCTGAAACAATTTATCAATTAATGTTGTTGTGAACGTATAATAATATTTTCAATGAATAAATTCCCGATTCTCGATATTCTAGATTGGAAATCAGTCGTATAATCCTTTTTTTATTGATGAATAAGTACACGGCTACAAAAACTTTCTCGGAAAAACGTTTAAAATATTAAAAAAAAATCATGAAATCTATACTAACCATAAAGAGGTAGATTCTATTGATTGGAATGTAGAACCAACACCACGAAAAATCAATAAATAAACTGTACGAATCATTCAAATATGAAACTGTTGAATATAATTCACAATCTGACAACGTCGCTCCAATTCAATCGAAGCTGAAATTAATACAGCTAGTTGTCATTTCTAGTGAAATTTTAATTGGAAATCTGCAAAGAATGAACGTTATAAATGAACATTCTGGTGATATTTCTTGCAGAAAAATATAGTTAGATGTGTTTTCTTACAGAAAATGATAAGTAAAGTGATAAATCAAAAGTGATTTTTTCGTTACATAACCTAAAATTTCACCCTTTTTTCCTTTTGAAAAGGAACTTGCTGTGGTTTCCGCGCCGAATTTTTGCACTTTTCATTCATTTTTAGATATTCTGAAGCTCCCCTAACAATTTTATCGAAATCCGAGGCAATCCAGCATTCTGAAACTTTACCAAAAATTCATTCAGGTAAGTTTTGACAATTATTGCCGATGCATTTGTAAAGGAAAATACAATTGATTTCGCTTTTTCTACAAGTGCAAAACATTGTCAGGCATTCAGCATTATATTTGCAAAGCCTGATTAAAGGATTTGTCAAAGGTGGTTTTGCCATTTGCACCGGGTACAACTTTCCATCTCGTCTTTCATAACCGAATTGGAGTAAGTTCGTAGGCCCATGTATTGCAGCCCTTAAGCAATGTAAATACAAAACATCAAAAGTTCTAATAATTTCAGATGCATTCGAATTGAATCCCAGCTTGAAAGAGTTTTTTTGGCCGATCCTTCAAACCAAATCCCTCAAAAACAACTATTCGATAGCTTATGCCAAAAGTGGATGTTGAGTACGAAAACATCGAAATCTGCACAATTTATAAAAACTTGTTCAATTCCTCCACGAACAGCAACAAAAATATGGCTGAAAATCCTTCAATCTGCTCCTAGGTGATTAGACTTCAAATCTAACAATTCAGAAGACCTATTACCTTGGAGCTTGAAGATTTTTTGGAGTCTTCATATCCACCGGTAATGGCCAGCTGGGATTTTGGTTGAAGGACTTGATATAAATATTTGTAGTCAGTTTCAGTTAGTTTCGGTTTAGCAGTGTCTGAAGTGTTCTTTTTTTTTAATGATTTATTCAACGTCGGCCTGTTTCCCCTACCAAGGCCAATCATCGACTCTGGTGACCACTTTTCCCCCAACCGGAAATTTTGCCGAACACTCTGGTATTCCAACCAGAGGTAGGGATCCTTTACGAGTCCAACAACCATGGACTCAGGACCACCGGCTTTACGTCTCCTCCGAAGGACAGCAATTCCTCAATATATTTTGTGTTCATTGATATATTGCCTGCGAGCTATGATATAATACTTTGTTGCAGTTTTATGAGCTTTCGACGCGGCCTTTCCCTGCTGCTTAGCTTCAGATATCGAATGACTAGTCAACATGGAGAGCTAGGCCATGCCCGTGAGATATTCTTTTCATCATTCTTTTGTTGATTAACTATCATGTTTGTAACGGTCATGGAATCTTCGCCACTTAATGTCCCCTTGAAAGTCATTGTCACAGTGTCTAAGATTTTTCAACAGTGTAGGATATGTTTCGATTTAGTTAGGTAGGTGGTGAATGAATTCGGCTAGAGCTGTATGTTGCGGTGTCTTTCTGTTCGTTACGCTGATATATATATATATATATATATATATATATATATATATATATATATATATATATATATATATATATATATATATATATATATGTCACTGAACACCGCTAATGCTTCATGGAGTGTATTGCCTGACAATTTTATAGTTTGACTGCTAAATGAGGCTTGTATGAAAGTCTTCCATTTCGGCGTGAATGTGCATTTCTTCGCGGCATCTTCTATAAGAATTTCATCACACAACTTGTCCTTTGGTACAAGTTCAGTAGTGGATAGTTCCTTCCGTAATTTCTTAGCACACATGACGATTTTGCTACAGTCTAGCCGACGTACACGTTCAGCTATTTCCTTAATGAACTTCCTGCCATGAAAACCAAAGAAGATTGCTTCCTCTCAGTGAGATATGAGAATAAAACCTTGTCACCAAATTTATCGATCAGCATCACTTTGAGATCACGATTAGAACTACATCATCTACTTCAGCGAGTACAGTCATGCGTTGAGCCAAGTATGTCAATTCAAAAGCGGTCGTCGAAACACCGTCTTTTATATCCGCCATTAATTTGTCAAAAGCAGCCAGTAACTGTTTTTGTGATATTTGTTGTTGGTCGACCTCTTTCGTTACTAGAATATATTGGTAATGAAACGTAATTTCTTTAACACGACTTATGATATTGGAAGTTTCTGCAAACAAATCTTCCGGTGTTACGTATAATAAATTTTTGTGAAAATTTCATAGTATTATCGATGCATTGAAAAACAGCAAAGCTGCTGAAATTTCAGTTGAAAGTTGACTTTTTTTTATTTTGGTTTTCGTCGTATACCACAAATGGAACATCATGAGTCACTCGACGAATCGCTTTTGCTTCTTTTTGATTTGCAGGTCAAATGATGATCCAGCTACGTCCTGTGTTGTTGATGAAGCTCTTTCTTCCAGCGCTCTATGTAGTGACGACGACGAATTTTTTCTTTGCTGATATAGCTGGCCATGCAACTTTTATAACACGAGAAGTGTTCTTCATCAGCATTCGGATCAAACAACTTCTCAAATTTGTCTGAAATTTCGTCTTTGCGTCGACTTGCTGCATTTGAATAGTTTCTTTCGGTTCATTCACCAGTTCAGTATGATTTTTCGTTCGCCTTTTTTCTAATCTAATAATTGTAGCGATATTTATTCACTTTAAAGAAAGTTACCACAAAATTCGAAGCACTGCTTTTTTAAATATTGGAAAATGTATCTGTTATAATAATGGATAAAGTTCAGCTATAACTGAAGTCACAAAAACTGTTGAGAAAAGCGCGGCCCGCTACAAAACTCGAGAGAAGGTATGTGACGCTGGGAAGGAGATTTATAATAAAACTGACAACGGGCTTCTCTGGCAACTTTCAGTTCCAGGTTTGAAAGGATCTTGCAAAAACATTCCAGTCGAGAAATAGCGGTCAATGGTTTTTGCATTCTATACAACATTTTTTTTTCACAACTACAGCGATGGAATCGAAAACTCCTATTATAGGGCCGAAAAAAAACTGGACCATAATTCCGTCCGGCAACCTCCAAATTATTATTCATCAAGTCTTCCTCAACTCAAATCATCAATCAGAATGAGGTCATCGGTTTTTTCAAACGGAATGTTTCGCAGCGCCCGCTCTAGTACGACATCCGTAAAAAAATTAAAGAGAGCATATAACTTGGAAACGAAATTACTGGTGTAGTATCCATCCCTTCAAATAATATTTCCATATGGCCGGCTGACCATATATCTGTATAAATAATGCTTGTAATATTCCAGAACATATTATCGATCGAAGAACTTGCAGCAATAAGAACTCAACTACGAGATATCGCTTTTTAATTTTTTTTTAATTAGTCAAAACGTAATCGTGAGTAACAAAGTGACGGAATTGAACAGGGCGTGGGTCATGCTTTATTTTAGATAAAAATCAAATAAATTATGCATTCATGTGAATGATAACCCACTCGTTCAGAGCCAGCGTATGTGCTATGTAGATAATTCCACAAGGTGTGATTCCGTTTTTCCAAGCGTTTTTCATAAGGCTAAAGAAGAATAGTTATCTAACTTCGGGAAGACCAAATCTAATTGTAGGAAGGGAAAGTTCGGATGAATTGTTTTCTAAGTAATGAAAGAAATCATAGATTCGAATCAGTTTTCCTGATATTTTTTTGTAGCTGATATCGAGAGTTATTTCTATCTCTCTTGTAGATCCACCGAAATATTTTGATACACCATAATAAACTTCAAACTCGGCACGAGCAGCATGGTTGCCATCAAACTTCCAATATTGTCGTTACGTCTGATGACTGGGATGAAAACTCATATTTTTGTTCTTGTCGAAAATAATTCTGGAAATTTGGGAATATATTTGTCAAATATCGCCTCTTCGAACTTTTATAATGGAGATCACGGACAATCTGGAATTTTGGACTAATACACCAAAAATTACAGTTAATTCAGACAAAATTCCTATTAGACATTCCACTCACTATTCATGAGGATGATTGACGATCCTGGCGCAATACTATAAAAGTAATGATCCTTTCTTATTATTTGTAGTGGAACTTCATATGTGTGGAAAATTATGAAAATAAAACCAAACCTGAATAAAACTCAACAATGCTTTTTCTACCCTATTTCGGATGGCTCTGATTCGTGTACCACTTCTACCAATATG
The DNA here is from genome assembly GCA_032362365.1 of Zygogramma bicolorata. NCBI lineage: Eukaryota > Metazoa > Arthropoda > Insecta > Coleoptera > Chrysomelidae > Zygogramma > Zygogramma bicolorata. Next base: position 397,998 of record JAVJAQ010003840.1, read on the forward strand.
CCAATGTAGCAAATGTTTTTGCAGCAGCTTCTCTCTCTGTTTTGTGTGAAGATGTATACTGAGGCATCGATCTTATTCACAATAGAAAACTCTCTCCCATCATCGCCGTACCTGGAAGAGGTGCAAATTGGTTTGAACCCCTTCAAATTGTATTCGATGATGACTCAACACACTCTTATATCACCTTGAGACAAAACATATATAGCCAATCATTTCCCCTTTCTGTCGAAATCATTTTATGACTACGGCCGTGCATTCCGTGAGTTTTCCTACGGAAGGAATGAAAGTCAATTTGACAAAAAAAGCTCTTCTGATAATAGTTTTCTGCTAGCATAGGATAATGGAATTGCTATGAGTACCCATCAAAGATGTATGTGCTAGTGAAATCCAATTCAATTCTTCGTGTTTGTCATCTTTCGTGACTTAATAAATATTCAACTGTATCCTTTCATTTGCACTATTATATGTGTCTGAGTACAAGTAGTCTCTCCTAGCTCTGGTATGATTTTGTATGCGGTAATCTATTCAGCATTTGCTTTTATATCCACACATTGAAAGACTGTGGATGACAGGATTTCCGTTCTTCTTAATGAAGATCTCTGGTGTGCGATTGAGCGTAGCGCATTGCTATTCCTCTTTGAATTGTTATTACTATGAAAGATCATCAAAAAGTTGGCGATAACTTTTTAGTCGATGCTCGTTCGAAGCAAGTTTTGATGTATGAAGTGGAGATTTTTATTTGTTGACGGTAGTGTACACGAATAATCTACTCACACCACTCACTCACAAAAATACTGACGAGTATTTCTCAAGTTTCATCTCATGACAATACAAATTTGCAACGAAAAGCTGGCATCAATAGCTTTTACGAATATATTCTGGAGTTTTCATCAATGTCTAAATTTAAACTACTACTGTTGATAAAACACATACTCACCGTGAGTGAATATCTCTCAAAATTCGAAATATATATCACTTCTCACATTACAGGAAACATGTGCACCGAACTTCATTTTCAAAATTAACCAACATTACATTTTCCGGCATTTCACACCATTCGCTTGACGCATTTTCTGTGGTCTATTGCAGTCGTGAATTCGTAGACACCTACTATTAATAGTTGAACTCAAGAAACAAAACTATAAATGTGATACGAGTCGGTGTGATTCGTTCAGTAGAGATGTCTTTTTAGACCAGTCAGCAGAGCAAGAAAAAAACAATTTTGTCCACGAATATTGTATAAAATATTCATAATGCATGTCCTTCTTCGAGAATTACGATATCCATCAATCATGCACTAGTGAATAATGATATCATTATGCCATCGAATTGATGGTAGTGCACACATTCATTATGGATGTTTCATATCTTTGTTGATTTTTTTGATATCATTGATCTTTCTCAGGTATTCGAACAGATTAATGGCTATTATACGCTCGTTGAATAATAAATTAGCACAGTAGAGATCTATCTCTACTGTGCAATCAGAGCTTACTCTCTCTCGTGATTTTTCAAAATGCGTTTTCATGATACAAATTGCTCGGTAGTGCTGCCTTCGAGGAGTTGGTATCAAAATGGGGTAGGGCGGTCATTGTATAGCAAGCAGTCCGGAAGGGTAGCCGTCCAAGTACTAAACGAGAGTCTCAGTCAATTCAAACTCATGTATTTCTCAATTGATTGTTTCGATTGAATGATATCGTATCCACAAAATTATTTATTTATTTATTTATTATCGCTTTTATTGGTAGAAATACATTACAAAAGACATACATAAAAAAAAAGAAAAAATAATCTACCAAAAGGCAGAGTTAGCTCGAGTTCACACCCAACAGAGGATGGAACAAGTGCTGTCTTCCACTCAACCTTGAAAAAAAAATACTTAAGACTACGTGTTTCAATGTTTTGACCTAATCTATCACATAACTGCCGAAATCAGAAAACAAACCTGCTAAACTACCAGTTACAACAACAAAAAAGAAAAGAAAAGGGAATTATAGTGATAACTCTCCCAATTGGAGTAATTTTTTAAGTTTCAGTTTGAAAGACAAAGTGGGCAAATATTTCAAATCATCTGGAATCCTGTTGTAGAGCCTGGTTATATTATATGAAAATGACGAGCGAAATTGTGCTGTTGTATGCAAGGGTGGCGTGAGTCGAGATTTGAATCGCACATTCAGGTGATGAACGTCTGTCCGGAATGTTATTTTTTCATAAAGGTAAGGTGGTTTCTTATTTCGAATGATCTGATGAAATAGTGTGCAGCTATGAATGATTTGTCTATTATGCATATTGAGCCAACCAATCTCTTTGAGAGGACCGGATATGTGGTCACGCTTTTTCAGACCATGAATCAATCGCACACAAGAATTTTGAACCATTTGTAAGCGATGACTGTCTCTTTTAGATATTGCTGGCCCAAAAATGATGTCGGCATAGTTCAAGTGAGAAAGAACTAATAATTCGCACAAAGTAGTTTTACTTTTTTTATCAAGTATTTTCCTGTTGGAGTAAATAAGTTTCAAATTGCAGAATGCACGTCGTATTATAAGGTTGATATGGTTATTGAAGTTGAGGGAAGAGTCTAGAATGAATCCAAGATTTTTTGAGTTCTCGGATAGTTCAATGGTAGCTACCCCGATTCTAATGTCCAAAGAGTTGATACATCGTTTCCGTGAATTTTTTCTACCGAACAACATCGCTATGGATTTACAGGGATTGATGGAGAGACAGTATTTGGCGGATAAGGCAACAATAGATTCTATATCTGAATTCAACTGTAAATTTGCTAAAGGGAGATTTTTTTCAAAGAACGAGATATAAATCTGGGTATCGTCTGCGTATTGATGGCAGCTGCTAAATTTGATGCAACTTTGAAACTCGTGAGTGTAAATAATGAACAGCACGGGTCCCTGTATAGAGCCCTGAGGAACTCCATTCTCCACGTTCAGGAAGTTATAGCAAATTCCTTCTATAAGCACGGCCTGCATCCGGTTGTTTAAGTAAGCCTGAAGTAAGGCGATTGAGTCATCTGAGAATCCGATATAGTGCAGTATGGCAAGTAGTAGTGAGTGCTTGATACGATCGAAAGCTTTCGTGTAGTCTAGCATTACCATGGCAGTTAACTGATTTTTATCAATCGCCCTAAAGATATCATCGGTAATATTCAACAGTGCGGTAACACAGCTGTGTTGAGATCTGAACCCTGACTGAAACTTTGGAATAATACTGCTTGAATCCAAGTGAGACTGAATCTGAAAAAATATAATTTTCTCGAACACTTTCGATAATGTGCAAAGAATGCTCACTGGGCGAAGGGATTTGAAATCAGGAGGATTGGGTGTTTTAGGTAGGGGAATGATGAAGGATTTTTTCCAGATTTGGGGAAAAACGTTATTGCAAATGCAGAAATTGAAAATATGAGACAAAATTGGAAGGACCACGGGACAACTGTTCAACAACATAACGGAGTTAATATTATCGCAACCATAGGCTTTAGATTCGATTGAGAGCAAAACTTTATAAATATCCATATCCGAAGTAGGTAGGAAGCTGAATTTTTGAATACCAGGTTTTGTGTTGTTCAGATAGCAATTCAGTACATCAGAATCGGGTAAAATATCACACTTAGATGAGTTAATAAAGTATTCATTGATATCAGAAGGATTTCTCAAGTTTTCAGGCAAGGCCTCAGATCGTTGTTTTGAAGTTATATTCATATTTTTCATTTCTTTCCAGAATGTACGGTTATTTTGGTTCTGATAGATTTTAAACTTCAAATAAGCTTTCTTCTCACTCATAATAGCGCGCTTAGTCTCATTTCTCAAATCCTTATAAAAATTGAAGTGAGCCACCTGTTTCGTGCGTTTGAATTTTGAGAGTGCTTTATCTCTGAGAGAAATCATTTTTTTATGACATCGGTAATCCAGGGAGCTTTGGGACGGCTTATTTTGACAGTTCTCAAAGGAGCATGAAAGTCAAATAAGGCAATAATGATACGGTTGAATGAATTGACTTTTGCATCGACATCATTTTCGCGAAAAATGCAAGAAAAGTCTATGGGTTCAAGATCGTGACTGAAACGTGTGCTATCAAACGATCTGAAATCTCGAAAAGTATAAAAAAATGATCGGTCGCGCTCGGTTTCAGTGCTGATAGAACATGAAACCATAAGGTGGTCGGATATATTAGAGGCATCATCGACTCTTGTGTTTACTATAGGTACTGTCTCAGAGGAAATAATTAGATCGATGATCTTGCCACTAGTGGGACTCATGCGAGTAGGTTCATTAATAACTTGATTGAGAGCATAGGATTTCAAAATACATTTAAGTTTTTTCGTGGGAGCATTGTCAGCATCCAACATATTCATGTTGAAGTCGCCTGTAATTAGTATTTCGTCAAAGTTAAGCGCGACGCTACTGATGGAAAACTCAAGATCATCCAAAAATTCTTCTACCGAAAATGAGGGGGGTCTGTACAAAACGCCAAGTGCATATTTTTTATTATTAGAGATATATGATATCCATAGTTGTTCAGTGTTGTTCTTTGGAATATTTATCAGTTTCGCCTTATACAACGGTTTAATGTATATGGCAACTCCGCCACCTCTGCCAACAGGTCTGTCGCGTCTAAAAAGCAAATAGTCTCCAATACCAACTATCCAATCTGAAATATTCGGTGAAAGCCATGTTTCAGTAAGACAGATGATTTCAAACTTATCCATAACTAGGTCTCTAATTTCCTGAATATGAGGAACAATCGACCTGACATTCAAATGTGCTAATTTTAGATTATTTTTCATTGTGTACTGGAGTGAAATAAATATATCTATTGGGATGAGAGCTTATCAGTGCAGCAACAAAAAAAAATTAATAACAAAAACACGAAAGGCTATTTTAGGTATGAAAGTCTTCACTAGAACTAGTCCAGGTGATTATAAGAAATTCGTATTTATTTACCTGATACAATTATCATAATAATAACCATTAACAAATAGGCATAAATTGTTGAGGAGAAAAATATACGTCGGATAAAAAATAAATAAATAATGACCGATGTCATAAACACGAAAAAAATGGCTTTTCAGTTTCTTCGCAAAGTGTAGGGGTGAGAATTCTGCGTTCTCTTCGATAATGGCTCCTTGGCGGGGGATAGTTGCTTTCTTTTGTTCGGATTGATATTCTTCAAGATCGCCTCCAGGAAATCGGGATTAGAGTCAAGATATTCAAGAGAGAATGAGTCTGAATTGTTTATTACCAGCTTCTTGTTACGAATGGTAGCCTCCACTCCTGATTTCTTTATTGTGTTCAAATATACTCTCAACTTTTTATGAATGGATTGTTCCTCCGGAGAGAGATCGTTGGCAACAAAAATGCCCTTTCCCTTCAGCTTGTTGAGGTTCTGGAAAACCTCGAGTTTTTTCAGATAAGAAACAAATTCTATTTTGAGTATTTTTGTTTTGTTTTCCTTACGAATGAAATAAAGATTGTTGACTTCAAGTAATGCCACGTCGATCTCTAGGATCGAACAAAATGAATTTAATGCGGCAGAAGTATCTTCGGCTTCAATGCCAAAAACAACAATATTGTTTTTTCGTAGCATGCGATCGAGTGATTCAACTTTGTTTGCCAGCTTGATGTTATCCTCTTCTAGAGATTTTAATCTATCCTTAACGCCTGAGAGATCGTTTTTTATTTCATCAAGGGTTTCATTTGTTTTATCCAACTTCTTGTCGAGTTTCTCGAGAAATCCAAAAATTCTCTCAATTTTCTCGTCGGTGGTCTGTGTCATATTCAACTAACTGACCGAGGTAATTTCCCGTACTAATTTCAGATGAAGCAAAAAACTTCCTTATCTCCGGTATCTTTTGTCGACGAGAATTTGAATGGAATAGTATTGAAGGATCCAATAATTAGGCCAAGTTAGATAACTTTTGACTCACCAACCTTCACAGATGTACTCTATCGATTTGCACATTGACATGGAAAAATGAATGGAGTTTTTATGAGGTCTGGAACGGCTTTAACAAACAAAATGCATGAGCTCAAACAAACACGTCTGCCTCGTACGAATTCACAAACAGTATTCATCACGAGATTTGAGCTACGTGTCACTACACCGCTGCTCGGATGATTTTTTCAAGATATTCAATTTTCTTTATTTTTCTTCTGTTATTGTGCATTGATCATTACTAGATTCACAATTTCGTTAGAAATATGGGTATTTTTGTAGAGACAATAAAGTTTAATGAATTATTTTTGGCTTTCTTCTCCTTCTCCGAATGAAAATGTAGAAATTAAAATTTCTATGAATGATATACACGTACCTATTCACTCATGAATTAGGAACTGGTCCTCAATTCAATTCATCTGGATAGACTGAGGATAGCTACTAGTAGGATAAGCCACGCCCGGTCAGAGTGGAAGAACAATGATCTTGAGCATGCAATTTTTATGTTTTGACTGAATCCTCAAGATCATATATATATATATATATATATATATATATATATAAAGTTTTCGACAGATTGATTTTTTCCCTTTTTCAGCAGAAAGAGTGTCACCGACGTTTGCACCGAATTCGCAAAATATTATTCCAAAGTTCAAGGCATACTATGGTTTTAATTTCTGAATTGATATAGATACCACCAAATGAGTGGAGGTTTTCATTTGAGTAGTTTTTACTACCGAATTGAATGAATTAACAATAATTTTCATTGCAGTTTTATATTTATCTTGATTCCATATTTTGCTGGGTTCGGCAGAATTCAGGGCAATCTTGCAAAAATCCAACAGGATTCAGAATGCTGCTAGATTGCAATCCCTACTCTCAATGTGATTATTTTCCAAATTAAAACTATTTTCGTTTCCTGTTAAAAATGTACTTAACTATACTACGAATCACATGTGGAAAATGAACTTTCGTTACATAATAATTTCTATAATTTTCTATATTACTCTTTAATGAAAAATATTACAAGCTAAGACGTGGAATTCAATTCCCTAATCAAGCCAAATCAAGTTAAGACATCTTGAGATTTTTATATGAAGTAGCCAATAAACGTTGAGATTGGAACCTTTGGTGTAAAAGTTGAAACTTTTCTTAGAGATCAATTACCCTAACACCAAACTGATATTTTTTGCACTCGACGCGCATTTCGCTAACAAGGTAAGCATCTTCAGGAGAAAAAAAAATGATACTGAATCTAGAGTTTGACACTTAAAAGAAAGACTCGAACACATTCAGATACATTGCAAATGACTCGAATCATTGTCCACAACATAAAATGGCGGCACTGCAATTCCTTGTCTGTAGGTTAATAACTTTTCCTTTGAAAAAAGATAAGTACGACAATGAAAGGAGAGTGATTAGGTGCGTAGCTAAAGTGAACGGTTTTGACCCAGAAATAGTTGATAAGATAATTAGAAAATGTGAATTTTGGGAAACACTTCGACTTTTCAAAAAGATGAGAAAAATGAAAAGTTTATAGTAATCCCATATGAACCTCAATACTTCACTTATATATTCAACATATATTTGGTAAAGTGAATATGAAAGTTGCATATAAAACATCTTACAAATTACAACAGCTTCTTCGTAACCCAAAAGATAAATTAGAAAACTCAGAGAAGTCGGAAATTTACTAAATTAGTTGTCAAGATTGCAACAACAAATACATTGGCCAGAGCCGACAACTATCAAAACCCGTTTCAAAGAGCATTTAGCACACATGAAATACGGAAGGTTAAAAAATCCAGTGTCGCCCGACACGCTCTAGACAATGACCACAAAATTGGTGAAAGCAATCCTAAACTACACAAGACTACTCGATGCATATGAGAGTCTACAAATAGCACAATGTAAAAACAGCATGAATGGTGACAAGCGACCTATCCCTTTCAGCCCGCTTTTCATTTTATTGTTGAGAAAGTAATCAGAATAATCAATAATAACAAATGACAAACCAATGAATTTGGCAGGTAGTCACTGCACTAGTTCATTATGGAGAAATTAATTATAATAATCAACAGTGATAAACAAAGGCTATGTCGGATCAAAAAAGATTAGGCATATAAACAACTAACCCTAGCTGTAGATTCAGTATCAATTTTTTTCTTCTGAAGATGCTAGCCTTGTTAGCGAAACGCACGTCGAGTGCAAAAAATATCAGTTTGTTGTTAGGGTAATTGATCTCTAAGAAAAGTTTCAATGAAGTAGCCAGTTGGTCTTCACCATCATGGAAATATTACCATACTCTTATCATTAAATTTCCGAGATTCCTCTCCAAGGACACGGATTATATGAAACATTGAAACAAGTAATCAATACGCCTATGTACCGGTTAAACTAATTAAAAATTGTGTATTTATATGATACGCCACATAAACGCCCAACTCCAAGCAGCATTAATTTATCAGTGAATTAATGGTAGGTGGGCATTAATTAGCCATTTAGTCACCCAATGTTTTTCCACGTCTGCAACGGAAGATGTTACTGAAAATATAGACCAGTCAATACATGTTTGCTTGAAAATGGTTGACAATGTTCTGTGCTGAATGGTGATGGTTCGGACTTTCAATGTCTACATTATTAACTCTATTTATACCTGTTGCTGAGAACGAAAGGATTAAAATACAAATCAAGTGAGAAAATCAAATCAAAATCAAATTTTTGGTCAATAATGAAATGGGAGATTTATTGATCGAAGAAAATACTGTTGTTACAAAAAATCGAGATATCGAATATGAAATATGAGTCAAAAAAAAATTTCAAAAAACGAAATAAATGAAATAATATTGTGACAAGAAAATTGAGGTATCGAATATGAAATACTAGTCAAAGTTCTTAGCAACAGGTTTCAATAGAGTTAATAATGTAGACAATGGAAGTCCGAACCATTACCATTCAGTCAATACATATTACTCTGAAAGTTGTTATTCTTCTCTTTATATATTGTAACAGTTTGAATATATTAGGTTGGAATTGCCCGCCATGCGATGACTTCAAAAGAAAAAAAAAGATGGGTTTCTTATTGACGTCTTGTTTCCTGTTTCAGAAAAAGTGACTTGAGTACCCCAACAAATTTCCTGTCCTGCTTCCTGTTGCTCGTTCATTTCAGATGGAATGGTGTCGATCTCGACTTGCTTTCACATTTTTTTGTACAAACTCATTAATAGTTTCATATAAACCATCTATTGACATGAATGTTTCATATATGCAGACTGATATTATTAGTAATATTATCATCATCATTTTTATCGAAATATTTTTCCATTGCGAAACTTTCCCTTTTCAATTTTCCACAGCCAACCACAGACTCGTATTCTATTCTCAAGTGATTTCATTTTTCTATAAATTTTTTTTGGCAGTAGTTATTGAGTCATTTATTTCAATTAATCTTTATGTGAAGTTTATCGCTGAATTGCGCCTCACTGAATAATAAGAAAACGATTGAGGATGTTTGTTTGAATCGGATTGACAATGTTTGCTGTTGAGTGGGACGTGTGAAGTAATTCCAATACCAAACTATACACATGAATCCCAAAAAACCCATTTAATCACGTTTCTATCGCTTTCATCCACAATCGTTCTCTGATGATAACTCCTCGGAGATTGCCGGTTATCACCAGAGGATGATTGAGGAACAGAGTGAACAAAACGTCAACCACTACCACTTAACGTTTGAGAGGGTATTCCCAATAAATATGAAGGGTTTTATTCAAATACATACCATTAGATCTGGAACTGATTGCCCAAATCGTTCTGGTTAGATATTGCTAAGACAGTAATACAATTTGATCGTCTTTGTAGTGCAATCGAAAAGCTCATTGTTATCATTTTCGTCAGCTAATATTATAGTATTTCCATATCAAACGCCACTGAATTCGATCGAAGCCCTTCGCTTCGCCCAGTTGGTCTTGTTACTAACTCCCTACGCCATACCTCAGGAGCGGCATAGTTATTCGCGGGCCCGTCAACAATGAAACGTGGCAAGAGTCATGTCCATGTATGAAAGACAAAAATTCACAATAGAAAAATCTCTGCCCCGTTAGGAGATCGAACCGATAACCTATAGACCGGACACAGAACCATAGCGCCAACTCTCTCGTCATTTCATTTTATCATTTCATTATGTGCTTTATTACAATTCACTGGGTAAATTGAAAATGAAAAACATACAACCTGATTTTCAGCCAATATAAAGATTCATATTTATGAACTACTCCGAAGGGCCCTTCTCATGAAAAAGAGTGAAATTCAAATGTACCAAGGGTTTCGGAAGTTATACCAAAACTGAACTCATTCGTTTATTATGCCTCAGATGAAAAACCACTGTAACCTGATCTTCGGCATTTTGTTTGTTATTGTGTTATATATTAATATATAATCAGTTTTTTTCCTGTATATTCATAGATTGGAAAATTCATACCTTTATTTCTTACCAAAAATGTCAAAAAACATGTTTTTTGATTTTTGAATAAATTCTTCACAAGAGATTTCGAAATTTGTGATCGATTTGATATTGAATAAACGACATTATCAGAAACAAATAATAGTGATCAATTATGAGAATTATATGTGCAATCTCCAATCTCATTCAAAAACAGACGAAGGGCTGAGTTTTAGCTCTATTGACCGGTTCTACCACACTTTCAGCATACAAAGTCGCAAAAAATCAAGTAATTTGAATTGATGGGATGAACGTTCCAAGCATTTTTGTTGAAGAAGTTGAGTATTGGGTAAGACTATTCTCACGCTCAGATCAAAACCACACATGCTTTCATTTTTAGAAGCCGATTTCTTCAATATCAGATATACAACCTTTTTTTTGAAAAACATCACTTCGACGTTACAGACTTTCGTAGAATATCTTATATCTTGTGTAATACTTCAAAACGGCAAAATTCATTGAGAACTGAAATTTTTATAGAAAATATTCGTCAATTATTGTCCACATGAAAGTGGAAGCTCATTGTGACGTACACTGTATAGGTGAACAATCGAATCGTATATATTTTTACTTACCTCAATGTCACTGTAACCCCATAGTCACACCTCCGAACTCCTGGTATCTGCTTTCCGCTTCACGTCGCGACGTCACCAAACAACTGATCGAGCACGTTCTACTACAAAACAAAGCCAACGTACTACAAGCGTATTTTACCCCGCAGGAACTATTTGCAGGAGCACGCAGTGCGACGGCTTCCGATACGAAAATGTGCGTGTGAAATACGAATCAGTACATGACAGTTCTCTCTAGTTCGAATCGAAGAGTCGCCTCTACAGCCTCCAGCTCTTACGGATGGTTTCCCCGCGCTTCGGAATCCGCATCTCGTCATTTTCCATTACCGAAAATAATCTGCGGTTGCCATGGCTATGGCGTGTCTCGCCTTCCCGCTGAATCCGCCTGAGTCAATGGAAGGATGTTGCACTCTAGGATCCTACCTCACCGGGTAGTGAACCAATTTTTTTCTGTAATTGAGATGATTGTATAGAATTTTGAAAATACAGCGTCAACACGATAACAATTTCTGCAGTAACAAACTCTCCGGTTTTGAAAGATCGGTTGTCGAATGAAAATAGAAAATTGAAATACGATATATACACCTCATAACTCGGGATCATACTTCACGTCTCAATAATGTTAGAAATCAGATGTTTCAAGAACACCCTGTACCCTTTGCAAAATCTCTCTCAAGATCTGAGTCTGAGTTCTCAGAGTATTTCCATATAAAATATTTTCATCGAATAAAAATCCTTCTGAGATACTTTATTTATTTCGATGAAAAATATAATAGAGTTCTATACAATATATAGAATAATAATTTTATATAATGGTTTTCCCCCAGAGCACCCACAATTTATCTGAGATTGAATATACATACATATTAAAATTGTGATATATAGATTTAACGAACGTAACATAGGTTGCTTCTGACAATGAAATAACCCAGCACAAAACAGATGCTCTATTTCAGATTGAATCACAATGCGTAATATAGAATTATGATATCTTAACCAAGAATAGTTTCTATAGTAAATTCAAGATAAATTTTATTCAATTCAATTGACACATTCACATATATTGGGAAAAACTAATAAACAATTAAAACAATAGTAAAAATTGTTGAAGAAAAATCTATTCAGCATCGATAGTGATCTGAATCTCGAATCATGGAACATTTGACTGATTTTCAATACTCCCCCTCAACATTCAGATTTTCTCCAGTACACCTATGCCTTCTCTGAATTATTGATTCTACGGATTATTCAATGACTTTGCCAGTATATCAGCCATTATTTCAGTAGTTGAAAAGTATTGGATATCAATCATATCGTTGCTGTAGATTTCCCTAATAAAAAGATGTTTTATATCAATATGTTTGGTTCTCGAATGAGAGAGAGAGAGAAAGAACATACTTTATTGTTTTAAGAAAATATTTTGGAGTCAGTTTGTATGTACAAAAAAGTCCCTAAAGAATACATTTCAATTAAACAATATCACTAAATGAAGGTAGTTTGTATATATATATATATATATATATATATATATATATATATATATATATATATATATATATATATGTTGTTGTTGAGTTCGGGTTGAACCGCGTCTGGAGTTTTGTTCTCGACGTTTCGGCTCCGATTTTGGAGCCATTTTCAAGAGGTAAATGTGACTTCACGCTGAGGTCTCAATCTGCCTACTCCTCAGGTGTTGTCACAGGGGGCAAGGGTTTGTGACTTGACGCCGGGGCCTCAATCTGCCTACTCCCCAGGTCTCGTCACGAGTTCTTTCTAAGGTCTCAATCTGCCTACTCCTTAGATCGAACTGAGGTATCGAGGGATGTTGGGTAGTATTTATAGCAGCGGGTGCTACTAAAGGACCGTCGGATGTCTTGGTGGGGACTGGGCATCTGGAAATTAGGGGTTTCCATGCAGTGGGAAGTCTCTGGCCGTCGTCACGTTTATTTAAGCAGGAAGGTCGCTTCTCGATTTCGATGGCCTCGCGAATTATACGAGCTTGTAGTGTTTTTGCTGTGGCGATGGTCTTAGTGTTCGCAAAGTCTATGTTGTGTCCTGTCTCTTGATGATGTTTCGACAGAGCTGAAGATGGGTCTGATTTTCGGACAGCAAGTTGATGTTCGTATACTCTACTTGTCAACGAATCACAGGGTATATATGAAATACCATGTTCTGATTGCCATAGAACATATGTAGGCCAGACCAACAGACGTAGCACCCGCTGCTATAAATACTACCCAACATCCCTCGATACCTCAGTTCGATCTAAGGAGTAGGCAGATTGAGACCTTAGAAAGAACTCGTGACGAGACCTGGGGAGTAGGCAGATTGAGGCCCCGGCGTCAAGTCACAAACCCTTGCCCCCTGTGACAACACCTGAGGAGTAGGCAGATTGAGACCTCAGCGTGAAGTCACATTTACCTCTTGAAAATGGCTCCAAAATCGGAGCCGAAACGTCGAGAACAAAACTCCAGACGCGGTTCAACCCGAACTCAACAACAACACACAACTGACCGCGGAAACCTATCCGAACACATATATATATATATATATATATATATATATATATATATATATATATATATATATATATATATATATATATATATAAAAAAAAAAAAATATATATATATATATATATATATATATATATATATATATATATATATATATATATATACAGTGTGACCCATTTAAAATGGAACCACCCCTGTAGAATGTGCATTTTTCGATCAATCTCAATTTTTTTTTATTGAAATATTAAGCATGAAAAACTGTATCTTGACACTAACTTTAAAAATTTTAGTTTCATTTCCAAGGCACTCTATGGTTTTTTTTGTTTGTCAAAAACGGCAAAAGTTTATTAGGCAATTTTTGTTTTCAAATTTGACTACACCACTGGATTCGTAGTCGTTATAAATCAAAACTGTCAAATTTTCATTGAAAAATATTTGTTAACAACGAAGTTACAACAACTTCAATTTTGGAAACAAAGTATTTATTTGTAATTTTTATTCAGATTATAGACATATTTGAGATCTGACAACACTGTCATCACCAAGTAGAACACCAGTGAATTTGTACAGTGAAAATCCGAAGTCAATAGCTCAATCCGTTCTACAGTTATAACTCCTCAAAGATATGGTAATGTGAGAGATTTGTGGTGCAAGCGTTTTGTAATAAAAATCTGACTACGCCAATGGATTTGTGAATAATATTCCTTCAAAATCATTCATTTGAGTGTAGGTTACGAGAAGTGTATTCTAGAATAACAGAAAATTAAAAATTCATTTTCAAGTTATGCAGTACTTAGTACATTCTTCCGCATAGCCGCTAAAATCAAATTGATTTAAAGCATGGAAATCATTTATTCAATAATAAAACAGAAAACAGGACAAAAATTGTTCCCTGTAAATTCTTCATAACTCAGCTAAAACAATCTTTTAGAGGAGATATCAATAATTTGAGGAAGCTGAACTCATTATGCAAAGGTTTTATAATAAATCAACAGTAGGCTGTGATTTTGACAGTTAATCACAAGTAAAACAATAGTTGTTAGTTACGTGCATTTAATAATGGCTCTGCAATTATCATTAGAAGAAAGAATTGAAATTGTGAGAATTTCTGGGAACAATTATCATAGTGAAAGAGAAGCAGCTAGGATATTTAATCACAGACATCCAAATCGACTTCCCATTTAAAGAAGCACCATCAGTAAAATTAACAAAACATTTAAAGAAACCGGTGCAGTCAGCAAACATATTTCAAAAAATAATCACCGAAGAAGAAATTTAAACGAAGGTGCTGTTTTAGATTATTTTAGAAACCACCCAAACAGAAGTTTACGAGTCGCCAGTTTGGATTTAAACTTACCGAGAGAGACTATTCGACGATGTCTCAAACAAAACAAAATGAGAGCATTTAAACCTAAATTTCTTCACTCTTTAAAGGCAGGTGATGAAGTGTAACGTATGGAATTTTGTTTGTGGGCACAAGGCGAGTTCCTGAATACAAGAAATTTTTTAAACTGCATAATGTTTAGTGATGAAGCTTCTTTCAGCACCAATGGGGTAGTTTCATCGCAAAATGCTCGGTATTGGGCTACGGAAAACCCGCACTGGATCATAAATTGTAAAAGTCAATATTCCGAAAAAGTTAATGTTTGGTGTGGTATAGTACAAAATAGAATAATAGGTCCATATTTTTTTGATGGAAACATAAACGGGCAAAATTTTTTGGAATTTCTAAATAACCAATTATCGGACGAAATAGATGAAATGCCTCTTGCGGAACAAGTACATTTATATTTTCAGCTCGACGGCTGTTCCGTGCACAATTCGAGGATTGTTAAAGAGTGGCTAAATAACCAGTTTCCAAATCATTGGATAGGACGAGGTAGTGACTTAATTGAATGACCACCTAGATCGCCTGATCTAACAATATTAGACTTTTTCTGTGGGGTATTCTGACACAAAAAGTATACAGAACAAGACCAACGAATCGAGCTGAACTCATGCAAAGGATACGACAAGCTTGTGCCGAAATTACAGTTCAACAAATACGAAATAGTGTAAACAATATTCGGAAGAGATACGATAAATGTATTGAACTTAATGGAGGTTTGGTAGAAGCCACAAAAATTTGAATGTTTAGTTTTTTAAATCAATGTTTATTTTAGTATCAGTTTTTTCTTAATGGCAATTAATTGTTGAATAAATACTTTGAAACTTGTTTGTATTCATTTTGTTTTCATCAGCTATAGAAGAAGGTAGAGTAAGTTCAGAATCTCACAAAATGTGATTTTCCAGGTGCGCTGTTACAAAAGTACTATTATTTATTATTGGGAAACTTCGAAAAAGCTTACAAGTATGACCATTAATACTTCAAGATTCTATCAAGATTTGGTAAAAGCGCAATTGGGAGATCCCATGACATGAGATTCTGAACTTGGTCTACTACTGCGTAACTTGAAAATGAACTTTTAATTTTCTGCTATTTTCGAATAGACTATAATCGACACTCAAATGAATGATTTTAAGGAAATATTATCCACAAATCCAGTGGCGTAGTCAGATTTTTATTACAAAACCCTTGCACCACAAATCTCTCACATTACCATATTTTCAGGAGTTATAACTGTAGAACGGATTGAGCTTTTGACTTCGGATTTTCACTGTACAAATTCACTGGTGTTCTACTTGGTGATGACAGTGTTGTCAGATCTCAAATATGTCTATAATCTGAATAAAAATTACAAACAAATACTTTGTTTCCAAAATTGAAGTTGTTGTAACTTCGTTGTTAACAAATATTTTTTAATGAAAATTTGACAGTTTTGATTTATAACGACTACGAATCCAGTGGTGTAGTCAAATTTAAAAACAAAAATTGCCTAATAAACTTTTGCCGTTTTTGACAAACAAAAAAAACCATAGAGTGCCTTGGAAATGAAACTAAAATTGTGAAAGTTAGTGTCAAGATACAGTTTTTCATGCTTAATATTTCAATAAAAAAAAATTGAGATTGATCGAAAAATGCACATTCTACAGGGGTGGTTCCATTTTAAATGGGTCACACTGTATATATATATATATATATATATATATATATATATATATTTCTCTCCGGCTTCCCCCTCCAATAAATACGATAAATAATTGTGGAAAACAAATTCTACTGGTTTCTATGGATAATATGAATCTTGCTCTATGCAGTTGTCAAGGTCTCGTTGCTTCATATAAATAAACAAAGGGAGGGGGAATTAAATAAGAAAAAAGATTTTTTCGGCTCGTGATTATCTTGGATTCGTAGAAAAATCTGAGCCTTCGAATGCATTATGTCGCATTTCGATATGACCATTTTTTTCTCTTTGTTTCTTAGTTTGAATAACGTTTTTTTGACACCATTTTTGAAGGTATCATATAGCAAAAATCGATTATCCAAAAATGTTAGTTTGTAGTTCAACTCTTTGACTATCCAAAACAGTTTTGTTCATTGCTCTACGATTATCCGTAGGGCAAGAAATAACAATTTAGTGAGACACTTTTTTTAGTAACAAATCAGATTGTTGCTAACCTATCAATTGTTTTTCAACCAAATAAAACTGCAGTTTGTACTATTTCTAACTTCCAAATTCACAGTTGCAACCTCCAAATGCATTTCAACATTTTTAATAGAATAATGGAAAAAACACCTTTTTCAATTTCCGAGCGCAATAGTAAAGCAACAAATTAGAATATCGACATCGGGCCAACGATAATCCATAGATTTTTCAATTATCTACAATTTTCAATTTAACTTTTTTTCTATCCGACCAATAGTTTTCATTATATAAGCAGAAAACAAAAAAAAATAATGATTTCTGGCATTCAATCGCTAATTGTTCATTTCAATGGACTATACAAATACTCTTCTTGGAAGGATTACTTCGTAATGCTGGATATCGGCTAGGCTGGTCTCTCCGAACTTGGTTTTTACCAGACGAAGCTTTTCAATTGGAATTGGCTTGTTTTTGTTCATTATACTCATGGGAACTGTCTGTTTTCATTCAGATGCGCTGCGGATTGTGTTCAACTCTGCAAGGAGGTCCACCTGAAGCAAAAACAGCAAAGTTTGAATACTCTGTATATACGTTTCAGAGAGAAAAGGTTTCAACACACACGGTGTATGCCTATACGAATTAAAAATGTTTCCCAAGATTGAAAAATATACATATGGACATACTGTATATACGCTCGAATGAAAAATTTTTACGCATACTGTATATGTCGGTTCACCCTGTATTAGCACACTTTAATTCGAACGAAAAATTTCGGTGGACACTGTATATACCGATGCGTTAATTGAAAGAATGAATTGGTCATTAATAAAGGGCATTGAAGAAACAAGAATTACAATTTTTCACGGAACTTTTGAATCGCAAAATCATCTTTATTATCACCATATTTTATGGTGTTCATTATATCTGCTTTTAGTATAAAAAACCATGAGACAACCGGTGAACTTGTTTGTCTTTTAATTTTTATCCTCTGAAATTGAGTAAGCTTCCTTTGAAATCTGCCGACCTTAGGACGCTGCCACCTCTAAGCCGAGGCCTATATATGGCCTATTGACAAATCGAGGACTGGTTTCCACCTCCGGCAAAGTTTCCCGGACGGGTGGCCCCAGAATGGTTTTGCCTCTCTATTGACTTGTATTTCTTGAAGGCATCCAAAACTTCGGATTTGCTCTTCAAAAAATGAATTTTACTCCATTTTGTTATGTCATCGATGAAGGTGACGAAGTTACCAGCTCCACCAAAAGTATCGAGTTCTCATTGGACCGGAGACATCGGAGTATACACTTTCCAGTACGTCTTCAGTTCTGTCTGGATTTCCAGAGGGTAATGGAGTTTGAAATTGCTTTCTCTCGATACATATTTCACAAAGTTTCAGTGTACGATTTTTGTTGAAATTCACCCCTGAAACTAGGCGCTTACGGTTAATATCTCGTGAGTTCTTCTCGTTCAAAGGTCCAAACTTGAAATGCCATTCTTTCAGTTTGTTATTCGATGTATTTTCAACTATTTGAGTTTGTGCATTCTGATGATGTTCTCAGGAAATATAAATCACCCCCTCTCTATTTGCTTCTGCCACTATTTATTTACGTTCTGATAAAATTATCACTTTGTCTCTATCGAAATGCACTTCTCATGCCCTACATTTGTCATTTTAGACAAAGATAAAGAATGTGTTCGAAGATCAGAGATACGCACGGCGTTCTTTAGTGAGAGTGACTTGATTTTCGTTGTAACGTTATTCGTCAAAGGACCACGCACACTCATGCGAAAAGTCTGTCGGCCAAATTGTACAAATTTTCAGTAAGTTGTTGAGCTTGGCCTCCTGAAGAAAAGTCACCCTGAGCACATAAAAATGTATAGTTTACGAGATACAGAGTGTTGAAGTTGTTAAATTGCACTTTCAAGCCATTATTGGGTTAACTTTATTGCTGGGAATATCAAGAAATTATTGGTAGATTTTCGATCTATACCATACTACCATGAATGGTCAGTGCAATGATATGATTTTCAAGCATTTTTGAAAACGGTATATAGGGTAAATCATGACTTTTTTCTAGTTACACAAAATGAAAATAATTTCAGATCTGTCATGCGAGGTATAGAAATACATTAAGAAGAAATCATTATATAGTTTCCAGCAATAGGTTATTTTCAAAAAGTCTATTACTTTACTTTTTCAGGCCAGATAACGTTTTTTATATGAGTGCATATTTCTCCCACGAGTGTATGTCAGTAAATCCCATTCGAGTAAATCACGTCAACATTTTACTGAACTATACTCAAACAATGAAAACTCATACATGATAAGAGGTGTTTCGTGAAAAAATACCGATAGATATCTTTTATTTTTCTATTTGATCGTGAGTTGGATATCGAAAGTAGTCCAGTCATTTAAGCTTAAATTAGGTAAGAATCTGGGATTTCGAGATACCCAGCTGTAAGTCTGTAAATACTTGTATATTGACCCCCTTAAAGTTGTCTCAAAACCTACATATGGTAGGGTGTAAGCAACTATTAAATTTCAAGGTCAAAGGTCACAAAAGTCGGTTTTTTGCGCTTTCTTTGGAAATATCTCATTTCCTATGGGTTTTTTGCTATTTTTCAATATTGTAGAATTCACAATTCTCTGAAAATTTTGTTTAAAAAAATTTTTTGTACGGTGAACCGTTTTCGAGATAGAGGGCGGAGAGCGCGCGGTCACAGCATCACTTCAGGTCAACCGCTGCCTCCGGTCGAAAACGCGCCATATTTAGTTGATGAACTATCGATAAATCAATGATTATAAATATTTGCCAAGTTTTATCAACTATTATATTATATTTTATCATTTTCTTCATGCATTAAATCTATATCTATTCAATAATACTGATAACCGTTTACTAAAATTAAAAAATAATTAACAGACAAACTTTAAAAGTTTTTGAGAAACTGACAAATTTCGATGAATTAGCTGCAGCATTTGAGAACAAAAATTGTTCGGCCCAGAGATTATTAGAAAGTGGAACTCAAACCTTATTGGCAGTCTATAATGCTCCGAAATCTGTGAATAGTCTCGATCATCTTCGTTATATGCATTACGTCAAGTCTAAAAAACTTAATAAACCTGTGCAACTTTCAAATATTCCACCAACAAGTGCAGCTGCTCATCAACATTTCAACCGTGTATATTATCAAGTTGGTTAGGACATGATTTGGAACCCCAAGTATGGGGTTGGGCAATGCGAAACGATTTTCTGGAGCCTATCATGACAATTTTACCACCTGCTCCAGAAGATTTGCTAAATATAATTTTCTGCAACTGCAAGAGTGGTTGTGGTTCGCGATGCGATTGCAATGCTCTTCAGCTTGTGAGATGGAACCTTTTGACCCCGAAATCATGGAAGAACTTGAGACAAATGTCGTTGAAGACGATAATGAAGATCAGTTTGAAATTTACGAGCAGCCAGAAGACGACGATGAAGAAGAAGATGATTAAAATTATAAATCGTAGTTTTTATACCCTTTTCTCCATTTTTTTTTACTTTCAATAAAAATAAATGTATTGAATGATATTTTTTAATGAAAATATTAATTCATAATTTATTTGTTTTTCATCATGTAAGAAGTTATTAATATTAATTAAGTTGAAATTCAAATATAATTCCTATATTTTCATTAACAATTCTGCAATTACATGGGCAGGTAAGTGTGTGTGAATTAATACTGAATAAAAAGTGACAAATATATATATATAATCATTGATTTATCGATAGTTCATCAACTATATATGGCGCGTTTTCGACCGGTTGCACCGGTTGACCTGAAGTGATGCTGTAACCGCGCGCTCTCCGCCCTCTATCTCGAAAACGGTTCATCGTATAAAAATTTTTAAAAAAATTTGTAGAGAATTTCGTATTCTACAATATTGATAATAAATACAAATAACAGAAAACCCATAGGAAATGAGATATTTCCAAAGAAAGCGCAAAAAAACGATTTTTGTGACCTTTGACCTTGAAATTTAATAGTTGCTTACACCCTACCATATGTAGGTTTTGAGACAACTTTTAGGGTGTCAATATACAAGTATTCACAGACTTACAGCTGGGTATCTCGAATTCTGAGGTGAACTTACTATAATGACTGGACTAAAGAATAATTTTTAAAGATATATAATAATGCTTTTCACTTATTATTTATGTCTTGTCAATATCGCCCTTAAAACGATATCTCTTCCAACGTAAGTGTGAGTTGTTTTCAAATCTTGTTGTTAACTTACATTTTCGAATTATATGTGTCACTGCCTCAATCATATGTATTTCCGAAAATATGTGAAGCAAAGACTGCTGCTATCCTCCGGAACTGAATTATATTTTGCTTCCGGTATTTCAAAATCGGCAGCTTTCCTATTTTACCTCGTATTTCTTATTTTCGACTAGACCTATTTAAATAGTAATTCTGTATACTCCCAGTGGGAAAAAAGTTGGGAGCTGCTTTGTGAGGAATGTATTTGAATTTTATCCTTCAAATGAATAATCATGCAATCAGATTTTCAGCATTCCCATCCATTAAATGAAAACTAGACACAGAAAAATCTTGTATTTTTCACAGAAGTTCATATGATATATTCCCTATAAAATATAGAGAAATAAGAAAAATTGACCGTTTTTTATACAGGGTATTTCTGTGATTTTTTGGATTATTAAGTCACACTGTATAATATTCATAATTCACGTTCTGTCAAGTGGCCACATGGCACATATAACTGAATTGATCCAATGATGTAATCCAAAGAATATATAACAGATACACTTATACTATCAACCTTCCCTGCGTATGTTAAAAAAAAATTCATATATTTCCAGGATCAGTCAATCTTATCGGATTGAAAATTCAATTTTAATTAAATGCGACTTATGACGTTGATGCTCCATTCTGAAATTATTTTCATTTGGTGTAACTCGGAAAAAGTGATTGACACTGTATACACTCTCCAAAAATGCTTGTAAAAAATATCATTGCACTGGCCATATATAGTTGTGAGCACTAATAATTTTGTGATAGGTATTCCCAGCAATTAAGTTAAGCCAATAATGGATTTAAAGTGCAATTTTACAACTTCAACACTCTGTATTTCGTAAACTGTACATATAATTTTTGTTCGAGAGGCCGATGTCAACAACATACTGAAAATTTCGATAACTTGATCGAAAAGACTATTTCTTCCTCGTCTCCATTTATAATTTTGGTTACTTACCATTGTTCGACTTGACTTGCGACTTCTTTCTGACCGAATTTTCTGCATTTATGGAATTTGAAAGAGAACTCAGTTCCGATGGGGAATTCTCACATTCATCTGACAAACTGTACAACAAAATTATTATAAATAACTCTTTGTTGATGTGTAACTCCATATCTGGCAGTTCTTCAACAATATCGAAAAAGGGTATTCATATGTTCTCGCACGTCCTCACCAGATTTCATTTCATTCAAGGTGTCCATGGCAGACTGCATGACATTTTCCTATTCTGTAACATTGAATTTTAGTAAGTTATTAGACATTTTGAGCACACATATATTACTTTTCATTCCAAAATAGCATGAAGTTGAAGAAAAAATTATCATCGATGAAATCAAATTTTTATCGTTTTTGGTGCACTCATCGATATCTTACCTCAAATCGGAAATGTATGAATCGATAATCTACTGTTACTGATGTTACTATACGATATCCATCTAGAATTGGTATGAAGTCATTAAAATGAAGGAACTTCAAGTTGAATTGGTCAACGAAATATAGAATATAGTTGAAAACATTATATAGTACATTGTGATCAGTCTTGACGGAATCTTACATTTGAGAGCGTTTAAGGGACATGCATGAACATATTCAAGGACGTTCTCAAAACAGAATGTAAAATAATTTTATGAATAATTATTCTTTGTGTATTGTAAATAGCATAAGATTATTGAGTGCGCCCCCAGTTCGATTTTGGCGTCAAACTCGAACGCAACTTTAACAGGAGTCATATTTATATAGCTTGTATTTTCGTCTACTTGCACCTAGGTGCCGCCACACTTCATACTTCACAAATTTATCGACTCGTGATGTAAGCGAATTATTCGATGACCTTGCAATGTTTGTAAATAACACAGACACGTTGAACTGTTTTTGTGCAAGTGTAGAGCTTTATTCAAAATTTTCTGAGTTTGCCATTAAGTGGAATAATCGAAAATGGAATTCCAAGAGATGGCTGTGATCGATGAACATACTGTTTGCGTAAGTTTTCAATGACAACTTCTTTATAAGCAGAAAAATTAGAAAATAGGTAGTCAATATTCAGATTAATTCCATTCGGAGTAGGCGAGTAAGAGCTGAGTAATTTACATCGGTTTGAGAACATTGCTAAAAAGTGATAGTAGGTTATGGATGACCGTTTTTGGTATCTGTTGAAATACTGTTTATCATCTGCCATTTTGAAGCTTGGTAACAAAACAAGAGTACTTTTCGGGGGCACTCTTTTGGGTTATCTTGGAAGACATTGCGCATGCGCTCAACATTCCGTCAAAATAAAATATGTGAAATATTTCGGAGTACCCCTTCAACTTATATAATGGAAGGTACTTGATGCTTTTCTGAAAAATGATGAATATAACTAGTTACCTATGTCAGTTTTGGAGGCACAAGCTCCATAAAACTAATAAATAGTTAAGTAATGAACGATTCTTGAACGTCAATGTATGCATGGAGAATACCTAATAATAGGGCATGTGATTTGTAAACTAATTTCATGTGTTGTGTCTACTGGCTACATACATACGCTCACACGTACAATAGTTATTTTTTCGTTCGAAAATAAAAACCCCATATAGGAAGCGGTTTTCTGAAATGTTTTTCATGATCACACTTCACGAATAATTTCAATAAAATAACCTCAATCAAATTATGCGATTTCTGGTTTCGATTGTATGATTCTTTTGGCAGGTTAGTTGTGTTGCAGGCTCTGGGAGAATTGGAAATAATCAGGATAAGATGAAATGGGTATCATCGATAATACGCTATGTGAAGTTGGCGACCATGCAACCTGTTTTGCCAAAATGTCCAACATTTTCAAATCTATTTTCGAAGTGGGATCCTATCGGGGATCCATCCTATAACCTTGTACTTTATTCATAATAACACTCTCACTGTCGGCCCAAGTTGCACCATGTTTCTACGATCCAGTTTGTCGCTGCAACTCCAGAAAATTTCATTAATTCATGCAAATTTTTCAACGTTTATGCACTTGTCATAAGAAAGTGGGTTATCTCTTATCTTGTTGTTCTAAAATTGTTCGTTCCGTTAATCAGCTGACGAACGTCAACCCTCAGAAGTCGAAACTTGTGCGAGCAATGGATTAACGAGGCCTTGTCCTTCAACGTGCGATTACCCAGCAGGGTGGCCTTGGAATTTCAACCCTGGTCTTCCGCTTGAAGGCGGACGTGCTAACCCCTACATTATCGGAAGACACACGTACAAAGTACTTGAAGCTTATTACACGTACAACGTACCTGAAGCAACATTGAGAAGAATCGAGTGAAGAATGGTGAATAATTCAATAATTTTTCCAAACTGAAGGTATCAAGTAAAGTAATAAGGTGAATTCATCACAACTACAATTAATAGAAATGAATAGAGTCCTACATCAGTTGTAATAATGTAGGCGTTTATATTGGTGACGTAGTGCTATTTTTAAATATTGTCAATGCAAACTGACAGATAGATGACATTTTTCGCAGCCACAAGTTTCCGCGAGAAATTACAACAACAATTTGCATAATCGAAACAGGGTGTTATGGTGACGAATAATGAAAACTTCAAAACCCTCCAATATACCAGGCATCATCTTATTGATTAGATTTTACGCTCCAGTAGAAATGTTTTTAGATTGGAATATTCTGAACCATTGTTCCTCGTCGTGACGGAGGGACCTTCAATGTTGTAGTGTTGTAGTTTTTCCAAATGTGCAGTTGTTGCTTTCATATTCATAATAGTATCATTTGACTCGAGGTCACTTCAAGTGTAGCAGTGCTTTTCTGTTATCGATCAGGATGTGCATAGCTTCAACAGTCATACATTTTCTCGTTGTTTCATTCGCTATCATGGTTATTCCTGATGTGGGATTGGTATGGGGTACATTCTCGGGAACACTGAAAAATTGCTCAGGGCACATAAATATTTAGGTTCAGAGATCGTAGTATTTGTTGAAAACAAATTTGGGTGCAATGGATGTCTATGTTCGTCACTACTAGTGGAATTTCGTCAAGTGCTCCATTCCACTGTCAGCGACTCATTGTGCCCTGACCGATGACAATAGATTGGAGAATTTTCTTGGTCACTGTAGCTCCCTGACGAACGGATACCCCGGTGGATACATCAAGGGAGAGGCAGATTGAAGTTGACCACTAAGTATAGCCGAGACTATAATAGCTCTCGTTGGTGCGGTTCTCATGGATTCAGTTTTTGGATGGCTGATATTTGATCAGTTTTAGAAAGCCAGATGACAGCACCGTGGGTTAACATCGGTTCTTTGATAGCCTTGTAAATTCATGGAAGCAGGGACCGGCGTGAAGTTATCCACTCCCACGCATATCTCAACGAAGAAAGTTAGGAACTTTTTTTTAAAGAGTTTGTAGCGAATTTTTGATCTGAAATACATTTTGTTAGCTACAAATAATAAATCTGGGGGGGGGGAGTGTTGGGGTGGTTTTTTCAAATAATTCATCAACTTACGGGTGTAAAGTTAGCCACAACCACAAGATACACTGAGAAAAAATCACTCGATCATTTGTTGCCGTCTTATTGAGTTGTTTTATGCATAATTTGATGCAGATTTCAATTCCATAATTAGTAGATATTGAAAATAAAGTATGTAACCATCTGTCGCCTCGTCGAGGGGAGGAAATGGGACAGAGTGATGAAAAAAAACTAAGAAAATTCCGAGGAAAATTCATAACTTTCTCAAAGGACTTTGCCGAGGAATTTTGAATGCAGATTCGGATTGAGGGTAACAAATAACATATGAAATGACATATGTGATCATTTGTCAGTGCGTCAGAGAGGGTGGAGTGGGGATGAAAGATCATAAAAACTCATAACATCTGCAAAAGACTCTGCCGAGGAATTTTTAATGCAGATTCGGATTCGCTGTGACAAATAACATGAGAGAAGAGATGTGTGATCATTTGTCGGTGCGTCAGTGAGGGTAGAGTGGGGTTGAAAGATCAAAAAAACTAATAACATTTTCAAAAGACCCTGTCGGATAATTTTGAATGCAGATTCGGATTCAGAGTAACCAATTACATACCTAATGAAATAGGTGATCATTTTTTTCTCCTTCTTCTGAGAGAGCGCAGTGGGGAAATTACCCTAATGAAAATTCCGATGGACTGTATTTTATAATGTAGATGAATTCCACAACACCCAAGAAGAACATCGCAGCAAATACTGATCGGACACTCAATTTTGCAGAGACTTATACGTTCTCACTGTTGTAACAAGTTCCTTTTTTCTCCTCCGCCAAATACCGACAGTTGGTGGTGGATGTGAAGTTAGCCACAGCCACAAGGTAAACTGAGAAAAATCTCGATTATTTGTTACAGTGTTATCAAGTTGTTTTATGAATATTTTTATGCAGATTTCAAGTGCATAATTAATGGATATTGAAAATTGAATAAGAAACCATCTGTAACCTCGTCAAGGGGGGGGGGGGAGGGGATGGAGTGATGTAAAAGAAAACGGTAAAATTCCTAACATCACAAGATTTTATCTTGAGGAATTCCAATTGAGATTCGGATCTCGATTCGGATTCGGGATTACAAATTACATATGAAATGAGGTGTGTGATCATTCGTCGCTGCGTCAGTGAGGGTGAAATGGTATAAACAGATTAAGAAGATTCATAACAGTTCCAAGAGACCATGTCAGGCAATTCTGTATACCTATTTTGAAATGTCTTAGATATTCGGGTTACCGAGGAGATTGCTCGTAAAGGCGCAAGCCGAGACATGCATCAATCACTCAGTTCGGTCGGTGTCAGCATATAAGCGCATGTCTGTAGTGTTGGTTGTCTAAATACCAATCCAGGCACGTGAGATCTTTGTACCGAATTCAACAACCGACTTGGTAGTACTAGTACTGTAGGTTTCTCGGGACTCCCAACAGTTGAGATAGCGAATGCCCTAACGAAAAATCAATATGCTGTAGGAAGCGCCATAGCAGTCAAGAATAATAGTCGTTCCATTCCCGCTGAGGCTTGACTTTGACAAATGATTCATGATCCAAGTCATGATCATTTCATATGTTATCTGTCACCCTTTATCCAAGTTTTCATTCAAAAATGCCCGACATAATCTTTTGAGAATGTTATGGATTTTTGGAATCTCTTTAATGCACTCCACTTTTACTGATGCACCGACAAATTTTCACACACCTCATTTTATAGTAGGAGAGCCCACGATGCTAAATTGGGATATACTCATAGAGACCTATTGGGTTGCGAAGCTTAGATGATAAAAAGAAAAAATGTTATATAATGTATACCTTTTCATCGGTGGGGGGAGCGGCTATAGACTTTCAAAAATGTAAAAAAACTATTGCATGGACATACTCGAGCGCGTCAGATATTGATATCATCTATGTCCTACATATTTTTAAAAATGTACGTATGTTAATCTGATCGTTTCCATGGTGGGGGTGGTCGTACGTTAGGGTTGAAAATGAAAAAAAAATTCTCTCGAGCGCGTCTGATTTTTTGAGGGGATGTTGAGAAGCTCTTATATAATAATCTGACGGTTTGGATGTGACGCAGACTCGCGGCTGTTATTAGAATGTGAAAAAAAAAATCGTCATTTTGAAATACACAAGCGCGTCAGATGAAGATATATATATATATATATATATATATATATATATATATATACCGTGTGACACAGACTCATGGTACACCCCCGTTTTCCTACCTCATTTTTCATCATTTTGCAAGAGGAATGACGTGGTATAAGTTTGTCCGTCGAATTCTGAAACACCCTGTATATATACCGTGTGACACAGACTCGTGGTACACCCCCGTTTTCTCCTTTGTTTTTCTAGCTATATTTTTGAAATTCGGAACATTGAATATGCTCACTGAACAGCATTTCTCGACATATCTGAAAGAAGAAAACAACTTTCAATTTTTCCGGAAATGACATCAACTTTCGATTCTTGAATGGGATAAGTATCCTGTATGTTGTTACATGATCGGCTACGGATGATCATGAGGAATCCAACGATACCAGGTTTGATGATGTTATCTTCAATGACTGCGGAGATATCGCAATTTATATTATCCATAAGCTCAACGAGTAGGAGAGAGAAACTTTTTCTGGCGGGTCAATCCAATTTTCTCTGGAAGTTTTTTTCTTCTTTCAGATATGTCGAGAAATGCTGTTCAGTGAGCATATTCAATGTTCCGAATTTCAAAAATATAGCTAGAAAAACAAAGGAGAAAACGGGGGTGTACCATGAGTCTGTGTCACACGGTATATATATATATATATATATATATCATGCCAATTTGATTTTTTTTTTATCGTTAAGTAATTGAAAATCTCAGGAAAAAGCATGCAAATAAAAAAAGTGTAGTTTTTTTTAGTAGAATACTTGTATTTATAAGAAAATAATTATAAGCTATTAAAATTTTAAAACGTTGGATATTCGTTGGAAACAATATCATGCCACCAACAAGTCTGTGTGATCAACTGTCATAGCATCGTGGCAACAAAAACCAGAGTGGGGACGGAGTGAGAGAGCAATAGATAGAGAAAGAATGAGAGGGAAATAGAAACGTGGAGAGGGGAATATAGGCATCACGTAGTTGCACGCATTAAACTTTATCGATTAATTTTCATTATTTTAGCTTGTGAAAATCGACAGATTATATATTTTTTGCAGTTCTTGAAATATTTCCTTCAAAATAAAAATAAAATTAGCCACGCTCGAGAATGTCGAGATGACGTTTTCTTACAAGTTTGTAGCCCTCCTTCTTCTTTAGGTCATTCTCGGATTGTCAGATTAGTGGAATATACACGTTTTAGGATGTAACTAACTCACCCTACCTTAATCTGAGTCGTCGAGAATTTCAGATGATCAATTTTTTTTTACTAATCTGATCCTTTATCCTTGAAGGGCGGCCATATATATAGGGCTCATATTCATATGGTGGAAGTACTTAACCGGGTACAAGGTACCCCTCTGTATATTATTCTGCCGCGCTTTAGTGAATCCCGAGATCCCCGCTTGAGCTCCCCTATTATTATATGTAATTTGTCTCACTGAATAATCTGGTGAATTTTTTTCAGTATATCTGATCGCTGTGACTGACTTCACACCCGTAGAAAAATATTAGTTTAAGAAATTAGGATTCATTACATTTATTTATAACTGATCGTGAAATTGAAACGTTAACATCCAGAAAATTATTTGTTTATCGCCCTCACCGGTCGTAGAGTGAATTTTATGCTCGCACAGGCATAAAGTAAAATGTTGTGGATAACTGAGCAATTAAGTAAAATATAATAATGAACTTGTATGACATGAAATGATTAATATGGATTAGGTTTTTGCATGTTCGCTCCAAAATTATGGCACCAATCTTCTTCATTTTAGCATGAGCTCTATGTCTAGGTCAGCGGTTCCCAAAGTTGTCTGAACTACGACCCATCTAAAACAAGTTACAATGCTCAGAACCAACCACTAGGAAATTCAACCGTGACCAATATGAATATAAATGATTTTCTTAATAAAAAACAAAGATTAAATAAGTTTTAATAATCAATCGAATAACTACATCAAAAAGTAATTTCATTGAGAATAATGAAATTGTTTCCTATGTTTCCCCATTACAGTTTTGAGATCAACTTCAACTCGAATTACTAATCTCAGTGAGTTTGATATGTCCAATTCATTTCGTTATTCGCAGGGCGCACTAAAAAATCACTTGCGACCCACCAGTGGGTCGCGACCCACAGTTTGGGAAACTCCGGTCTAGGTACAAGCATTAAAACACCGAATCTCCCACTAGCAAAAACTAACAAAAAGAATACAAAACCGCGATAATGACAAACGGTATTTACTGTAAACAAATTTCACACCAACTGCGGAGAAACTAAAAATACATTTACAAACAAATGAGTGATTTATACGTCAGGTATTCATTGATAGTAAGCGTTTTCTATGTGTGCGTTACATGTGATGTTTTTTTACTCATTTTTACATTCTGAAAATTTAGGGAATGGTTTTGAAGGTCGGGAGACTTTCGCAAATCCCTGTTAGGATACAGTTTATAGGGCGTGTAGACTGACGCGCCTGGCGCATCATTCTTACGACATGTGAAGTTGGCGCATCATTCTTACGACATGTGAAGTTTCAGTTCACAGGCCAGGCGTGTCACTCTTTCACACGTCGTGTATTGACACCTTTAGGTTTGTTTCGGTTCTTTCAGTTAACAGATGATGTACCAGTTCAAAGCAGTCGGCTCGCGAAAACCTAATGATCCAATATGATGTTACCCTTCTGAGAGTCTGAGACCGTTCTGGTCTGAAAGCTTGTTTTTATTGCGAACAAAGCGAGCCTACTGTGCAAAGCTAGTCTCGACTTGACTTGCTGCTTCAAATTTTTTCGCCCTATTTATGAAAATTCACACGTAAAGTGTCATGTGAGACATACAAGGTCGCACATAATTTGTATCCATATTGGTCTCCGAATGCGCTTTAAAATGCATGGGAATGAAAAGTCCTTGGCCAGTTAGACCACCTGAACATGTTGGCCTGGTATATTGTGAGTCTAGTTTGGTCTCACATATAATTATCCAAATTTAAAATTCTTTTTTCGGATTGTGTTGATTTTAATGAGTTATTTTAGAACAATTGGTATTGAATAATGAAAATAAGTGTTCTGAATAATTTCACCATGAAAACGAAGTTTCATGAACATTATGTTCGAAAAAAAAGCATTCCGAATAAAAAAAATTTTCACATGCTTTATATTTTGAAGTACCTACTCCTGAGTTGTTTTTCGTTGTGCCTCAATTCTGCCCACTTCATATTTCAATTTCCCAAAACAAATAACACAACTTCCGCCGTCCACTTCGACCAAGATATTCCAACTACGTTCAGATGTTCAATAAAATGATACAGGTGTTCGGTCATCATTCAGTTGATGGAGTCCTTATATCACTTCTCCCCTGAATCCAGTAATACTGATATTCTCATTTGCAATATTATTGGAGCCAACAAAAGCGTTGATGAAACAGGTACCACTTCAAAGATAACCGAAGTGATGTATTGTAACTTTTCATTTGGGCGGAAACTTTTGGATTTATTGATATCAACTACCGTTTTCAGTTCTTGAATATCTCACCATGACTTTGGACCCTTTGCACCAGCACTCGAATTCCCTTCTTCCAGTATGATGACATGTTGTGCATTTTATATTCAATATTTCCATTTTGGTCACAAACTTATTTTTTTGATCAATTGAACTTTTAATTTCTATTACCAAAAAAAACTTTCAATTGTTTTTTTTTTTTGGATTTGAGTGCCTCATTTGATTCGGAATTCGATCCAATTGTTTACGATAATTGATTCGTTTATTAAAACTCCAAACAACACTTCACTACTTTTTTTACAACTCTTTATCACAATACAATACAATCACTTAAATTGCTCAGCTAAACTATCCAACACTCTGTATTAAAAACTCTGAGATACTCTCTGTAATAGAAATTCTCCCGTATTCATACCCGCTCACATTCATGGAGAATCCTCCAAACAAATCCCGATGATCGACCATTCCACACTTGACGAGAAATCACTCGTAAACGATCTTCCTTCGAACCGTCGCGTCACACTAATTTGGTTTATAAGCCACAGGGCCGGCGCAAGGAACTTCTGTAACACAATTATTTGAAGAGTTTCCATCTCTATTTTGCATTTCGATTACCTGCTGCTAATTCATGTTCAAAGTTTGAGAGTTATATATTTGATTGTTTTACCATGTAATTTAGTGTTTAAATTGAATTCTTTTCCATCTTACAATTTTTTTGCAACAGGTTTCAATAAAGATATTTCCATAGACAATGGCAGTCCGAACCAATATCATTGAGTATGGAAGGTAAATATTCTCTGAATGTTTTTTGAGGAAGAGGAAATTTCCTTAAACTCATTTTTCGGAATTTCCCCTTGAAATGCAAAAGATAAAACTTCTTATATTATCTGTTTTTAGGACAAATGGGTATATTTGCCCCGATACAAATTGCAATATCATAAAAGAGCAAAATTGACTGCCTATTTTGTCAGTTACGTATCGCATTTCTTATCAATTTACGATTCTACAAGGCCATTTATCAGAAATATGTATATCCTTTTCTGCCTCCATATCCCGCCCACTGTACTCGGCATTATTATGTATTTTCTTTTACCATTCTGTATATTTATTCTGCACCCTTTCTCTTATCTTCAGATTGCAGCGGGCCCTTGTTTTTTTTTCCACTCCTATGGGAATCTGGCATAACTGGACGTCATAATACTATTTTTCCTGAACCTCCCCATTGTTGGTATCTGAAGCAATCGTGACCTGGAACCCAAGAGAGTCAATCGATGTATATTGTCGAGGTACCTAAGAATTTTCGAAACAATCTCGTGTGCCCTAAATCAATCCTGAAACTTCATTTTGTGACCATATTGTCTAACAGCATATCATGTAGAGTCTGGTCAGCCGTCATGTCTCAAGGATAACACACAACCAGACTAGGCTTTCAAAGCCGATATTTTTTATTTTGCTCCCTGTGACTATATCCGGTGCCATCAGTACGACACCTTCAGTAGTCATGGAATTCCTCCTAGACCTATCACCTCTCCACATCTCTTTGGAGATGATGGCTAGTGACAACATACAGAATTATGCATAACGCTAATGCACATCACAGTAGTAAACTAATAGTTAACACTGAAAGAAGTATTCTGGGAATGACCTCTTATTTAATGCCTCCAAAAATTAACTATGATCTGCCTCATACAGTCCTCTTCTCGAGTAGAGATTACTGGGCCCTCGTGGAGGGGGAAATACTAAGAGCAGGTAACTATGATAAACGATGGATCAATAGTACCTTCCGGTTCTGGTTTGTAGTTTGGGTGTTTAATGTATCAATACCCAGACGACAAGAAAAAACTCAGACTTTTGGCCAAGTCTACCAGGATTGGCCTTTTCTATTTCTTCGAAGAATGTCGCCAAACAACTGTTGACTCGAGGTTAGACTAATAGCAGGAATGACCTTCGTTATCTAACATGTCTACTCACACTGGAATCTAAATCATAATATGAACTCGGCTCTCGGAAGATTCGACTTGCCGTCATTGTTAAGAAAATGAAACAACAGAGCACATACTATGTGCCTGCCCTGCCGCGTCCCGAATCCAATATTTATATATGATAGGTCCATATTCTCGCAGTGGAAGTGATCATTCAGTAAAAAAAACAGATCCATGTCGTTTTCATGAAAGACTTATATTTGGAAGTCAAGAATCATACATATATGTTTCGTGGAGACGACTTGGATCTGTTTTTCCTACTTCCCAATATTTGACAGACTATCACTCTATTAGTATAACTACTTTTCTTCGGGCTTGAAGGCCGTCGTCTTTTGGAATTACTTCCTCCGACGTTGTTTGAAAGTAACTTCCTCCGTCGTTTTTTGGAAGTGATTCCAAAAAACGACGGCCTTCAAGCCCGAAGAAAAGTAGTTATACTAATAACCTCGGCCGCGAAAGCCTTAACCATTTTGTCAGACTATCACTCTCTTCTTTGAACCTGACGATCCCCAACGAACAAACTGATCGCATTCTTAAAGAAAATGGGTTCATTTGGCAGTATTGGAATTGGCTTGAGCCACAGTGGAGGGTCGAATAGACCCATCCCTTAGAACTTAAATCCAATCCCATGTAGGCTCTATAAACTCCTTGCATTTTTTCTAATGACAACATATCATATATGAATCATTTATTTCCCAATCAACGGGACTAAATATTTAAAATATACATTGGTGCACATTATCATTGGTAACATATACAAATGTAATATGTCTGTGTTATACATCATTCTGAAGATCTCATCAGGTAGAATATCTTTCAATATTTCGAATGAATCCAGTGATTCAAATCGAAATGGTTGGTGGCAATTGAAGCAATTCTCAATGCATATCACAATGATTTTGATGTCAGTAACTCTGCCAGTTTCACATTTCGACACAACATACAAAACTAGACTCTGTGAGATAATGTTTGGAGAAGGCTTGTGAAAAAGAAAGCAGAGTAGTTTCCAGAACGTCGCCAAGGGAAGTATAAAGTATTTTTTAATTTTTTTTCAACATCAATCTGTAAATTCGCAGAGAATTGGATACACAACTGAAAAATTATTCAGTGAATTTTGTTTTTTCGTAATATTGCTGTTACGTATCGGGACAAATATACCAATTTGTCCTTTGAACATATTATAAGAATTTTAAGCTTTTTAATTTTCAGGGGAAAGAAAACCCAAAAATGGTTTTCAAAACTCATCCACCCCCTCGGATAACTTTCAGATAACATTAACAATGTGTAGGTTCCCTATTTCGGGTTGCCATTTGAAAAAAAAAACGGGTTGGCTAGGGGAGTGCGCATTTTTCAGTCGTGAAAATAATACTCATGAACTTTTACTGATAAATTACAATATTTCCATTCCTATCGATAATATTCGGGGTCGAATTGTAATGATTGTTGAAATGACTGTTGATTCGAATAATCTGTAATTATGTACTTTACAAAGTCTTGAGATCGTTCAAATTACATGTAATCCCATATGTGCCCATGGCATGCATGTGCCGTTTGGAAATTGAATATGAATTTTGCTCGAATGTAATGAGTAATGTTCCCCCATGAAAAACTTTTCGTTTTTTGAATTTAGGAAGATCTGTATTCGTTGGGACACATTTGTATGAATTTCAGGAAATCGTTATATCGTAATTATGGAAAATGTGATTGCGTCCTATAAAATGTTATGAACTAAAAAAAGTTTGAATTTCTCAATAGATTCCAATCGAGAACACTCATTTTTTATTCTCGTACTTCAGGTATGGAAATAATCGATATTTTTATTTTTCAACGGTGTTTGGCAACGGTGCGTCAACTTATCTCTTCTGCGAACCGCGAGCGTCGAGCCTCAATCGTTGCACAGCGAAAAGCGACACTAGCAACTAGCAACAGCCGAATAACCCCAGCAGAGCAAGCATCCCACGGCTTTCTACGTTCTATTAGTCGTTTCTGTTTCACTGTACTGCGCAATACCTAAAGCAATGTTGGCAGATGCTTCTCTGAATTTATATAAGATACGAACATTGAATGAAACAAAAAAGAAATTATGAAAGTGACGTATGTGCACGGGAGTATTATAGGTTAGGTTCATTGAAATATATACGTTAGACTACCACTGTGAATTCTTGACCCGGTACATATAATCAAATGAATCATGATTCCGAAAACTCTTCTCGATGCATTTAAAATATCTTCCGAATGGCTGAAGCCTCTCGGGATACAATTTCCCATACCTACTTGGCAGGAGTAGCATTTCATCAAATCATTATTTATTTATGCTCTTGTGAATTTGACAATTTGTTATTTTGTAAAATCATAGCTCACTTTGAAACAATTGAGTCATTTCAGTACTAACGGAAATTGAACTAATATATTGAAAGTTATTTTTCGTCAAATATTTCGTACAATACTTGTATTGTAATTAAAAGCTGAATTCGTTAAAACAGTGGCTACTAGAGGCCTATGTTGAAAAAAATAAGTTGACCATGGAATTTAATGATTGAAACGTGGCATTGAAAATTGGTTCATACAAGGTTATTAAAATTATGAAAAAATATTTGCAGTTCCTCTGACTTCTTCTAGACTACACTGACGGGAAAAACGCCGAGAAACGTGTATTGTATATAGGTGAATTTGTTATGGAAGTGTCCACAAATATCGATGGAAAAAATAGAGGTCCCTATTGAAAAAAATAAAAATAATGATGGAATATAATGAAAGAAAATTGGTTTTATAACAAATATGAAACAGTATTGAAAGTTCCCCTGACTTTCAAAATAGAGGCGGTAGAACAATGAAATTCGACTAGTTTAGTTTTTTGTAAATATTTCAAAAACAGCCATTGATATTTGCGATCTGAGAAGAGATTATTATCACTCTCCAAAATAGACAATTTTTGGCCGATTAGACCGACCTTGTAGATCTCACTGTTTAGGAGATAAAAATAGTGGGATCAGCTGAAAAAACGGCATGTGTAAGAGGGAGTTGGCCAATGAAAGGAATGACCTAAAATGTTTCCATGCGATGAAAACAAACTAAAATATTGAATATTCGAGATTACTTGCTTCGCACAGTGCTATGGAAGGTAATATTTTTAATTGAAATAGGCAATTCGAATACTAGTGAAAATTAATAACTGTTTGCTTTGTTTTTTTTTTCAATATACTGGAATCATCTTTCATATGCCGACCAGCGAATATTTTTTCTCCCAATACATCAATGTTCTTCAACTGAACAAATTCTCCTCAGATAAGGTCGATTACGGAAAGGGCTGTTAAGATGACGTAATTCCACACTAATTTTTGGTTAGGAATCAAGGGATTCTGTTCCTAACATAATGATAAAATGGATGATTTGGAACAAAAAAATTATTCAAGAGATTCAATGTCCTTGATCCTTTTCGAAGACTCAAGAATATTTTCGCAAATTTCAAGCTGTTCTGTTCAACTTGGCAACAGCGCGATGCAGGCTTTCCTGACGACCGAGTCTTACCGTCTCGAGTCCGATTTTCTAGCCTGGCTGGTGGCTTTCTACTGCGTGTTGCCCCGGTCGAACTACGCATTTCGATAGTACCGAAGGGTAAGCGTTTATTTTTTTTATTTCTCAAAGAAAACGTAGTGAAGTATTCGTTTCTGTCCTGAATTTACCCGGTATTTTCACTGACGTTCACCGATAGGTGTGTAATGTCAGATGTGCGGTGACCGGCATTTGTTTTCAACCAGTTCCGGTGCATCGTTGATTCAATGTCGAGTGCATTTTCAAAAATCGATGGCAAGTAGGTGATTTGAAGTGAAAATGCAGTACTGTTCGACTTCAAATGATTGCATTTTAGCACTGGTTGTAATGAATGGTATACAGTGTTGAATATTATTGCATGGTGTTTGATCATTATCCTTCCCAAGGTGAATCTATTCACTATAAATTTGTGATAAGATATACAATAACCGATCTACCCTTACAATTTTTAGAAATCTGCTTTTTTTCAAAAATTTCAAAAATGTTACCTCTAACATGTGATAGTCATTGACACTAACAAGAAAAATTATATAAGGTGGAAATGAATTTAAAACAGAGTGTCAGTAAATGAAAGGTCCAATTGAAAAATCAGCTTGCCGTAGATCTTATACGTAATATGAATTCAGACTGTTTTTTATTTAAGAATTACTTTTTTTTGCCGAAAGGTGTAAACTTGAGCGAACTTTTATACTACATAAAAATATATAAATCATTTCACACAGGAACGCATAAAATATGAACTTGATTTCGTTTTTCAATTGACAAAAATTTGTAGAAATATACAAGATTGAGATAATTGATCTTCGAAATCATACCGGTATACCTATCTACCTACATTTATCAACATTCACTTAAACTCGCATCAATATACAACTCGTTTTGTAACAAATAAGATGAGAAGAGCTTGTCCTTAGAGGAAGCGGGATGATACATTCAACAATTCTTAGATACCTATTGTAAGTTCATTAGTTACTTTCAGAAGTGAGTTCTTGTTGTTCAGGAATAATTTTTTTGTCCGTGGAAGCAGTTTGACTTGCCCTTTCCTTCTAGCCATCGGACAGTACTTCATCCTCTTGGGCCTATTGGTTAGTTTCGGTTGCGTGCAGTGGTGGAGACTGTGGAGGTAGTGGATTATAGTCAGGTTTTACTTATCGAATATTGCATAGTTATATGTATAATGCATAACTTAAATAACGAAATGT
Organism: Zygogramma bicolorata; assembly: GCA_032362365.1. NCBI lineage: Eukaryota > Metazoa > Arthropoda > Insecta > Coleoptera > Chrysomelidae > Zygogramma > Zygogramma bicolorata. The sequence goes on from JAVJAQ010003840.1 coordinate 436,200, forward strand.
TAGTTTTTCCAGGTAAAAATTTTCACTTATCGACAGAGGTCCCAAACGGTCATTAATGAAAACATATTCGAAAAGGAAAAAAATATTGAGGAAAAAATTCTAACTTAATTTCAATTTCTCTTCATTGAGGTGCCAACTTGGTTAGCGAACAACGCGTTGAGTGCGTGTGATATCAGGGTGGTGCAAGCTTGATTAATAAAAAAAATCACTTCATGTCTAAGTAGTTCCAATATTATTTTATCTTAACTGAATAACAACTGAAGAGAATGGGTTTAAAAGACAATAACTAAAAGTGTTCTCACCGTAAATGTCAATTACTTTACCACTGTCAATAACTGGTGCGTTTACCTTGAATTAATTGGTCAAAAATTAAAAAATTGTTTTAACCGAAAAAAATTTAACTACTTCCATGGTGTCTGTAGGTGTTCGTTCATTTTCATTATTGAATTTGTTTTTCATTTTTCAACTTATCGAAAGATTCTGTGAAGTCAACAGGTGGTGGTTTCCTTCATACTTTTCTGCTTAGTTTTCTCGATTTGAAGAAACATTCACATCGAACAAGTTTTTCATCGCGAAAACTTCTTGAAAATAATACCACTGGACTGGACAGTTACTGTTGATCATCCACATAAAATCACATACAACTTAAAAAAAACCTACAAGTTTTCAAAATTGAAAACCAAAAAGTAGGACTTTTCTAAAACCGTGCCAAACACGTTTCTATTACCGTAATAGTCAATACTTGCTTGTTATTAGCTGTTAGGAGCTGAAATCCACTTGTAAAGTAGAACAATCTGGTTGTTAAATTTTTGCTATTTGATTTTTCTTCCCTTGGATAATTCATGGAAATATTTCATTTCATATTCAACTGATCATTCTATTCACTTGTTGAAACCGAAAAAAGGACCCATTTTAGTTTTTCGAACCAATACGTTTTTTGACGGGTTTCGGAAGAGTTAGTAATCCAGAATCCAGAGTGTGGAAGTTGGAGCAAATATTTACCTATTTACCATAACATTTGTTTGCTCAACCTTCAAAGAGAAAGTATGACAACATGACCATAATCTTTTTTTTCCATCCACTGAGAAGCTTGAAGGATAGTTTTCTGTTAACGAAATGCTTGTCTGGGATTTTTGAAGTGAACTGATTTATTCTGGTTGAAAGGAATTTCAAAACAAACAGCTCTCTATTTTCTCCTTTATGTTGTTTGGAAATATCCCATACCTGAATGATTGAAGTTACGTATGTTTATACACGTTCGGAGGAAGAAAAAATGACTTTTACAGATAACAGAAACAAGTTTAGAAAGGTAACAGCATACTTGTATATGACTACCAAAAATTACTGTGCCACATCTCTCTAGCGGTTGTTCAACTCAACTAAATAACAAAATTGGATGTATTAGAAAAAAATTCGAAAACTACAATGCAGAATTTTGTATAATCGCCGAGTTAATGACAGATTTTGCTTAAGTATTTGGATCGATTGAATCAAACCAGAAATAATGAAAACCTATCACGAGAGCAAATCGCAACATATTTTATTTTACTCTAATCTATATTATCGTCATTGAATGCAAAGGTATTTTTTCATAGTTATTATTCAAATCCATAAAATATTAAGTATATGAAACTGAAAAATTTGGAAGGGAAAATCATACTCGCAAAATGCTTCACCAGGGGTCGAAAGGAAATCTCGGCTTTACGTTAGCAGAGATCAAAGGAGTGAAAGCTGCAAGGTAATTATTATTTTATTCGATATATTTAGGTCCATAACAGCTATGTATAATTAATACACACGGCAGTTTATAATAAACCAAAACCTAACCTATACTACCTATACTCTTTTCTACGCGTGAATGATTGATTTAATATATAACAAAAAATCATGCATATTCCCCATTACCCTAACACCAAACTGATATTATTGGCACTCGCAACAAGAGTAGCATCTTCAGGAATACGTACATAGTATTGATTTTCTTCTCCTGGAGATGCTAACCTTGTGAGCTAAGCGCTCGCTGATTGCAAGTAATATCAGTGTCACCAAACTGATATTATTTGCACTCGGTACACATTTTGCTAAATATGTTAGCATCTTCAGGAGAAAAAATAGATACTATCGATTCGTGAAGATGCCAACCGAGGGGTATTTAACTCATGTATAATTTGTACACCAAATTTCCGAATAAGGGGTTTAATCCTGGATTTCAAATGAATTTTAGGACTTTATGGCTTTCAGGGTGGATTTCTGGATTTTCACGTGGATTCACGAGATTTCTAGTAAATTTTGTATACTAGATTTCTGAAGTGAAACACCTCTCGATCTTAACCGAAAGCGAAACGCGCGTCTAGTGCAAATAATATCAGTTTTGTGTTGAGGTAATTGATCTTTACAAAAAGTTTTTATTTTTATACGAAATGTGACGTCAAGTACAGCTTATCCAATCCATCTTGCCGAAGAACTTATGTATGTATATGCCCAGCAATCTCTTTGAAGTAGAGTAAGATAAAAACCTATTATATGTGTTGAAATTCATTCTGAGTAGGTGTTTTTTCTTTCTTCATGGTCTGCACTACCAGTTCTCAAGAATTCATTTTCTACATGAACTTTTGAGCAAAAGAAGAGTAGGAAGATCCTTGATTTCGCCATAAATTCCTTACAAATGAACTTCGCAAACAAAATGTGCTGGACCGTCTTGAATCCTCATTATGTGTTCCACATAATTGTTTACTTCCAGAAACCTTTTTTCCTAACTGCACCCTGTGAGCTCAATGAGGATTTTATTCGTGATTCAACATTCGATAGTGAAACATGACATTTTGAAAGCTTCATCATCACGAAAGATGCAGTTCTTGTTGGGGTTGGGGACTGTTAAATGGATCTGCCTTCAACAATCTTTTGAAGATAACTTCTGATCGCTTCTAATGGAAGTTCGATGTAGCACACACTGTGTATGTTACTGTTCATTTCTGTTGGTGAATCCTCATGTGTTTTACCTGTCCGACCAAAAATTACTAAATAGATAGTCATGCCGATCGAGTGAATGAAAATCGCTTCGATGCATGGAAATTTTGAAAATGACATGAAGAGTAAAAATTGGAAACGATAAGATAGGAACCTTCGGTGAAAAGGTTGAGACTTTTCGTCGAGATCAATTACCTAACACCAAACTGATATCATTTGCACTCGACGCGCGTTTCGCTAACAAATTTAGCATCTTCAAGAGAATAGAACTGACAAAAAAATAAACTCACGGTAACGTTAGTACACGTGAAAAATAAAAAATAAATCTTATATTTGACAAACGTTAATGCAGTTATAGGATTAGTTAAATAATGCAGTAACATTAGTTAAAAATATAAGTGGTAGGAAAATATGAGAAATTTCATTTCTAATTTTTTATGATGATACCATAACACGCCTGAAGAAGCTATTTTGTAGTGAAACGCGTGTGGCGGTTTTGTGAAACGTCTGGCGAAGAATGATACAAAGTGTTTCTTGATTACGGCAAAGTTCTGAAGACTCGATAATGTACTTTCGGTTCCATCCTGTTCTAGCTTTGTTTTCATGTACAATACACATACGCATTTACCTCGATGGAATCGCGAGAACTAACCTTTCCAATAAATTGCACCTTGACGGTAATTATAGGTAAAGAACATGAATTGACTGTCATAAGCAACTCTCTTCTCTGACCTAGCGTTTTAAATTTCAAGGTCGAATGATCTTACTGTGTTTCTTGATCGAGATTTTTATTCAACTGAAATCTTTCGAGAACTGAATAGCCACCGTAATTTGTACGGATTTTTTGGTAACCTTCACTGGTATTTTTCAAATAGCAACTGCAATAGCAGGTTGATGAAACTTCTCCTGCAAAAAAAAGTTTCTGCAATAGGTTGAAACGTAAAATTCAGATCTGAGAAGCTCTATATTCTATATGAATCAAATGAGTTTTATGGGTATTCCGAGTATTCAAAATCATAATTTTTGAGAAATGCCTAATGTTTTTATGAAACCTACCAAGATTTCAAGATCTGTCCTAAGTTTTCTAAAAATAAAGTAAAGTTTTCACCACATGGATATGAAATTGTTTGAACATCCACACTCACTGAAAACGGGCATTATTCAAAGACAATCCCTTCAAAACATTTTTGATAATAGGTACGAAATATAAGGTGAATTCATCAAACTTCAAGTTACCATTGAACACTATATTGAAAATGTTAATTGAAATTATGGCCCTCAATTTGGATTGATTGATAGAGCGCTTCGAATAATAAAATGACGTTAGACTTGTCATATAACGTGATTTTGACGTCAAACCCTTTGGGTTTTGGTTCCTATAAGCTCGAAAGTTGATCCGTATGTTCTTCTACTGTTCAACTTGTCCATTTTATCTTGGCACAAAAATGATGTCGTATTTCGCACTGTGGGACAAGCAGCCATATGAAATCTACACGAAGTTCAATGCGCAACATGGAACGAATTTCCGTGCCAAGTTGGAATAGATAAGCTGTACAGGTGTGTCTACTCTCTTTCACCCGCACGGTCAAGTTGTACTGCAATCTAAGTGTAATGAGACAAGTTTTCGAACAAACCGACATCAATATACAGGGTGTTCGAGAAAACGATTGCTAAATTGATATGAAAGATGTTTCTTCTAAATTATTTTATAGTTCGTGTGCTGAACTTTTTCTGAAGATGAGAAGAACCTAGAAAACATTCTCCTCCATAACTTCTGGTATAGAAAATATCAATATATATGAAACTGATTCGAATGGATAAATTACTATTTTTTAATAGTAAACTTTATTATTCGGTGGCTTGCAGTAGCAAAACATTCTTGAGCATCATGGTCAAAAAAAGCTGCTCAATAGGATTAAAACCTTGGCGGGCTCTCAAATATGAGTAAAATTCCGTGTTTTTCCGTATGAGAGTTTCAACGTCCATAAGATAGGGACGCCAAAGGTTCAAATTCAATAATAGAGGAGAGTTCCGAAAAGTCAGAGCTAATGATTGACGGTTCGACATCGCTTCATTCAATTAATATAGTTTCATTAGTTGAACCTCATTCAAAGTTGAACCAAGTCAGAGCCTTGCAGCAGAGGACACCTCGGCCAATGTCGCATCATCTTTGAAAATGTATGCGGCAGATGTAGACGAAACGTCGAGCTCAAAAACCTGCAATCCACGTCTCAGTGAATGGGAAACACCTAACCCCTTAGAGACATAGTGAGCCTCGCGATGATTGGAAAAAATTTATATTGATATATCTTCTGCTGGAAGAAATTGGCGATTGAGACATGTGAGCCATTTTCCTTGTTCGTTTATATGTTCAGTTTGAAAGTTTTCTTATTCCAAAAATAACTTTCTTTTCATACGAAGGTAGTAGTCCATACTCAAAGTGGAAGAACAATTTTAATGAAAAAGGAAACACGAAGTCATCTCCACAAAATATTTAATTCTTACAGGAACAATGTCCTAGCTAAGACATGTTTCGAACATATATATGTTCATCTTCAGTTAGGTACAAAAATCGAGGAAAGTTGGGAGATCAAAAAATAACAAACTACATATTAAGTATCATTAAACTACTACCAGGACCCAAGTTATGATACATTCAATATCATTCTGGGGGTCCACCCCTATTTTATAACAAACATTTCAACTTCTTGAACCACTTTGGGGTTCCTGGTAGTAGTTTAATGATACTTAATATGTAGTTTGTAATATTTTGATCTCCCCACTTTCCTCGATTTTTGTACCTAACTGAAGATGAACATATATATATTTTCGAAACATGTCATGAACTAGCAGATTGTTGATTCATTGTTTCACTACACTAGATTATTTACAGATATGATTCGCTACCTTATACTTGATCTTTCAAGTAGTTGTATCTTTCCACAATCATGATTCAAGAACTGGTAAAAATTGCATTGCATCAATATTGTATGATGGCCAGATAGGATCATTGATGTAGCATGAATGCTTATGTACCTACTCTTCAACGGTATGGTAAAACATTGTAATAATTTTGTTCCCATCATGTTATGAAACCCGAAAACATCTAGAAAACGATTTTTTCAAATATACTTCTCCAGAGATTGCAAGTAAAATGTTTGGATTATAATTTATACGACAGTTTGTTTTAAATATACATATATTTTTTACGAACTCACAAGTATTCTTGATGCTCGTTGTATTTTCCATACAGTGCGGTCGCAAATAGTTTTTACACTCATCAGTTTTTGAGGTGTTCGAGACACCTTGTTGAAAAGATTTTTCGTTTTTCTATCCAACACTTTCTCATATCTGAAAGTCTAATTGCAATCGAAACGTTGGGGTCGTTGGCTCGAAGAGTGCAAATATCAGCTATCTACGAAATCATGTATTATTACTGCAAAAATGGAAATAAAATGGTTGAATTTGTGATGTGAAATTAGTATAACTTTCGTCATCAGGAGAATGAGAAAAACAAAAAATGGTTTGAACACCGCTGGAGCGCACTTCAGATGAACAAAATATCAATTACCAATTAAAAATATAGTTCAGGAAGTATGAAAGAGTTGCGTTATATGTCGGTGTTCTAAAAATAATTTCACCCTTTGCCAGTTTTTTAAATGGCCATTTTTTTATCGAATAGCTTCAAAAATGGTTATCGACACTTGGGAGTTCCAAGCAGTCGAGATTCTATTTGTAATAGTGGTATTAATGATATTTTTACATACCAAACGCCATATACTTCAATCGAATTCTTCAGCAAGTAAGGATTATTATACTCCCTGCGCCATACCTCAGGAGCAGCATACATTCGCGGACTCTTCAACCCAGAAACGTGGCAGATAATTTCCCAGCGCGACAACGATAATTTCATGCTAAAAATCTAAGCCCCGTTGGGGAATCGAACCTCCGCCTCTCGGTCAGAAGCCGATACAACGATAATTTCATGCTAAAAATCTAAGCCTCGTTGAGGAATCGAACCTCCGCCTCTCGGTCAGAAGCCGATATATACGATGTGATACTAAGGACCGGTTTTTCAATGCGAGATATCTATCAGATAAAAATAACCAAAAATTTTCATCCTCATCACTGCCAAACATCACTCACGCGCACCTCTCATTTCTTTCATCTAACTGACAGATAACTCATGTATTCTTTTATTGAAAAACTGGCCCTAAATCATTTTCTTTGATTTTGACTATACTTTGAAAATCAGATTTTTCCTTATATGTGACGTCAACAACGACTACAGAAGCGCGTGAGAGATACCACAGCTAAGAACTCCACACAGAAACGAGTACAGATTTATTCAACGTTTGATTATTCACAAAATATGGCTATTTGAAGGTTACCCATCTAGTCTTTTTGTGGAATATCCAGAAGCGATGTAAAAGTTATTTGTGAATGAGAGCAAAGTATTATATTTAGGAGAATGATACCAGTTCACAACAATAACACACACAACTCTGAGTATAGTTTCAATATAAACAAACCTGTCAGCCCTTCATCACTTGTGTATTAATTATTACTGCTATACAGAAGCTGTAGCGTCCAACACATGGGTACTCATAACAAGTAACAAGACTTAATTATTAAAATCATTAATTTTTCTACTCCCACTCATGAACATGCTAATTTCTTCTGTCTACACGATGGATAGACAAAAGATTCCAATGAAATGAACTGTTATGGTCGTATAAACAAGCAAGGTAGAATATGAATTTCACCGACCACAGAAAACGAAAAAGTTACAGCAGCAATCAACCACTCTGAAACATCGTTATTGTGTACCGTCATCCAATACATATATTTTATGCCCTGAATAATGTGTGAGTTCAGAAAGGGATTTGTAAACGAAACTCCAAAAAATATTCGTTTGGAGGCACTTGTTATCAAAATAATTGTAATTGCGCCGAGAATAGTTCACTCAGGTTTTCTCCTACTTACATTTTGTAATAATTTAAGTCCAGAGCCCCCTGAAAATATTTGTATGGGTGCCCTCGCGACTATTGCAACGGCAGCGGTTTGCTTCTGTCTATAAATCCGGCTTGAGTTTTTGAGTTATGAGCAGTATTTTAGTCGATAGATGGATGAAAACTGTTTCTCAAAAAATAATGCGGGTGAGGGTCTTTGTTTTTTTTTAAATAACCCAGTGATTTTCCAAACTTGGATCGAGCTGAATCATACCATCACCATCACAGTGAGAAATCTCTCTCAGAACCAAAAATCCAACCCACATTTTTGCGAATGTGGCGCAATATTTTTGGTATGTACAGGGCATATTGGTTCTGTAATATTTGGTCTTGCCTATTAACCAAAGTGGTTCGGATTCCCCCTCATAAATTGTTCAGGGTGTTCCTTGTTAGCCTTGCTCCCACAAGCTCTTGAATGATCTCCTCAAAGGTTTCCTAGAAACCTGGAGTATTCATTAAATATTTTTCAATCTACCCTCATAGCCTAAGTGCTACTACCGTTCGACTTCAGATATGTGGGTGGATAACCCACGATTTCAAAATTGTTTAATCAAATTAGAGTCAATTGTACAAATTCCAGTGAACTGTGGTTCGATTGAATCTAGAACAGTTGTCAAGCGACAAACTATTCGAATGGCTTACTCTAAGGAACTGAACATATTTCACTTGAACTGGACATCAACCTCGATTGTACAACTGGAACATTTTACTTATTTCTCAATCTCATTTTCAGGAGGGTCCTTCTCGCAAGGAATCAGGAAAGAGGGGACGGAAGCCAGGCAGGAAATCAGCTGAAAAAATTGACATGAAAGCCAAATTGGGTATGTGTTTATTGTGTGCAAGTTTTGGAAACTGTCAACACTAGCTTTTCTAAGTTAATAAATCGGTCAGGTTTTCTTTCCAACAGTGTTCCCCACTTTCTATAACTTCACGTCACGTATCCTTACTTTGGTTAGTTAATTGAAATGCAGAAGTTCTTCAATTTGCTCAATGAAAAATATATATATTGTCAGTATATAAAAAAGTATGTTTTAGATTAAATATCCAGAAACCTCTTCGTACAAATATTCCAAATATATACTTGAAACCAACTCGGGGTAGAAGTTAGACAAAAAAGGCTATTTTATATTCAGGATGTTTCTGAATTCGAGAAACAATACTCATACCGTAGATTCCTCTCGAGAAATGATGGAAAAAGAGCCAGGACATGTATAGTCAAAAACGAGCAGTTATGAATATAAAATGCCATATAAGGTTGTAAAATGCAAATACTTTTTTGTTAAAATCTCTGAGTAGAAAATATTTTGTGTATGAAACTTTGTGGGCATTGACCTCATTATTTCTTTTATTATTGGTGCGTTAACAATTACTGATAAATCGAAGGGTTTTCGAGTTATCTTCCAAATTATAGGAATTTATACAAATATGGTATCGATAACAACCAGCCAAGCCAATTAGAACACCTTTCAAAGAAAATATCGAGTAATCAAGTATTACAGAAATTAATGCTGATTCCAATGTTTGCTGATATTCTGGTGGGTACTCGATTTGCGTAGAACCAGGATGTTTGATTTCTATTCCAAAACCTAAATATTCACAGATTTCTTTTCTGGGACTCGTCCAATAATCACGAAATAGTTTCCAAAATTGTGTACGTTTCGTTTTCAAATTGTTCTTGAACTAGTGACATTGGTGCCCGCGTATTCGATGTACTCTCCTCACTGCCGGTTTGCTTGCGAATTCGATCTCCAGACTCCCACACGACAGAAATTTTTCTGGTGGGATTTATGCAACAGGTCATTGTTGGTTGCCTATATAGGTAGGTAGGGTCTTTTCATCGAATACACCAACAGACACAGTAGTACTGGGTTTTCTGAGTTTCCCTCGAGTTGAAATAGTGAATGCTCTACCGAAAAATCAGTAAGACGCGCCAGAGGGTTACGACATTCAAGAACCTTAGCCCTCTCCTGGGTGCTATCATAGGAGTGTTTGACAAGGGAAAATATGAAATGCTTTTCAAACAGCAATCGTGCTCAGAAAACATATCAAGTTTTCCTGCATAATCAATCAACCAAGAATCACGGTGCGTTCTCTATTTTTAAAACAATTTTTTGTTATATTTCTGTTCAATTGTGCTTATGATACATGTAGTGGAAAAAGTGAATATCACATTCGAAGTTCATCTAGGAAGTTCTCAAGCTGATTTTGCGAAATGCCTGATGTTTACATTAAATTTTCAGACCATTTAACAATTCTTTGACCTGTAACCGTCTCCAGGAAACCTTCCGAATGAAAACATTTGCACAAAAATCAATTCATCAAGCATCTGAACTTCGACATACTATTATAATTAAACAATGAATTTGAGATGTAAGCTCCCAAAACTGGAAGAGCGAGAAAGAGAACGAAGATCAATATCAATCAGGCAAACAAATGTTTTGTCAAAGAAATAATTCTTAACAAAACTTGGCATTACATAAAAATGAATTACTCATAAACACAATATAAAAAATTAACAGCAGTGCATGCAATAAAAGATTTTGCAGAATTAGAATTCGAAAGTACGGTGAATTAGCATATTTCATGTGATAGGGGGGATGATAACTGGTGCCTCATGATTTGTCATTAAATTGAACTCCTTTAAAAGTAACTAGTTTCAATATATTCAGAATTTAGATTTTTTTTTTCAGCGGCAAACGTATGTATTGGCGCGAAATTTTCTTCCGTGTCAATCTTTTGGATGAGTCGTTTCCACAGTCGGAGTTTCTACGCTGGAGTGAATGAATGCATCGTTATTCTACATGGAATGGTTTGAAACATTCGTCATCACACGCCAATGAGACCCGAGTATGGTTGAGATTCGTCGACGACACGTTCATAGTATGGAACCACGGAGATGCAGAATTGGACGAATTCCTTGGATATCTGAGGCCTACTTCAAATTCACAATAGAGGAAAAATAAGTAAACTGCTGTTTCTCGATGTGGAGGCGAAGAAGGCCAGGAATATATAAGAAACATTCCTCTAGAGGAAACCTACTCATACCGGGACAATATACCTAAATGAAACACACGAGGAGAAACCACGAAATCAGAAGTAGCGGAGCACAGTTTTTACAAACCAACAAATGATCTGAAGGTTATGTAGAGGAAGGAACACTGGTTCAAAATAAATTTCAAGAAAACTGCCTTCATTCTCCACAACGTTGCATTCAGTCACCTCCGCGTAGAAATCCGAACCAATTTCGGCTCGACAAGAACCGCCAACACATACATTTCCCACTGAAACCAATCAGCGCGTCATATTAGTAGCAACCCCTTCCCCACCATAGACGATTTGGGTCTTTATACCGACCATATCTCGAAATGTCGTCAAGTCAGTCATCACCCGAAGACTCAACTTGAAACTTGGACATTATTCGTTCATATTGATCAATTAAATTTTGATCAACTAATTTTTTCATTTTTCATTCGACCAAAAAACATTTCAATTTTTTATTCATTTTCAAAGTTGTAGAGTTATATATTCGATTGTCTTACCGCATGATTCGATTCCATTATTTGTAATATGTTGTTTTGATTGATTTCTCTCCATATTTTAGTTTTTTTTCAACAGGTTTCATTGGTTTCAATGAAGTTGATATAGACGATGATCACAGTAATATAACTTATATGGAGAAACTAATAAACTCTTTGCTCAATTCAAAATTTCACCATTTTTTTGAAATGAAAGAAAACTGTGACTTCCAAAACCTGTTAGCACATAAGAAGTGAACAGCTTATAGTGAATCATTCTTGATGAAGAATTCCATTCTGAACTCCTGAAGTAAGCTGAATACTATTTTGCAACTACAGGTCATAAAGCTAACATTAAGAGAGTTTTCGCTTTCATAAATTATCAATGAACGAAGGATAGAGACAACTGCGACGACGATATTTACGAGTTAATTGTGCAATTTTGATCGAACATGTTCAGAATTTCACAATAAGATATCTGAAGAAAACGAAATTTTAGATGAAGGCAAAAAAATGCAGCCAACTATTGGGATTTCAAGAAAAGCGATATGCCCTCTGGTGAAAAGTTTCAAACAATGTCAAAATGGCGTTTATTAGTTGAAGCCTTGGTCAAAATGACGCTGCGATATTATTTTGGAATATTATTAATTATTACTAATGTTTATTACGGTTAACGTTCACATAAAAAGTGAAATAACATTGAAAACTTAGAAGTCGCTTAGAAGACTTTGAATAGCAATAGTTGTCAAAGTGGTGATCATTCGTTAGAATGTGGCGCTGCGATCTCAATTTAAAATCCCAATAGTAACAGATTTTTGAACAAATTTGAGACTATAATTCGAAGATAATTTTTAATTTTATAGTTTCATACCCAGGAAAATATAATATTTAGTTTTTTCTTAAATCATCAATTATATCAGAAAAAGGCTAAAAATTTGTCGTTTTTTTGGTTTACTTTATGTTGTTTATATTTGGTTTCCAAGAAGCCAATGTCCAGCTTTTAGCGTCAAATGTCCGTCTTTATATAGCACCAGGTCCGGCTTTTATATTTCACGAGGTGACAACCCTAACTGCGACACCTGCTTCCTTTTCATTCAGAGTAGACTTCGTCAAAGATCTGCTTTTTTTGGTAATCAAATCACGTGTTTGGTAGCTGATATCATATATTAAAAAAAACTACGTCGTTGACAGTCGAAATAGGTGTCAATGAATACTAGCCCGGGAGAAGCAGCTGATTCCGTGATGTTAGTCGCAACGCTCCCGCGCGCATATACGCACTGTTTTATTAATAAAAATCTAAGCTATAATTTCGAAAACTAATAGTTATATGTAAGAGTTACACGAAAAAAAATGTCCGCTGAGCTTTTCGCACTGGAAAAGTGCTCAGCTGATACAGTGACGGATGCCACGCGCCCGCACGTATAGCGGTGCGCTGTATCTTTCAGTCGTCAGCTGACCACTTTTCCACCGCGAAAAACTTAGCGAACTATTTTTTTCGTGAAACTGTTCAAGTCGACCATCACTTCCCCAAATCCCCAATGTTTCGGCGAGAAGCTGACGTACAACCCCCACCATAAAATCAGCTGACTACTTTTTTCCTTTTTTATAGACCGTCATAAACCAATAAACAAAGTCTCAGCTTTCTTGATATTTGTTTTTTTTTATTATAATCATACGTGTGTGGGTGGTTGCCGCGGCTACACCCACCGCTACCATGGAAGCTGACGTTCACTTCGTTTATTAGCAATACGAAATGAACACTAGCCAAAAATGTCAGATTTCTTGAAATAATTCACTCAAAATGGCAGCTGGCTCCCGGGCTATACCTGCCAATACATACACAAGCTAATTTTCAAATTATTTTTTCCAGAACGTAGTCGACAAAGTGCCAGAGAATGTAGAGCTCGTAAAAAACTTCGGTACCAATATTTGGAAGAACTTGTTGCCGATAGAGAGAAGGCCGTATTTGCGTTGAGAAAAGAACTCGAACAGGTAAAATTACTTTTTTATCTATCACTCAGTAGTTCTCTTTCGGATATTGGGATCATAAAGTGGAAACGCTTTGGCCAAATTTTGTCCCTAAATGTTTTGAGCGTGAGTTAGAATGGTATTATAGGTAGTTTTTAATCTGGTTTAGTGATTCATTGTACAGTGGTAAACCTAACACCTTGGATTTATGTATTCGAAGACTGAGAAGATTTAAATTTATTTTACCTCTCGTATTTTGTCAATGAATGACAAAATGGTTAAGGCTTTCGCGGCCGAGGTTATTAGTATAACTACTTTTCTTCGGGCTTGAAGGCCGTCGTTCTTTGGAATTTCTTCCTGACGTTTCGCTAGCGCGATTGGCCAGCTTCTTCAGAGGCTTACTCATTTCCGATGACTAAACATTTCGATTTCTCAAGGCGTATTTATATTGATGCAGGTAGTCTGGAGTGTTAATTACTTCTGTCGGGTTCGGAGAATAATCATCATTGTTAGTTGCCGCACTACCTGCCGTGATTTCATTAGTTATTCTTGATTTCCTCGGAATGGGATTCCAAATTCTGTTTAGACTCAACGCTTCTTCTCTCCTGTTGAAATTGTCTGCATGTTTTTGGATCTCTATTGCCTCCCGTACCAGTCGGCTATGGTAACCCTGGTTGGGGGCAATCAATTTTGCATTTTCGAACAGAATCCTGTGGTCACCCTCACTCAGTGCGTGTTCCGCCACCGCCGATTTGTCGGTTTGCCCCAGCCTGCAGTTCCTTTGATGCTCTTTGAGCCTTGTACCCATGGATCTTTTCGTGGTACCGATGTAAACCTTCCCACAGGTGCACGGTATGCGAGCGATAAACCCCTGCCGCTGACAGTGGGTCTCTTTTGTCTTTGCCGACCTGAGGCTTTGTTGGATCTTCTTGGTCGGCTTGAAAACCGCTTTCATGTTATAAACGTAAACTCTTGGGGAAATATATATATATATATGTATATATATATATATATATATATATATATATATATATATATATATATAACGTAAACTCTTGGGGAAATATATATATATATATGTATATATATATATATATATATATATATATATATATATATATATATATATATATATATATATATATATATATATATATATATATATATATGATTCTCATAAACAATACAGAAAAACAGTGTGAATATACCAAGTTCACATTTGCAATACCTACTACGTATTGCAGACTTTTAAATAACAAATGACCTTTGCAGCTGTGTATATGAGCTGTTTCCCCAACACAAAATACCATAGCTCATAACCGAATGGACAATTCAAAGTAGGTCAATGAAGCAGCATTGTCATTTTCATAATAATATACAATTTACTAAAAAGGTACTGGGTGTGTGAATACAAGAATATTTTCAAGATAAATACAGAGGAATTAAATTTTTTCAATGTTATCCTGTGAACATGGAGATTATTTCCAAGTCATAGTTTTGATATTATTCAATACAAGATCATAATGCTCAAACTGCTTCTGGGTATGATCTTGAATTGAATCAATTGCAAGTTTTCAATTTCCACATCACATCTTGCATATCTAAAATGAAAGTCGTATAATTTGCGTATATCAAATTGTCAATATGTTCTTTTCAAATAGTTATGCGATTTGGTAGGTCGTTTATATATATACACGAGATCCAAGGTCTGAAAATTATAACTAATTTTTTCTTCAATGTATACGGATAGATATGATTGAATGAATGATGAATGCACTTCATGATTCACGGAATCAAACACCTCATTTAGATGAGTAAATGTTCTCAAACAATGGCTTTTCATTATTCACTAGGTAGCCCTAAAAGTCCATGAAGCTGCTATGCATATTCTAATACCTTAGAGAAGCCCTCTTTTACTACGAATACATCTTTGAAGCTTCAGATTATGTAATTATTTGTGATTACAAATGAGTCACCAATTGGGGCACGTTCGTGAGGGTATGAACCCGCACGGTATTTCGAAGGTTAATTCTTATATTTTTTCAGCTTCGTTATTTTTCGTTCTTAACCCATTCATTTTCTTACAGGTATTTATGTTATATTCATTTTTTAGTAGTAGTGGTATTATAACATGACTGAAGAAGTTATTGAAACACTTTAGAGATTTTGTAAACTGCCTACTGAAAATTGAAGTGTTTTTCAATTACACTTTTCTTCAATTAGTTTTCTCTTGAAATTTTCATTCCTTGTTTTCATTACTGTTTAAATTGTTTTTTCAGCTTTGGTCTTTCTTCTGTTTAATTTTATTTTAATGGAATAATAGCAATGGAAGTTTGAACCACTATCACTCAACAGAAACTCGACCATACCCAAACAAACGTGAAATCGTAGTCAAATGTGAAATTCTAGATTTTGGCACTGTGTCAGTTTTATAATTCAAACCAAACTAAAGATGTGGACACACTCTCAAACAAAATATTTTTGTTTCAGTATCATTTGTGGGCGAAAGAAATTGATGCCGGTAGAATTCCAGAAGGTCTTCATGAAGCTTTGGAAGACCTGACATTGAAACAGGAACGCAGAAGTTGAAATCAAATTTTTGTGATCTGCAGAGTACCTTTTTCATATGCTTTTTTATTGGAGAACTGCTTCCGTTAATTTTATTCTATACCATGAGTTTCTAAAAGTTATTAAATATATGTAGATATTTATTCATTCGTTACACTGAAATTTCATGAAGAATTATATTTTTATCACCATCAACTCATTTCAGTTTTTCAATTCAACGTTCATGCATCGCGGAACCCCTTCTCAGTTATAACCTTTCAAATTTTCAAAAATTATTGTATTATCATATGAAAGGTATGGTCCAAAAGTCACCAAGTTCTAATACTGGTACATACCAGGAAGTTTTTGGCAGCGGTCATCTGGAAAACTTCAAATTACTACTTTCGGAAATCATCAACACGAAAATTGACAGAAGTAGGAAACCGAATCCCGACACTTTTTCAGGAATATGAGAGCACCGGTTAGTTTTGGACCACATAGCCAAGATTTTGATCACTTTCGGACCATACCTCAAATGTCCATTGCTCGAGACTTTTTAAAGTCATCCATGTATGTCAGCTGAATCGTTCTAACCAATAGTTACCAAGTCTGTTTTGAATGAAGCAATAAATAACAGACTCGCATAAAATTGTACACTGACAATGGATTTTGTTGGGTTTAGACCAAAAAAACATGAATGCTGTATTCCATAACTTGCCAAAATTGACATTTTTCCAAAAAAAAGTGCAATAAGATTTTCTTTTTTTATGAATTTCGAAAGGAGTTAGAATAAAAGTAGTTTCTTTCCAATTTTTCAACCATATGCCAAGTTCATCAATTTATCTTCATATTAAAGTTTATATGGAAACAAAATTCAAGACAATCGGTTCAAGTTCACTTCTTCACGACAGCATGTTATTCTGAAATTTTTATGATTATTCAAGACGTCAATTTAAAAAAAAATCCAGTCTGATAACTGATAAACCACTGATTTCTATGCTACATTGCATATTTTTTCCAATCACACATTTCAAGTTCTCGAATATTCATTTTGTTTATAGTTATTATTGTTGAACATGTCAAAACATACTGCATTTTTGCATCACCCTGTATACTCCCGTTTTTTGCACATCCCGTCAAAGGGACTAGCCGAAAATTGCTCTACGCGAAGCATGAAAATTGCTGTCAGTTGGGCATGACAGAAGAACTCCTACATGCCGGTGGTGCTGAGTGAAAAATTTACAAAAAAGGGCCGTTTGCGTGTGCTGACCACTCATAACTACAAGTCAATCAGCCATATACAGTCCACTATTGCCAGTCGATTGGGCGGATGCATTCCCTTTCACCAGACGCTGCAGAATCAGAGCAGGTAAGGTGAAAACCTCTTGACCGTTTTGTCCGATAGTTGGGGATACATTTCAAACTCGATCAGATTTCGCAACATTTTGGTTCTTTGAGCTGGATGAAATTTTGATGTATGCTTTATAATCCCATATATTCTTGCTCGCCAGAAAAATTATATCAACACGTAAATACAGTAGTTGTCACCGGCTACTCTTCCTACTATATTGTGCCCTCTTTTATGTCCCACTTGGGGAATAAAAAAGAATATCTAGAATATTTGTGTTCTTTGGTAAATATTCACAACTCATATCTGATTGTTACCTCTGAATGCGATTATTATTAAGAAACAAGGGTGATGGTTTTGACGGTACCAATGTCAGAATCTCGTTCATTCTGTTTATTTGTATCCATCATGATAATTTCTCTCTTGTAACAAATTGTCATGGCAAGTAAACTAAGACAACAGAAGGGTCTCAGGCGTATTGCCATTGATAGAATTCCAGACATTTATTCTTTTTCTCATAATGCACGGAGTGGTATTACCTATCATACCGCCTTCAAAATGAGATATTGAAAATTGGAGGATATTTATGTTGAATTTAATAACCCCCATTTCTCAATTATGCAATACCTCTCTCTTGAAGATGATACTACTGCCGCAGTTAAAGAGGAAGAGTATAATATACAATACGACTCAGTGTCACCCGAAGTTACCCCCATTGGACATTTCCTATTTCAGTGGAGACTTGCAAGCTTGGCCTACGTTCTGGGATCTCTAGACAAGTATGATACATAATAATACTTCTCTTTCCAGAGTTGAAATGTTTCAGTACCCACTCTTGAGCTTGTCTGGAGAACCACTCTCGATGGCAAAAAATCTTCCTTTAACTGATGTTAGTTACAATGAAGTCTTCAAAAAACTAGAAGACCGTATTCAGAATAAACGTTTACTCGCGATAGTTCATTGGGAACAAATCAATAATACACCAAAAATAATCACAGAATCTCCGTACGGGCCCGGTGGTGCTGAGTGAAAAATTTACAAAAAAGTGCCGTTTGCGTGTGCTGACCACTCATATAACTACACCTCAATCAGCCAGAACCAGAGCAGGTAAGGTGAAAACCTTCGACGATTTTGTCTGACAATTGGGGATACATTTCAAACTCGATCAGATTCCGCAACACATATAAGTCCGCATTATATGGAAGGTTATTTTTAATATAACCAAAGTGTATCTTTGCCGGTTAGTTTATGCTTGATAAATGAGTGAAAAACAGCCTCTTTCCTTTCGTCACGTACTATTCTACACCTGTGAATTTTGACATTCTTTGCAAAAATCATCAAGAAATGGATTTTTTTTGATATTTCAAAAAACTACAGAGAAAAATTGTCTTTTATACGTCTCCTCCAAATTAGAACTCTCTACTGTCACTTCAACTTTTTTTATTTTGTTTTTCAAGTCTTTCGCTATACCGATTTGAATGAAACGTGATTTAAATTTCGTAATTTTGATAAATATGTGACTTCAATGTCATATCTTGCCCCCAGAAAATACCCATATCGACCTGTCACCAGAAAAAAATAAATGCACCTCCAGAAATTCGTCTTTGTTGCAAAGTTCATCTATTTTTTTCATTTCGGATTTCAAATGTGAGGAAATGTATATGTCAATAATCAAACAAACAAGATTCTCTTCATTCTCGTAAGAATCATATTTCTCTTAATTAATGGTTGTATTCGGGTTCACAACAAAAACAGTTCAGGAACGGTTCGAAATAGTTGGACTGTTGAGGCGTGAAGGGTATGTCGCGAATATATCTACGTTAATTGGGTGGGTGACTATTTTTGACTGTCCTAGAACAGTATTTATTGCGAACCCGAATACGGCTTATAATTTCGTAAATATTTCATTTTTACCATTATTTGTAGAAAATATTGTAGGGCATTACGAACTATAATCAATTTCACAATAAACATCTTAACCCTCTATTTCATTGCGTTCCCATTTGGGAACTTTATGTTCAAAGGTATTAAAAAATATCAAATACATATTTTTCGAAGCCCATACGCACATAATTCCCAATAGGGAACACTACTTTTTAGCTTCCGCTATTGTAACATATGATTCTCATTTATGCGTACACAGTGTTTTATGTGATCACTATAGGAAAACAATTATTGTGAATAATAACTGACAAAAAATATAAACCTAACAGGAATACATCACGTGAGTTGCACATTTCATAAAATTTGGATAATATATTCAATGAACATATTTTTTCCTGCTTTAGATGTTTGTTCCTGTATGGGAACAAGGTGCGCACTGGCTATAATGGAACCAATAAGTAAAGTAAAAAGTCTTTCTATGGTGAACCCAATGGAAAAAATTCATTAGAAATATACCAAGCGATAGCGAAGATAGTTGGTTGGATGATGATGGAGAAGAAATGAAAAGATTCCTTCATTTCAATAATAACAATGAAATGAACGCAAATATAGAAAAAATTATGCCAGTTATTATATCTGTTGATGAACAAATTGTTCCCTTCAAGGAGCGCATTTCAATAAAAACGTACAACCCTAAAAAGCCTCACAAGTGGGGATACAAACTATGGGTACTCTCGGGAGTGAGCGGTTTTTCATACGATTTCGAACTTTTTCCGGAAAGGTTGATGCGGAGAGAAATGAAGTAGATTTTGGAGCTGCAAGTAATGTTGTGGTGAGAATGTGCAGAAGTATAGCTGAAAAAATGCATCACAAGGTTTATTTTGATAACTATTTCACAAGTATACCCCTGATGTCATATTTGCCACACAAAGTTATTGATTGTGTTGGAACAGTCAGAGTCAACAGATTATTGGGTTGTAAATTTCCTCATGAAAAAGAATATAAAAAAAGAAGAGGCCTTTATGTACAGAAAGTTACCACTCATGATAATGTGCGGGTGAATGCTATTCAATGGTTTGATAATAAATTGGTTACTTTACTGTCTACATTCGGGGGAAGTCAACCAATACACAATGTCAAACGCTTTTTCAGAACCCAGCAGGAGGTGAAAGACATAAACTGCCCAGATATTGTCAAAATTTACAATAAACATATGAGGAGAGTTGACCTGTTGGATTCACTTCTTGGCCTTCACAGAATAAATGTCCGTACTAAAAAAATGGTATCACAGACTTTTCTTCCATATGATTGATATAGTGATATGCAACTCTTGGTTGTTATCTCGTAGAATAGCAAAATATCGCGGAGATTCCCACACCTGTTCATTGTGGGAATTCAGGATGAATCTAGCTAAGACATTGTGTGGTATAGGTACTACATTACAAAGAAAAAGGGGTCAGCCAATACAGAATGAAATTGATGAGGAACCTGAAGCCAAGAGAAGGTGAAAAGAGCCTCTCCCAACAGTTGATGTTCAGAAGGATTCATTCGAGCACTGGCCACAACATTCGCAAGACCGACAGAGATGTAAATTGGAGGGTTGTGTAGGAAAAAGTAGAGTATATTGTGAGAAATGTAAAGTACATTTGTGTTTTTATGACAAAAAAAATTCTTTTGTAGTTTTTCATCGTTAAATAAATACATTGAAAAAATTAATTCTATTCACCAAAGATACCCTACTACATGAAGTTCCCATATGGGAACGTGTACAAAAAATCGAAAAACAAAGAAAATACTCAAGCAGGATTTTTTCAAATATTTTTCCTGTCACTTCCAATCGTATTTCTCCTTGGAAATATTTTTCAGTCCACTGTAAAAAATGTTATGCAATAGAGGGTTAACATTAATTGATTTATAATCTTATGTATAACCTGAATTCATAATTCAGCATGACGTGTTCCCGATCTATACAAACTATTGTCCACAGAATTTATCTCATTTTTGATAAATAGGGGATTTATGTCAGCACAACAATCCCTAATTTTTTTTGCGAATGGTCTGTGCTTATACACTTTGTTTCAGATAACCTCATAGAAAAAAGTCCATTGGAGCTTAATCCGGTGATCTGGGTGGCCAATAATCGTCCCAATCTCGTCCTATCAATTTGCCCCTGAATGATATCTGTGCATGAGAACTGTCGTTTCACGTCTACCGTTTGGTGAATCGATGCTCCGTCAAGCTGATACCACAAATATCCTCTAAGAGTGACAGATTATCCAAAAATTCTGTCAACTTTTGTTCCGTGGTTTTCTGGGTTTGTAACCTACCACAATCTGAAAAAAAAAACAGAAAACTATGGAACAAATGTTGATCCACCACAAAATAATGACGTTCAAACAGTATTTTGTCAACTGATCCATCACACATGAGTATGTTGATACAATCTAAAAATTGTTGCACGTCTTAGTAATGGGCGTGGTTAAATTTTGAAGTACACTGTTGCCAGATTGTCATAGAATTATGGAATATCAGATATAAAATGAAGTGGTGTTCAGTATGAAAAATGTAAAATAAAAAATTTTCACAAACCTTCTGTTAATAGGTGTGTATATCATTCATTGAAATATGGAAGCTCATCCATGAAAAAGTTCTTTCCTCTGTAGTCTTCCAAGCTTTGAATCATATATTTTGAATAGTGATACATCCAATTTATCTTTAAAAAACTCCAGATTTTCCTATATTTCAACTGCAAATTCCCAGTGCTTTTCCATATAGTATAAATATTGTTACGTATAACACCTCTATATCCAGTACTGTAAGCCTCTTGGAGGTTCTCGAGCTTTGTTATCTTTAATCTTTTGACGGATTGCACTAACAGTATAAATACATAATTTACTTAAAATCTGCTGCAATACGATAAAAATGAATATGTGACTGTAGATTATAAATATTATTCTATAAGTTGTATTCAATTTAGCTCTCTAAGAGCTGTTAAGTGAAGCGAAGGGAATATTTAAAGATGTCAACAACTCTTAGCAGCGATTGTTTTCAAGTCTTTGCATTTTTATGAAGAGCCTGAGACTGATACACTCAAAGAAGCATCGAAATACAGTTTATGAACACAACCATATAATTTGAAGGACCAAAAAGACGTAAACACAGACCTGTCACTTTTGAATGACAATTGGTAAATAAGAGACTTCACACAAATTGCGGCAACATCGAGAGTGCTGCCAACAAAACTAATGTATTTCTATCAATGGATTGGTACCACTTGGTTGATTTCATGTCGTGCAACAGTTTTTGATTTGTATACTTTATGTAGGGAAAGTATGATTAAAAAATAACTTTCAGTATCTGTATCTTCAAATTTTCTCTGATGTGATAAACCACACCACACATTTGTTTCGAATGAATATTAGTCACGGCATTTTATCACAAAATTTGGATTATTATTACGTGGAAGTTGTCACGTCGCGTCGGTCCGTGAAATCCTGATATTACTTTCTTTTCTTGGAGAGTGTGTAGCTTGTAGGGATGAAATAGCTATTTTTTTAACAAGGGAGCAAAGTGCTACTTTTACGAGGATGAAGTTTACTGCCAAACGCGTTTTGTTGTAATTATTTAATATTTGACTTTAAACTTTTAGTTTTTAAATTCATCCACTTTTTGAAAATATCTCACCTTTACTGATTTCTACTTTTTTACAAAATTACAGGGTGTTTTATAAATGAACGGTAAAATTTATACTTACAGAGTATAGTTAAGGTCGTCAATACCGTATAAGTTATATCATTGATGACGTATCAAACGTCACTTTTACTTTTCCTCCCTGGAAAAAAAACACCTTTTTCTCCCTGGGGAATAAAAGTACGAATTTGCTCCCTAGAATGAGTCCAGGAAATGTGTATTTTGAATAGAGAGAGGCGGAAAACTAAAATAGTTTTCCGAATTCTTCTCACAGTTTCTCTTTATCTTCGCCAATATTTCCAATATTAGTTTTTCCGTTTTCAACAACGCTCAAAGAAAGAGTATATCTTCTTCATTATACCTGATTCGATTATGTGCTTTCTCGAAACAATTGTTCACAGAGCCAGTTTCTTTGAATTTTTCCCATATATTACCCGCGGTACTATAGTGAATATTTATCTACACCCGTACTCTAACAATACACTTATATGCCCACAACCCGTTTTATAATGAAATCCATTACGATACAGATTTTCAACCAATAGAAACCCATTATTTTTCAATCAAGCATGATGTGCATGCTCTGTATTTGACGTTTGTCAAGTCAAAATCGGTAAAGGTATTAAATTTTTGAAGAATATAGCCAAACTTCGACAGTCATAACAAAATGTCTGATACCAGCGATATCGAAGAATCACCTTTTCGACACCTCCACCGACAAAAATACATTCAGAATGATTAAACTTTTCATTTGACAAATGCATAATGCATGATTTATTAATTTATTTTTTCAAATAAATTTTCGGAACTCTCCGTAGGCGAGCGGTCTAAGGCGCTGAGATTACATTAGCTAGTTGGAGAGACATGGGTTCGATTCCGGCCCCGAGTATTTTTCTCTCTTCTTCTTCTCTTCATTTCTCATCCTTTTTTTTTTTTTTCGAAGTAATACCATTAATTACAATTTTGAAGAATTTTTCTAAGAAATGCGTTTAATTAGTATTATTGTGTGCAATACAAATATAAATATAATATTTGGAGTTCTTCACTATTTATCGGGTGTAGATGAAATAGCGTATGCAACTCTCATGTAATGGTTATTAATACAGTCGCATCAACCATACGAAACTCACCTTCGGCTCGTTTCGTATCCCGATTGATGCTCGTGTATTAATAACCATCATTACATGATCGTTGGATAATATACTAATTCTTCCTGAATGCCGGTGATTGAAAATACAAGCAACTTCACGATTTGGTACATTCTCAACACATAAGAACAAGTTTCAATTATTTATGTTGATAAGATGACAGTGAACTAATTTGGAATTTTATGGTAACTGTGAGAAACTCGATTTATTGAACGCAATAACTTGACATTAATAATTAAAACTGGAAAATCGTTTCAAAGCTTACCGAATATTTCAATACAGTTGTTGCATTAGTATGTTTGAAATTACGAAGTTTCATATCATGTTTAGTACCAAAAACAGTAAAACGAGTCTTCATTTTTGAATTATAAATTGATCAACGATATAAGATGAAACTATAGGTTATTGTTCTCTTTACAGAAAGGTATTATTCTTCAAACAATATTTAAACTTTGAAGGTGAACCATGAGATGTCGGGTTTCTCTGTCTCAATTTCATAGTCAAATAATTGAAAAATACAAATCTGTTGAAAACATAAAAATTATTGACAAAATGGTTAGGGCTTTCGCGGCCGAGGTTTTCAGTATCACTACTTTGGTTCGAGTTTGAAGGCCGTCGTTTTTTGGAATTTCTTCCTGACGACGTTTCGTTGGCGCGAGTGGTCAGCTCCTTCAGAGGCTCATACATCTTGAGTTTGACCCCGATGACTGTGTGTTACGACTTCGTAAATCATATTTATATGGGTTCAGGTAGTTTGGAGTGTTGATTACTTTTTTTGGATTCACAGAATTTCAATTTATATTAATTGCTATCATTAGTATTAATTGCCACACTACGTGTCGTCCTGATATTTATTATTTTTGATCTTCTCAAAATGGGATTCCATATCCGGAGATTCACAGCTTCTTCTTTTCTGTTGAAATTATTCGTATGTTAGTGGATTTCTATTGCCTCACGTATCAGTCGACTATGGTATCCCTGGTTGAGGGCAATGAGTTTCGCGTTTTAAAACAGAATCCTGTGGTTTCCCTCACTGAGTGCGTTTTCCGCCACAGCTGACCTATCAGTTTGCCCTAGTCTGCAGTTTCTTTCATGGTCTTTTAGGCTAGTTCCCATCTTTTGGTGGTACCGATGTATACGTTCCCACAGGTGCACGGTATGCGATAAACCCCTGCAGCTGACAGTGGGTCTCTTTTGCCCCCAGCCGACCTTTGTTGTATCTTCTTGGTGGGTTTGTAGACCGTTTTAATGTTGTGTTTCTGTCTGTGACCCTTGGGATATATAGTAAATAGGGACGTGCAACTATCTGTGCGACCTCCGTGTTTTGAACCGTGGAACTCCTCAGTTTCATGGCCCTGTTCTCGGGTACACTGTATCCATTCGATCTCAAGGTCACTTGGAGATGTTACAGTTCTTTCTCTAGATGTCCTTGTTTACATATTCTTCGACTGCTTGACTGCTCTCTTTTGGCTTGGATATGGGAAAATCAGTCAAAATCACGAATTTTTCTTTACCAGATAAAATAATAAAGACATAATGTTTTCGGTTCATAATATATACACACATGTGTCTTCAAGTGAAATAATTTTGATTTCCTGTTCAAAAAATGGTTTTCATTTCATACAGATTTTTTATTTCAAAAATTGTCGGTTTAGAAAACTCGAGTTGAATTGATTCTATTGGCTGATGCAGTCAACTGGAGTATGTACAACTGGCCCCCAAAAAAATTCAGTATCAATATATTACACATATTCAAACAAATTATTTAACAATATGTATAGTAGACATTGAAATTCATAAGCCTCATTATTATATGTTCTATTCCGTAATAAGAATTATTTTACAAGAGACATGCCAAAACAAATATTTACTGAATTGTCATCAGCTCTTTTCATTCACCCTTAAAATATCAGTTATATACAAAACATATAGATTATATAACCTAATACAGAACCAAACATATTATTCCCTTTTATTTCAGATATTTTTTGTACCCTTGAATAAGAATGGGAAATCCGTCATTGTTAGCACATTATTAATTATAGATACATTCACGGTATAGAATAAGAAATATTTTTCAGTTTGTTTTTGTAATAAACCTCATTCTTATCTACAGATTTTGAGCATCCTTATTTCAATGAGATAAAAAAATAGGTCACCTTGTACAAAGTTCTCTTATAAAAAAAATTCTAACATATTAACCAACTGATTTGGTATAATTAACTGGTTTCAATGGAGGATTCAAATCTCAATACCATCCTCATAAACTACCCAGAATGCATGATATCG
Source organism: Zygogramma bicolorata (assembly GCA_032362365.1). Classification (NCBI taxonomy): domain Eukaryota; kingdom Metazoa; phylum Arthropoda; class Insecta; order Coleoptera; family Chrysomelidae; genus Zygogramma; species Zygogramma bicolorata. The sequence goes on from JAVJAQ010003840.1 coordinate 462,568, forward strand.
GATTATTGGTGTCTATAGAGCACTATAGCAAAAAAAGGAAAAAATGTGCCACACTTTTAGTGAAGAATACCAACAAGAGATTGCCACAGATAACAGAAAACAATAAAAAATGTATCACATTGCTATAAACCACTGACGAAGTCCAATAGGGCAGAAATAGGTTGCTTTCGTGATATCTAAATTATTTTTCTATATATATTTTCAAGATTTGTTTCATTACATCGATTTCAATTGTGAAATATGTGAAAATAAATACACTGATGCATTTATCAGAATCGGGAAGTAGTTTATATTTATTTATCTCTTTGAATAATTTTTAATGAAATTAATTCAAAAGAATAGAATATAAAAATGAACTGGCCGACAAGTGATGAATATTCAAATTCAATAAAATATATACTAATAGATTAACCTGAGAATCATAAATATAGTTTCCCTTGACAATCACGTAACTGAATTAGTATATTTTGGTAAGGATTCAGTAACTGATTTTTGTATCATCATGTGAGGTGAGCTGGCTGTTGGAATCTTCTTCTGATAGCACTTGTACTGCATACTACATCTCTCCGGAAAGTTCTTGAATCGATATTTCTTCTTCGGCTTGGAAACATTTCAGAGGATACATCTTCACTACAAATAAAAACAACATAAATCTTAATTCACAGCGTATTGACAATTTTTTCAACATATACGGGAAAAGCAGAGAATGGAAAGGGGCCTTTCTGAGAAAATGATCTTCTTGGTATCCTGAAAAAAAGTTTCCATGGCACAAAGATGTCCTATGTGATGTCTAAGCTATGGGACCTACAATCAGATTTTCAATGATTTTGCGCCTAGGGATAGAATGAGGGAAGAGTAAGATTAATGCACGCGGGTTTAAAACAGGCTGACATTGAGGAAAAAACTTTTTATCAAACCTCGGGATCTCTCACTTAAGAGAAGCCATTGGAAAATCGGGAAAACTAGATAATTCAAAAAAATCTAATCGAATTGGCGTTAAATGCTCTAAATTTGGTTTTAATCAAAACATGACAAGTTATTGCGAATTGGCAATATATAGATTTCGAAAAATATATTTAGGTTGACGTATGCGACTAAGCTATAAATGATAACGAACCTGTTCTATCTTCCAACTGACATATGATCTACTTTTTGTTGCTTGGGTAGCTTATTTTGTAAGCGGAGCTGAACGCAGTGTTGCCGATTATAACTTTTCAGATCCCGAAAATACCAGGATTGACTCTTCACAACCTCGGACGATTTTTTTTCCGGGATCCCTTACCCCGGGATCACGTTCCCTAAGAGAGATACTAGAAATTCAGTCTTATTGATTATGAATTTGGCTTATAGAATATTTCTGAGATGCTAAAAAAACAGAAACCCTGCTAAGCCAAACTCATGAATTGAAAAGTAATGTGTTCACTGTTATTGGGAAGTATGATTTTTCGGAAATTGATTTGATATCGCCCGAGTAGTTCAGACATGCCAAGCAGCGACTTCTAAGGCAAAATAAGGACGAAAACTAAAAGTTTCACCATCGCCCAGAGAGCAATTTTTCTCTTTGAATGAAATGTAGAATGTTTTATTATTTTTAATATATTTCATCAGGTTTTAATTTTGCAGTTTTCAGTTTTACTCCTCAGGCAGTGCCTCGAGAGAATTTACTTCCATGAATTTGTCATGTAATTAGTATAAAACATTCGTGATATGTTGGCATGTATCATTTGACATATTTTGGGTCAACGAACCTTTTCCTGTGCGCTAAGATGCCTAAAACCCTGGTGATTCCAGTGATTAGATTTTGTTTAGATTTTTGTGGCGAAAAAAACAATCGACGCTTTTGAAGGTTTCCCCTATTTTTTCGGTAGATGGCGCTATGTTCTCATTTTTCAAATTTGATGACAAGTGTCAAGTTGATTGTCATATTGTCATGTCACTTTGAAATTTTGATGTGTACGATGTTTTTATCGTGTTTATTTGTTGATTTCATTGCTTTCTAATATCGAAACGTTGTTACTGGTATCTCATTGTCCACCCATTATCCTTTAGGTTGCGATCTCTTCTCACTAGCCAATCAAATGAAAGTGGTAAAACCCGACTGCACATTTTCACTTAGTGCGAATTTAGCTTCAGACGAGACTGACAAGAGCGTGTTGGCGACATCTGTTCGTATTGTACGGAAACCTTCAAAAGCTCAATTATAGACCTGAAATCAAGCAATCCAGATTTCGTCACTTTTATCCCAAACTTTCACAGGTATAAGTAAACACACCAGGGTTTTAGGCATCTTACTGTGCGCCATCAATACCTGCCTGATACCAACACCAACACTACTTGTAATGTAGCACCTGTTTTCCCACGTTATATAGATTCACTACACTTTCAGTAGATGGATAAGATGCTATATTGAAAATGTTTGTGTTTCAACTCGTCAGGAAAAGTACCGTCGACCCAACTATGATAGATGCCAAATATATCACGAATATTATATACTAATTACACGACTAAAGTTATGTACAAAGTACATGATGACTTTTACATACTGAGTGCATAGTAACTGGTACATACAGAGGACATGACGAATATCACATTCTGAGTGCACGGTAACTGGTGAGAGTTATTTGCGTATTACATGATGAGTGTTACGTACATGGTACATGAGGCGAGTTATATGTGGCGAGTATGTGGTTAATGTTTTGTACCCAATAAATGTTTCATTAGAGCCGTATTCGGGTTTGCAATAAATACTCATCTAGGACGGTTCAAAATAGTCACCCACCCAATTATTGTAGATATATTCGAGACAAACCCTTCACGCCTCATCAATCCAACTATTTCGAACCGTTCCTGGACTGTTTTTGTTGTGACTCCGAACACACCTTATATATGTATAAAGTATAATATATATGTGTAAAGTAAACACTAGTATGTGAAAATCTCACAGGAAATTGTATATTATTTCTTTAATATGGATTATCATCAAGTAACGGCCACTCCCATTTGAAATAACTATATTATTATTCAACAAATTTGGTTTTTTGAATGCAAATCAAATTCATGTCATACCCTCTCCTTTATTTCGATTTCTTAACCACAGTATAGAATTTTGTCAGAAGCCACAAGTTGAATGTGGAAATAGTTTGCGTTTTGTGACTTCGTGTAGAGGAAAGAGAGATGTGATTCTGCTTTTACTTCATCTTGTGATTTCGGTACAGAATACTGTTTTCCGTAATTATCATCATTTTTCAATATTTTTATTTTCAGAAGAGTAAGCTCCTTAAATAAATTTAAAATACTTTTGAGATTGTTTTGAGACCTACCTGCACCGTTCTATATTTTTATGATTTTTTTTCGTGAAAATTGTCGGAGAGAGGTAGAGGGGGAAGCAAAAATCTTCAAAAAAATCATTTCAATCCTAACTCGGTAACAAAATTAATTGGAAAAAATCATTATCATTATCGAGAGGGTCAAAACGATTTTTCAAAGTTTCGGAAATAGCTTCTCAAAAACACGATTTTCGCGGGAAGCAAAACGCTCATTTGGGGGGCCTGATTAAAAAAATGCGACACTAAAAAACCTTTCAATTGGCCAAGGGTCAACCATTGGCTGAAAAAAATTCAAGAAAATGTTTATCCTATCTTGCTCCCCTCTTTAAGCCCCCCTTCCCCGCAATTTTTTCGTGAAGAAGAAAAATTGCGTTTCATTTTGTGATTTCTGATTATTTTTTAAATTTATATTTTCCAATTATCCGATTCGGAGGGGAGGCAGCCCCCTTCAAGTTTTTGTTCTCTCCAAATGAATTTACGACGATTGGAATAAACCGTTTTCAAATATATCTGCGCGTTCGCTACTTAGAGAAGGGGTGCGAGGGGGTCATATTTAGAAACAACTTTATGCGTTTTCATGGTGCAAACGGTAACGTTTTCCTATGGGGAAGCGGGTGAAATATCGACGACCCCTCAAAATTTTTTACGATAAGGGGGGAGCAAAACCCCTTCATATACCCCAGAAAAAAAATATTTACGGCCATATTAGGTACCCCGTTTCGCAAAGAGTGTACTCTTTTTTTTTGCTACTAATGGGAGGATCAGACCTTGCGGTCCCAGCATCCCCCGGGTCCGGGCGCCTAGAAGATGAGAGCGATCCAATATATATATATTTATAGATGGGGCAGAAGAATTGACAAGAATTTGTATCTAGTAAAAAGATCTGAACCCCGAAAATGTTAATAGTTTTGAGAAAATGGAAAATTTAAATTGAAATAAATGTAAAGAATAATGATTTTTATAAGTTGAAATTTGAATAGAAAGTTGCCCAGGCTAGTTGTTATGTCAATAAGTTGAGAATTGTAAACAAGATTTTGATAAAAATGGAAAATTTAAGTTGAGAATTGTTAATAATAATGTTAGGACGCCTATAACCTTCTTTGCCTTTTTCTTCTATACTTCCTTTTTCTTTTCCAGCTTAGTCGGTTTACAAAGACATGAGATTGTCTCGGCTCTCAGGATTTTGTTCGAAAATTGTCTTTCTTTTATTAATTTATGAGGAAAGTTTATCGAAATTGAGTCAAACCAAAAAAAAAAATTAAAAATGGGAAAAATATTATTTGCTCTCTGAATTTGAGAAAGAATTTTATCTTATACCTACCCTGAACTAGGAGATAGCTACCTTATTTTACTATCAAACAATGTTATTTCTCTAGACAAAATCTTTTCAATTAACCCTTTTTATACAAAAATTTTTAAAATTATAAGTCCAGTAGCTATAAGTCTTTCACATTTGATCACGGCCGTACGTGATCAAAGTTTAATGATGATTTGGAATACCAACCCGAATAATTTACTTCGTTGCGAACTTCACCGCTTAAGGTTATGAAGTTGAAGAAAATAATACTTTCCGAAGAGTTTGAACGATTGGCGAGAGAAAATGTTAATACCAATGTTTATTTCGCACAAATACCTTCTTCTTGATGGTATAGTTCCTTCCGTTGGCTGGATGGATCTTGCTCTGATTTCAGAGGTGAGTTGAAATTTGGTCAGACTTTTTATTTCGAGATACTGCTCTCCAGTTTCTTGTGTTTGATTATTTTGCAGGTACTTTCTATCAGGATTTTACTTTACTTTTGGCTAATTTGTAGTTTCTACCGGCAAAATTCCTGTTCTTCTCTAGTACGGCTTCACAACAACCACTCGTTACCATAGTGTTTTTTTCAATTCACTTTTCTCTGATTATTTTCTTAGTTTTCACTCTTATTATTAAATAACAACTAACTTGTGGATAATACTTGAGTACATAAACTAATTGAATGAACAACATAGAATTTATCTAAATTCATTATTATATATTCTGGCTTATCAATTTTTTTATTATTCCAAGTTTTTTTCAGTTCCTCGTCCTATTCAAAAGTATCAGAGTCATTTTCTGGTTTCTACATAATTCATATACAGTGTGATGTTTTCTGTTTTGACATTTTCAGTATTGATGATTTTTGATAAATTAAGTAACTTTTCAATATCTGACATTCCTTAAATGATTATTCTTGAGTATCAATGTTTGTTCCTATATTTGTAGGTTCATGAAGACAATTCCTGGTTTATTTTCATGGAACGACATGATTTCGGATGACTTGGAGATTCATTCAGCACAAAGCGAACACTACCAGTCAGAACATTACGAAAAGTGACAACTGCTAGCCTTCCGAGTGTTTCTGGAGCATTTTTAAGATACAGGATGTATATAAAAAGATAGACAAATATAGGTAAAGTGTTCCATCATTATTCGATTCCATCTCTATGTATATTCAGTTCAAAATTTCTTTAATGAATTGATTTCACAACAAACCATATGATAACAAAATATACATACATATATATATATATATATATATATATATATATATATATATATATATATATATATATATATATATATAAACCGTGTGACACAAGACTCATGGTACACCCCTGTTTTCTCCTTTGTTTTTCTAGCTATATTTTTGAAATTCGGAACATTGAATATGCCCACTGAACAGCATTTCTCGACATATCTGAAAGAAAAAAACAACTTTCAATTTTTCCGGACATGACATCAACTTTCGATTCTTGAATGGGACACCCTGTATATTGTTACATGATCGGTTAGGGGTGAACATGAGGAATCCAACGATACCAGGTTTGATGATGTTATCTCCAATGACTGCGGAGATATCGCCATTTATATTATCCATAAGCTCAACGAGTAGGAGAGAGAAACTTTTTCTGGCGGGTCAATCCAATTCTCTCTTCCACTCATTGAGCTCATGAATAAAATAAATGGCGGTATCTCCGTAGTCATCGAAGATAACACAATAAAACCTGGTATCGTTGGAATCCTCATGATCATCCCTAACCGATCATGTAACAATATACAGGGTGTCCCATTCAAGAATCGAAAGTTGATGTCATTTCCGGAAAAATTGAAAGTTGTTTTTTCTTTCAGATATGTCGGGAAGTGCTGCTCAGTTAGCATATTCAATGTTCCAAATTTCAGAAATAAAGCTAAAGAAGCAGAGGAGTAAACGGGGGTGTACCCTGAGTTTGTGTCACACGGTATATGTGTGTACGGGCGCTTAGAATGTTTAATCACTTCTGATTTAAATATAAATTTCGAATAATAATATTAATGAATGAAATGAATATTTGATACACTTACTTTCTTGATCTTCCTTGTGACACCATCCACTGCATGACAAAATATATCCCAACATGATATGCAACCGTTTCGGACTTCCTTGTCCTCGTCAGCGTGAGACGGTAGCATATCGTGGCTACACTCACAGACAGTTCCAATCATGATAGGAGGCTCAAGAACTGCCGCACATATCGTAAAAATGAAATATAAATATGTCTTATATTCAATTTTTCCGATATGCGCACCTGGAGTAATTGAAATAAAATATTTGACATTAATATTTTCGACGGGTAAAAATATAAATCAATATTGAAATATGCACAAAGAATGAAAATTGTAATGATGAAGAATGGGATGTTGTTGGATATCAATAAAAAATATTAGACGTGTACAACGATAGATGAACAGAAGGACGAATAAATGGTTGGTTGGATGGAAGAATGAACAAATAGATGGATGAATCGATCGATAAAACCCCCACACAAGAAAACGAAGGTCGAATAATCGAATTCAATGGAGATAAAAATAAATCATCGTGGTAATGTATTGATGATGGTATGTGAATCAAACTATTGATAGCTGCTCTATTAGAAAACATGGAAGATACCTATAAACGATGACGATCCTATCAACGCGGGTCATCGTTATAGTTATCAAGATCTTTCTGATGATGATGATGGGAATCATGGATATGTAGGGCATTCTAGGTTTCCTTCTGTGTTCGAAGTTTGTATCCCGGCGGTGATTGTGGTAGAGATGTCGGTGTTATGACATGTTACAGTTGATAAACCCGCCTGTTGTTCATTGGCTACACGAAGTTTACGTTAACTCCTGGTGGGTGTATGGATGGTTCGCGGTGGTGGTAGTTCGTCGATTCCGTGTTTTAGAAGAATCTCGTCGGAATCTATTGTGCTGAATGTTGAATATATCTTCGCGGTTTCTCAACGAAAATCGCCTTTCCTCTCGGATAACAATGCCATCAGTCTGTATCGTTCTTCTCGTTGGAGACTATATTTCGTAGAGATGGAAATTTAGCCCAGACACAGATGGTCGTGATGATGGTAGTTGTAGTGGTGCTGTTTCTCAATAACATAAGGATCGTTACACGCTACAATATAAACTCGTGTCGTCATTGAGTTTAATGAATTTTGGGGTGTTTCAATGTCGTCGACCCCAACACCCAAATATTTATCATCACTCATGTACGTTTCAACCTCAACTTCTTCGATTTTGTTCATAATCAAGTTGATTTCCGCTACATCTACACTTGTCGGACAAATAATGGCCATTAAAGCGTTAGTTAGCGTATGACGTATAATCGCCATTGAATACAAAGCCGGTTGATTCATCAATATTCGACATTCAGAATCTTGGTGCAATCTCAATCTAATCGTTGAGCGCCAACAGTGCGCTCTACGATTGATTATTTGCAATCGACCTTTTCCAAATTGAAGCAACCCTCAGGTATACATAAGGTTTCCAAAGTCGGCGTGGAATCCCGTGTTGGGGATTTTTGGAGACCCGCATTTTTTCGGTTAGACACACTTCTACCATGTTGGCCCAGAGTTCGCTTGATGTCAAACTCTGTGCCATTATTGCTTGGCGACTTTCTCCTACGACCACAGATGGAATTTTTCGAAAGTCACCTCCACGACGAATTTTCCACCAATCTGAAAACAGCCAACCGTGGGGCCATAGGAGCGGAGCCTCGTCCCAAGCGATAACGGCGATATTGTGTCTGATTAAACGGCGCGTCTCCGTAATTAACGTATTGTACAAATACATTTTTCTATTACCCCTTAGACCGTCGATATAAGAAATGACTAATATTCTTGTGGAGATGAATTTTTGTTGAAAATTCAGATTCTCAACCTTATCCTCGATCGGATGTTCCCTTTCGCTTTTTTCGTCGGCAGCAACATCGTCCGTGACGTCACCGGCTGGATTGTAGCTGTCGGGCTCGATATAATCGTAGTCGTTATTGGGAACGTAGAGGAACACTTACTCCACAACAACCCACTATGCCACGGTGTTTCATCTGAGTCCTTGTCCATGGTCACGCAGCATATCAGAGCGAATAGTTTTCGGAAACGCGGTGGGTGTTGTTGTAGTTCCTTTTCACGCATGCTATGCTAAAATTCAGCACCATCTTCTATGAGCCAATTTTAACTTCGATACGCCTTGGAAAACATCTCACAAACGGAACAGTCATCTAACGTCTGGAAATATTCCAATGACTTCTCCCTTAGAATTCTCATTTGTAAAATTCTTTGTTTTATTTCAGTTGTCCTTTCGAGGAGCTCACTTCGACGATCCATGCAAATTGTTGCTAACTCGAACACGCGGGTTCCACGTTGCCGTCCCGTCTTGTTAAGTAAAATGCTCCGGTATTTTCCTGTATTTGTAGCATCCGCCCTCGACATTACCTGTGTTGCAAACCACGTTTCCACTTTTGATTGATTGTTTGTCTACTGCCTTTATATCATCACTTTCATTATACTTAACGCCTCTTTCCCTGGGCAAATAAACCGGTAATACAATCACAGAATGGAAATGATGATTGATTTTGAAATAGGACGAACCCCACGTAGCCTCCATACCACTAATATATCGACTTTCCATGTAATTTCTGATTTCATCGATATGAGGAGCTGGTCCTCCTGGCAGCATCGGTCTTCCCTCTGGCCTTGTATTCGTGGAGAGTGTTGGCCCTGTGGTGGTGGCTGCTGTTGTTGAGGGGGAGGCCGCTGCTGTTGTTGTGACGTCGGAGGATCTACACATAGGGAACTTCTCATCGATAAGTTCCTGCAAAAGAATAATACCATTCAATTCCCCTTAACGTGTAAATAATGGGTGTGAAATATGAGATATAGTAGCAATATATAAAATTATAATGAGTTGTCATCAAAACATGGTTGCAGATTAAAAATGAGAGAGTAAAATTCAATAAAGAATTTGTAATATCAGCAGATAGTATACAAGTCCAATTTTCCGAAGAAATATCAAACATTATACAAATGATCAACACTAAACTGTTATTTTGCAACAAATAGCGCAGATTGAAATAAGCACGCACAGAACGCATTGCATATATCCGAAAAATACAAAAAGTCGTTGATGTTATATATTGACAGTTATCCATCATTCAGTAACGAATTACATATTCAAATGCAATAATGTTGACTTGTGTATGAATCGTATTCAAAAAAGTTTCAAAGCATATTCGCAGTTGTATGCAATTATAAATAGTAAAGTCTATATAACTTCATGAATAATCTATGAAAACATATTATATCACGTACATTGATAAAACATTACATGAAAAGAATTATATTCAAACTCATACCTCTATATTTGAAAAATGTCGGAGGCTAATTTAATACGAAAAGACACGAGTAGGTCGAAGTGGACATGCGTAAAACGGTATTCGAATGTGCAGAATGGAATTCTAAAGTGTAGATTGATTTTTCAATATATTTCTTTCATAGCAAGCTACAGAATACCTTAGTCTCTTCAAAAGCCCGCTTGCTGAATACTATTATTCATCTAGAAACCGTTTTTTATCAAACTTCTCATATTCAGTATTATCCATTTGTCATGAGAGATTCTGAATACTCTAAACTCCAGAGAATATTGTGAAAACAATATAATCATTAGAAATTTCATTTTTTCAGGAATATTCTCGCAACGTCCCATGTATGTCGGTAATAAATTGTTTCATTCATTCGATCTGAACAGTGAAACAGTGACTCGTGATGAATTTGAATAACTTTTTGTTTATGTGTCATCGAATATTTATAAAAAATATTTGCCATCTTCCTTCACAGCGTGAGTGATTTTTTGAATTGTCAAATGTCGACAATTTCTCCTGGAAACAGAGTGACCATTGGGAGAGCTCGAATGAAAATATATTAAAAAAAAACAATTTCTCTCATCAGCTTTTGAGAAGAAAATCGACCCATAAACTAAAATTTTCAGCACATTTGATCCTTGATAGTTGAACTGATTTTTAAATGATATTTTAAATTCTGGATGCTATATTATTTGTATCGCCAATAAGGGGCAGAGATAGAAAGAATGTAAATAGATATGTTGCCTATAGGAAGGTTACAAATAAAATACTTTGATCTGAGTATCTGAATATAAAATTACAATTATTAATACAAATACCTGGGGTTCGTTTGCCGCAAATAGGTTTGTAACACAAATTTTTCTCCCAACGGATAAAACTATAAACTTTCAATCTACATGTAAGTCACAAATATTTGATCTAGTAAGTAAAAAAAATCAATGAAATGAATTGAAAATTATTTTCCCTAAATTTGTTGCAGGTACTATCAATTGCAAAAAATCATTACAAATATTAAAATAACTTTTCTGAATAAATTGATCATTAGTGACTGAGCGACAGAATCATTCGATATGTGGGTCTTATTCAGAACATCGAGAAATATAGACTGAAATCATTGATTATTTTGAATTTTCTCAAAGTTGTATGAGTGGGGGGTTTGTTGAAATAATATTTATTATTTCATATCGTGACACCTTTGCAAAATGTCCTAAACAGTTTAATCATCATAGTTGATGTTCAATTATTATATTGCCACATGTGACTTGTTATATAGAAAAAAATTATTGTTACAAAATCTCCTAGCGCCGGCCATGTCGCTTGTAAACTCAAAATAAAATGAGGGGTCGAAGAGAGTACGTCATTGTCCAATCCAGATTCGAGTAGAAAATTTGATACACATCATCGAGACCTCTCTGGAAGATTTTCCATAGGCGTACGCGAGAATAAAAGGGAAAACACTTGATCGCGACGGCGAGTTTCTAGTAAAGAGAGTTTTAGTACAGAGCGTTGGATAGTTAGCGGAGCAGTTTGAGTGATTGTATTTATTGTATTGTGATGAAAAGTTGTAATAAAAGAAGTGTTGTTTGGAGTTTTAATAAAAGAACCCAAGGAAATAACGTCACAGTCGTGTCAGAAGTAGGGTCTTTGTTGGTAATTGAAAGTTATTTATGGTGAATACGAGGAGTACATCTTACGATACGATGGAGGACTTGTTGAAATTTATCCAAAAACAAATTGCGGATTTGGAAAGACAACGGCAGGAGGAAAAACAAGAACGTGAAGGAGCGCTCCAGAAAAATTCTGGAAATTGAAAAGAAAGAACGAGAAGGACTCCAGAAAATTCTCGAAAATGAAAAAGTAAGAAAGAGAATAGAATGAGCAAATGAAAAGAACGAGAATAACAAGAAACAAAAAATTAGAGCGTAAAATGAAAAGAAAAAACGGGAAGAAGCACTTCAGAAAATTCTCGAAAATGAAAAGAAAGAACGAGAAGAAGCTCTTCAGAAAATTCTAGAAACGCAAAAGAGTGAATTGGAACAAATAGAATACCAACGGAAAGCAGACTTCGAGAAGGTTCTAGAACATCAAGGCAAGTTCTTCGAGCGTGTGTATATCATGAAACCGAAGTACGAATGGGAGAACTGAAAGAAGAACTGAAAAAAGATGCCGACAATTCGAGGCTGCGGCAGCGACCAATGGATGGGGCGAAGAAGAAAAAGCTACGGAACTCATAGCAGCTCTGAGAGGGCCAGCTTCGGGTATACTGCAGACGATACCGATCGAACAGCAAAAGAAATATGAGGACCTGATTCCTGCATTAGAGTTGAGGTGTGGCGGTCAACATCGAGAACAGCTGTACCGGGCTCAAATGAAGACTCGCACACAAAAATCAGGTGAGTGTCTGCGAGAATTCGAGGCAGATGTGAGACGACTCATTCAATTGGCTCATCCAGTAGCACCTGGAGATTTTGAGGAGCAACTAGAAACCCCGAAATCTGAAGAACTCTGCGATTGACAAACTTCAAGAGAAGTAGCGATGCTTTGGTTTGCTCTTTGGAAAAGGAGACGGCCTTCAACACGTCAAGGCCGAAAGTGCGTGCAGTTTCAATAGAAGAACCTGAACAACGACGTGGCACAGCGACTAGTTCAGTCGAGGAGGTTCTGGAGGAAATCAAACTGATGATAAGTGAAATTAGCACCCAGAAGAAGAGGACATGCTATAGATGTGGAAAACCCGGACATCTCATAAGAGACTGTAGGGTGAGAAGCCACCAAGATCCAGCTCACCTGCAAGGTTGCCGTCTCGTACGCAATCACCTGTGATTACAAGGTCATCCAGCGAGTCCTCATATTAGCGGCAAGTGAACTAGAATCAGCCAGCAAATTGAGGCGCTTGCTGGCTAGCAATAACAGTTTTCCCAGGATCATTCAAGTTAACATGCTAAGAAGAACAACTGATAGCCTTACCATAGCAGAAAAATGGAATAAAATAGACGTTGTATGCACCATAGACACCGGTGCTGAAGTTTTCTTGGTGCCTATTTCTTCCAACGTCGTACTTCGGACAGTCACTGGTAAAAACGCATCTATTCGAGGAGAGGTTGAAATTACATTAATTCTTGGGCGACTCACCATCATAGATCACAGTTTTAGTCGCAAATATAGAAAATGAATTCATACTCGGAATGGACTTGATCAGTGACTATAGATTTGCATTCTACAATGAGAAGATTTGTTCTTACAACACCAGCAGAAAGGACGATACCTGCGAAACTGCGATTATTGAAAACTGCGAGAGGATTCCTGGATTTTCAGAGAAAGTAGTGTGCGCTACATTAGATGAAGGCCTTGGGTGCTGAGTTGGAATAGTACAGCTATGTGATGAATCCCCCAACAACTTGGTTCTCGCACGAGCCTTAGTAAAAACGAAGCAAACCATCCCGGAGAGAGTTGTCAAAGTGTATCCTGAGGAAGTAACAGTTGAAGAAGGTGATGTCATTGGAACCTGTGAACCAGTTATGTAGCGAACTACGATTCAAATGACCACAGGAAAAAAGGCAGCATCTGAAAGTGTTATGACAACTTTTGAAAAATCACTTGAACACATATCAGGAGAGGAACTGAAAGCTGCCAAGAAATTATTCAGGAGTGAAAGTGACATCTTTGATTCGACAATAGCAGGAAGAACTAACTTGGTCAAACATAAAATTTATACTGGTCAATCCCCCCTCAAATTCGACAACCTCCAAGGAGAGTTCCATTTGCCAAACAACAAGAAATGGAAGAGCTTGTTGACAAGATGATGAGAGAAGGTGTGCTTGAAGAATCAGCAAGCCCTTGGTCTGCACCTGTTGTGTTGGTTTCCAAGAAGAATTCTGTGTCGATAAATTGAATGTCACTGGGAAGGACAGCTACCTTCTACCAAGACTAGATGACACATTAAGAACTTTGGCAGGTTCGCTTTAGTTCTCAACACTAGATCTGAAAAGCGGGTACTGGCAAGTGGACATACATGAGGACGACAATGAAAAGACTGCATTTTTTACTGAACTTGTGCCGTTTGGATTGTGCAATGCTCCAGCAACATTTGAAAGACTAATGGAGCTGGTCCTGCGTGGGCTCACTTGGAAGACTTGTCTTCTTTACCTCGACGACGTTTTGGTCATGGGAAAGACATTCGAAGAACATCTGCAGAATTTGCGAGAAGTCTTTCAACGATTCAGGAATGCCAACCTCAAATCCAATCTTCAGGAATCCCCCTTGTTCCAGAAAGAGGTAGATTTTTTGGGTCATAGAAACTGAAGGTTGCTCTAAGTTTCAGTTCTATTTTAAGTTTCCCACGTCAACGAGGCCTGTTTGTTTTGGACACAGATGCCAGTAATAATGGTATTGGAGCCGTACACAAGAACAACATGGCCAGGAAAAAGTAATTGAGTTCTACAGCAGAGTACTGACCAAGCCCGAAAAGAATTGTAACAAGAAAGGAACTACTGGCATTATCAAGGCTGTAGACCACTTCCACAAATAACTGTATGGAAGAGAGCTCCTCATTAGAACCGATCATGCATCTATGAAGTGGTTACTTGAGATGAAAACTCCTGAAGAACAAGTGGCAAGATAGATTGAGGAGTTAAACCAATATCACTTCAAGATAAACGATAGATGATTGTATGAAAACGCAGACGCCTTGTCCAGAAGACCTTGTTCGGATGCTTGTAAGCATTGTGAGCGAATTGAACGTCGCGAAGGAATCAACTGAGTGAGGTTGATGGTAGACGACAATTAGACCACAGCAAAAATGAGAAAAAAAAACAGGAGAGTGATCCAAACGATGCAGAAATTTTGAAATTGAAGAAAAATGGAGCGGAAAGACCCACCTGGAGGAATATCTCCGATCGATCACCAACGTTCAAGATATTGTGGGCGCAATGGGATACCTTGATTGTTGAGAATGGCCTACTGAAGAGAGCTTGAAAATCTGTGAGTTCCCAACTGGTTACCTAAATCAGGAGGACATCTAGGAGTTAACAAGACCTTGGATAAAATACGGCAAAGGTTTTACTGGGTCCAATGTCGAGAAGATGTCGACAGATGGGGCCGAAGATGCCCGAAATGCGAAGCAAGCAAAGGTCCTAGACCAAGATCAAGAGGCGTGATGAAACAATACAATGATGGTGCTCCTTTCGAACGAGTCGCCATTGATGTAGCTCATGGGTTTCCCAGGGGTCCATAGGAGACCACGAGAATAAACAGGGGTTCACAAGTAGTAAGTGGGGGAAAATTTTTCTGGTTTTCATAATAAGAAAACAAACATTTTGGATTGCATTCACCAATCAACGTTAACAGGTAGCATCATTCACTAGGTAGGTACTTAAAAATATTCGAGACTCAGTTCAAAAACAGAATTGAATAGAATTATAGAAAATACTACAAGTGTACACCACAAGTCGAGACTTGCAAAGTGCCGCCCGTGAGCCCGCTCGTCCAGAATGCTTGTTTAGACCTGCAAAGGGATGAAATGCGACTTGCGATGTGCTTGCAATCTACATTGGTATAAATGCGAATGCCAAGAACAAAACGTTACTCATTTGTTTTCGGTATTTTGAACATAAAAGTGTGACTGGGAGTGAATCGATGTCAGTGTTTGCAGTGCCGGAAAAAGTAAGTATTCGCCTATTTATTATACATATTTCAATTGTATATTGTAATTTATCAATCATATTATATTACATTTGAATACCCCGCATGATGACTTCAAAAATAGATTTGAAGATATTCTGACGATGGAAATACCACATGGATCATGAATCCATTTGAAGAAACGGAAGTGTTGAATGTGATATTACAAGAAGAGCAAGGTACTAGAAGTTAGTACCAATGAGAAGCTGGAGGTGAATTTTGAAACAGGTTATTTTGGCTGCAGGCAGAAATACTCGCATAATATCCTGGGCTGTGGGAAATTGTGAGAAAATTTTTGATAGCGTTTCTCTCGTCATATCTTGTCGAAAGAAGTTTTAGTGCAGTTAACAAAAAAAAGGAGCAGATTGAACATCAAAGAACGGGAAGGTTTGAGATTACTTCTTACAAAACCGAAGCCAAATATTAATAATTTGCTGTCAATTCATCAAACACATCCGTCTCATTGAAAGTATGACTATCTTTTATAGTTGATTTACATTTCAAAATTCGAAAACTCTTCCTTGGAAAAATGCATTGTTGATTTTTGTCAATTGGTGATTGTTTGTAATAATAAATGTTTATAATTGTGAATAACCACAAATATTATTTTAATGAATAAGACCCAAGATAACGTTCTACATTTTTTTCTTCCCAACACCCCCAATTTAGGGTGATATTTTCTAGGAGTTTGGGAATACAGTGGAAATGAGCAATAGGGGGTGTACCGAAAACTTCGAAAGTGGTCCACGAGAAAAAAAAGTTTGGGGAGCTCTGATGTAGCTGAACTGTTTCCGATGACGAATGATGGCAACAAATACATCCTTGCTTCCATGGATTATTTCAGTAAATGGGTTGAAGCTTATGCCTTGCCTAATCAAGAAGCATCCACAGTTGCAAGAGCCCTGGTGGACATGTTTGCAATGTTTGGAGTGCCAATGGAAATACATCCCGATCAAGGGAGACATTTCAAATAAATTCATCCAGGAAAATTTGTGAATTGATGGGAATTAGCAAGACCACAACAACTGACCTTCACCCACAGTCTGACGGCATGGTCGAGAGGTTCAACAGGACTATGGAAGAACATCTTTTCGAAGTAATAGAAGAGCATCAAAGAGACTCCAACCATTCTTGATGGCCTACCGGACAGCTGTGCACGATTCTACAAAGTTCACCCCAGCCAGTATCATCTTCGGGAGAGATCTTCGTGTGCCCTGTGACTAGGTGTTCGGATCACCAAGTACTGAGGAAAAAGAGTTACAGGATTATGCAGACGAACTGCGAGAAAGCTTGATGAGAATCCACAAAATTGTAAGAAGTAGATTGAAGATTACTAGTGACAGAATGAAAGCTCGATACGATCTCAAGGCGAATACTGGTGGATTCAAAGGAGATTGAGTGTGGCTGTACAACCCTCGTCGAAGAAAACGAATCAACAAATCATCACCATTCTGGGAAGGACCCTATACGATAGTCAACAGAATAAATGACGTAGTATACAGGATTCAACGTAGCCCCAGATCAAAAATTAAGGTTGTTCACCAAGAACGACTCAAACGTTACAATAAGGATAATGAGATATTGTTTGATCGGGAACCAAAATTGATAGGGGTTTTTATGTTAAGAAATCTACTAGCGCTGTCGCTCGTAAACGCAAAATAATATGAGGGGTCGATGAGAGTACGTCATTTTTCATAAAATCTGGATTCGAGAAAAGAACTCGATACACATAATCGAGACCTCTCTGGAAGATACTTCATTGGCGTACGCAAGTATACAAGGGAAAACACTCGATCGCGACGGAGAGTTTATCAGAGCTTCTAGTAAAAAGAGTTTTAGTACAGAGCGTTGGATAGTCAGCGAAGCAGTTCAAGAGATTGTATTGTATTAAGAGTAGTGATAAAAGTAGTAAAGTGCTGTTTGGACTTTTAATAAACGAGCCCAAGGAAATATCGTAACATAAGAACGACAACTACTCTAACGTTCGTCAAAAATAAAATCAACTATTGATATGGCAAGTCAATCAGTCTATAGTGTTGAAAAATCAAAAGGAACAAAGAATTATGGAACCTGGAAGTACGCAATGAAAATGCTACACATAAGGAACAAGTTATGGAAAGCTATCGAACCCTCAGATGATGAGCCAGTTGATATTGAAACTGATCAACAAGCATTACCAGCGATAGTCCTCAACATCCATTCATACATCCACGTTCGCACATAAACTTCAAATAGCGCCTAAGAAGCATAGACCAAATTAGAGAAAGCATTCTAGAGTACTGGTCTCCGGCGACAGATAATACTGGGTTATCAGCCTTAATCAACCAAGCTGATGGAGTTCAATAGAATGGAAGACTACATCAACCAAATGCTAGAAATCCAAACAGAATTGAAAGGTATAACTACTTTCCTTCGGACTAGAAAATCATCGGAAATGAGTAAGCCTCTGAAGAAGCTGGCCACTCGCGCTAGCGAAACGTTAGGAAGAAATTCCAAAGAACGACGGCCTTCAAGCCCGAAGAAAAGTAGTTATACTAATAACCTCGGCTGCGAAAGCCTCAACCATTTTGTCAGAATTGAAAGGTATTGGCCAAGAAGACAGCGATGACTATATGGCGTTCAAACTGTTAGCTATTGAAAATATTGCTAAAACATTGGCGTTGGATTATGTCATCGAAAATCTTTTGCAAGAGGCAGCCAGGCGCAATGATAATTCAGTTAAGAATGACTCAGCTCTAGGAAGTAAATACAAGAATCCGGCCAAGAAGGCATTCCAAACTGCGCAGGAATAA
The DNA here is from genome assembly GCA_032362365.1 of Zygogramma bicolorata. Taxonomy (NCBI): domain Eukaryota; kingdom Metazoa; phylum Arthropoda; class Insecta; order Coleoptera; family Chrysomelidae; genus Zygogramma; species Zygogramma bicolorata. The sequence continues at coordinate 481,060 of JAVJAQ010003840.1, forward strand.
AAGATATAATCATAAAGAACTGCCATATCATACAAAGCCATCCACATCCAAGCAGAAAACAAGATATGCTTAGTCGATAGCGAAATGATGGCTGGAAGCGATAAAAATTGGTAGCTTGATGTTGGTGCGACCCGTCATATGAGTTCGTAAAAACAATTATTTCAATATATCTATTAAGTATCAACGTAGAAACTGTTGATGGAAATCAAATTTCAACAGATTGTATAGGTGATATTTCCTTAAAAGTTAATATCCTTGGCAGCACAAAAGAGATCCTCGTCAAAGACTCTTATTCCCAATTTGAAGATGAAACTGTCAATCGGTAAAATTGCTGATAAAGGGAACGAACTATTTTTTTATGAATAAAAGTGTACTGTTACGATAATTCATTGGGTGCATTGATTAAAACTCAAAACAACACTAACCTACTTTCGTTATAACTCTTTGTCACAACACAATACAATACAATCACTTAAACTGCTCCGCTAACTTTTTAAACTCTGTAATAGAAATCCTTCTTCAGTTCGACTTCTGCACTTTGTTATTTATACCAAAGCTCTCCCCACTGAGCTCCGAATAACTATCTGATCAACTCCACTCCACTTAGCTCCGAATAACTCTCGCCACTTAGCTCTGAATAACTCTGCTGAACTCTCCCAGCGAATAAACTCTGCTTTGCGAATTAAACTCTGCTCCACTTAGCTTTCAATAAATCTGCTAACTCTGCCTGTTCCTGGAAAAATAACGTTCGCTCTTCGTCCCCTCATATTATTCTGCGTTTATGACCGACAGAGCCGGCGCTAGGACATTTCGTAACATACTATAAATGCAAGAGTAACAAGAAGTTATAGGAACAGGCTCTGGAAGTAAAGATGGTCGTGTACACTCGACATAGTCAGAGATAAAGTATGTATGAACAAAACTTCAAGTGATTGTGATCTATGGCATCAACGTCTCGGTCATATCAGTAAAATTGGTCTTCAAAAACTCCAGAAAGGACTAGTCTTAGCATTACCCAAAAATGTTTCTTCTAATGGAAAGATTTGTGAACGGTGTGCATCACTAGCAAAAACAGCAAGAGTATCATTTCCTAAGAAAATTGTGATTTCAAGAAATGTTAACTTCTCAGAGAATCAAACTTCATCGTATTCATATCCAAAAAAAAAAACAGAAAATGAAATATTAATCAGTCAACCGACGAACGAAGAGAATGCAATTGAAAGCTGTAACGAACAAAGTATAGAAGTGAATCCTGAAAAACAGAACGAAAGCAGACAAGCAGAAGCAGAGCAGTCAAATATTCCAGAGAGAGCTACAAGCATTGACGGTACCATCGAAGAGGAAAGAGAATCGACAAGGAAACATGAGCCACCAACCTACCTGAAAGATTATTGTTACGAATGTCCTAGCGCCGGCCCTGACGAGATCGTAAACGCAGATGAGGGGTCGCGTCGTAGCGAACGTCATTCTCTAGGAACTGTGCATTGCCGTGGAGAATTCGATAGACATCATCGAGGCCCTTCGCGAAGATTCTCCATAGGCGTACGCAGGTATATAAGCAGAGGGGACATCGCGGCGGAGACAGTTTCATTCAGAGCTAAGCGGCGAGAATTATTGAGAGCTAAGTGGACCAGAGTTTATTCGCGAAGCAGTTTCTATTAGAGAGATATTATCAGAGCGTTTGGTACAGAGCTTTGCAGAGTTAGCGGAGCGATTTAAGTGATTGTGTTGTATTGAATTGTGATAAAGAGTTGTAATAAAAGTAGTGAAGAATCGTTTGGAGTTTTAATTAACGTATCACAAGGATATATCGTAACAGTAGTGTCAGAAGTCGGATATTGCAACGAAAAATCGTAACATTACATTTGCATAGCCAGTCCATTAGATGGGTCAAGCTCAAAAAGGGGGCTGATGGAAAAATTGAAAAATCCAAAGGATTCAGTGAAGAAGAAGAATATTTTGACGAAACATTCTCACCGGTTATCCGACAATCTACCCTGCAAGCCCTCATCACACTGGCAGCTGAACTAGATTCAGAGATGGAATTAGGGGACGTCATGACAGCATACTTGAATTCCGAATTGGCGAAAGAAATATACATGCAGTTACCGAAAATAGACCCTTAGGAGGACTGCCAAATTATTTGCAGACTGAATGAAGCCATTTATGGGCTAAAGCAATCTGGTCAAGTATGGAACAAGAAATTACACGCTGAAATGACGAAAAAGAATATATCTCAATCGAATGTAGATCCTTGGGTATATTTTCGAACTGAAAATCAAGAAATTTTTATCGTAACAGTTTATGTGGACGATATTCATTGACGTAATATAACATGGACTGGGTGTCGCTTAACCCTCAAATACAAGTTCTTGCGGCCCGAACCAACTAAGGGCATCTGCGTCATAGTCGTTATCGTCATAATGTGTTACGTCATCAGTAATATGTGTTGCATACTTAAATTCCGAAAAGGTCTTAAATATCCCTAAAAATAAAACAATGCACTATTGAACACTTCGAATAGCTTCAAAAAATCACGAAAACAAATCAACAAACCAACAACTCCCCCACTGTAAACCGGATTTTTGGCTATGTAAATATGCAACAAGTGATACATTGTGACGTCACTCGTAAGTGGTGACGCAGTTGCCCTTAGTTTAATATGTTCATGCCGTTTTAGGCGTGGGGATCAATCCTCTCACTCTAATGCCCAGTCCATACTATTAGGTCTATGACGATATTTTGATATTCGGCAATAATAAGAAAACAATCGAAGAATTCAGAGAGAACTTGAAGAAGACATTCGAAATAAAGAACTTGGAACCAGAGAATCAGTGTTTGGAAAAATAATACAGAGAGATAGGATGAAAGGGATCATCACTTTGGATCAAGAAAATTACAGAAATTCAATTTCAAAAGAGTTCAACATGAAAAAACAGAAATCATCTGCGGATATGGGACCTGAAAGCGAAGAAGAGAGAAATGAAATGAAGAAAATTCCCTTCAGAGAAGCAGTGGTAAACTAATATATCTCTCACAATGGACCAGGCCTGACATCAGCCATCCAATGAGTGTGATCAGTAAATTCAACAATGATCCAGGAAAAACCCATTGGACAGCAGTGAAGAGAATTCTGAGATACCTTCGAGGAACGACAGGAAAGAAATTGACTTACGAGAGAAGTAGCCAGAAAGAAATAGTAGGATACTGTGATTCAGACTGGGGAAGAGTCTCAGATGATCGAAAGTCCTACGCCGGTTATGTCTACAGACTTGGCAAATCTTCAATTTCATGGAGAAACAACCTTCAGTCGCATTATCAACCACAGAGGCTGAATACATGGCATTGAGCCATGCAACGAAAGAAACTTTGTGGTTGCAACAGTTATTCCGAGAAATAGGTTTGAAAACTATCAAATACCAACCTATTGATATTTTCTGTGACAACTGAGGAACCACTGAACTTTCGAAGAATAATGTTTTTCACGTAAGAAGTAAACACATAAATATTCGTCACCACTTTGTTCGAGATGCTGTTGAGAATGGAAACATTTGAATGAAATCTATTGAAACAGTTTATTTATCATAGTTGATGTTCAATTATTCTTTTGTCAGATAGATGTGTCATGTTACATAGAAAAAGTCATAATTTTCCTCTATAAATAAAAATGTTTACTGTTCAGCCCAGTCCTCATTCCTCAGGGTTAGTGAATGGCCGACAAAATCATTCGATATACGGGCCTTATTTAGCACATCAAGAATTATAGATTCGTGTCAAAGAAGTCCCATCCATGAGACTATTGAATGAGATAATGAATTATTTTGATTTTTCTTAAAGTAAGAGTGGGGGATTGGTGACTGCCCGACAAAATCATTCGATATGTGGGTCTTATTTAGCACATCGAGAAGTATAGATTCGTGTCAAAGAAGTCCCATCCATGAGACTATTGAATGGGATAATGAATTATTTTGATTTTTCTTAAAGTAAGAGTGGGGGATTGGTGACTGCCCGACAAAATCATTCGATATGTGGGTCTTATTTAGCACATCGAGAAGTATAGATTCGTGTTAAGGAAGTCCCATCCATGACACTTGAATGAAATTATGATTCATTGTGAATTTTTTCAAAGTAGAGTTGGAGGGGGGGTGACCGACCTACATAATCGAACGATATGTGGGCCTTATTGAACACATAGAGAAGTTTCGAATCGTGTTAAAGAAGTCCCACCCTCCGGGACTTTCGAATGAAATGAATTATTTTGAATTTTCTCAATGTAGGAGTGGGGGTTAGTCACAGTCAGAATAAATCATTCGATATGTGGGTTTTATTCAGCACATCGAGAAGTATAGATTCGTGTTGAAAAATTTCTATCCACGAGACTTTCGAGTGAGATATTGAATTATTCTGAATTTTGTTGAAGTGGGGGGTTAGTGACTGCCTGGCATAATCGTTCGATATGTGGGCCTCACTGAGCACATCAAAAAGTCTAAAATCGTGTTAAAGACGTCGCATCCACGAGACTTTCGACTGAGATAATGAATTATATTGAATTTTCTTAAAGTAGAAGTGGGGTTTTATTGAATGCCAGACAGAATCATTTGCTATGTAGGTCTTATTCTGTACATCGGGAAGTATAGATTCGAGTTGAAAAAGTAACATCCACGAGACTTTTTCTTGATATATGAAATGGTTTTGAATTCTATATGAATTGGAGTGGATAGAAAAATTCTCATCCACGAGTGTGTGAGGTGGTGACAGGTGACGTTCTCCCATTTTACACTGCATGTCTATTTCAGGCTTGATAATTATCCCCTTAAATATGAAAAATAGACAGGTTCCTGGCAGCCAAGCGTGGGCACTTCATCAGGAAAAACGCTTGATGAAACATCTTATATGTCCCTAGGGGGTGTGTTAGGAAAGTTTTTTCAAATGATTCAAAACTTCTTTTAATGGAATAGTACCTCACTGTAATTCGAGTATATGAAGTAGACATTTGAAAAAACCCAAAAAAACTTTGTTTCGTAGTTTGTGCGGCATGGAGAGGGGTGTAGTGGGAGGCAGTTTTTTCAAATAATTCAATAACGTCTTTCAATGGAATAGTACCTCATTCTAATTCAAGTATATGTATTGAGCATGTGAAGCAACCCAAAAAAAAACTTTGTTTCATAGGTTGTGCACCCTCGAGGAGGGTGTGGTGTTTTTTTTAATATTTCAATACATTTTTTTCAATGAAATAGAACCTCATTCTAATTCGAATATATGAATTAGGCATGTGTTTCATAGTTTCTGCGGCCTCTAGAAGGGTGTGGTGAGGGGTAGTTTTTTCAAATAATTCAATAACTTCTTTCTATGGAATAGTACCTCATTCTAATTCAAGTATATGAATTATTGGGCATGTGAGACAACCCAAAAAAACTTTGTTTCATAGTTTGTGCGGCCTGGAGAGGGGTATAGAGGGGGGTTAGTTTTTTCAAATAATTTAGTATATATATATATATATCTTCCCCGCACTGGGCACCACACCCCTCTCGAGGACGCACGAGCGCACGACTATGAAACACCATGTATACCTTAGTTTCGTTTAGCAGTACTTTGGGCCACTTGATATATATATATATATATATATATATATATATATATATATATATATATATGTATATATATATATTTATATATAAAACTCCCCCACCACCACACCCCTCTCGAGGAGGTCGCACGACTATGAAACAAAGTTTTTCGGGTTGTTTGTTGTTTCACAAGCTTGGTTCATATACTTGAAACAGAATGAGGTACTATTCCATTGAAACAAGTTATTGAATCATTTGAAAAAACTTTCCGAAGACACCCCTCTATGGGGACATATCAGATGTCTCTCAGATCATGAAGATTGTGTCATCAGGCTTATTTGGACGGAGTTATGCAGAAAGCTACCAACCCACAATATAACAAGTATTGGGTTGGGTGCGTATTCGGGTGACAAAATACGCGTTCTTCATTCTGTGAAAACCTACAAAGCCCCACCTGATTATATACCCCAGAGGATGTAGAATAGAATAAAATTTAATTATTTCTACGGGTGTGAAGTTATCCACATCCACAACATACACTGAGAAAAATATATCGAAATTTTTTCATCTTCTAGAAATTGGATATACGCCACGGTATTCAATGATGATGCTTCTTTCGATGAGCTGAGTTGAAAATATGATGATTATGGTTTATCAGATTATCTGAACGGGATGTGAATGGGGTAGTAGTAATGGAGTTCGGTAACTTTGAAATCTCTATTTCGAAAAGTTGATATTGTACGCCTTTCATTTTCGGATATGTTATTCCTTGACGTCAACCGCATAAAAAAAATACCATGTCGGAGTTTTCCAGGCCGTCTAAGGGGGTGGAAATGGGGTTAAAATACAACGAAAAATTCTATTTCGTCTACATGATATTGTACGCGTTTCATTTTCGGATATTTTATTCCTTGTGGCCGTGTACATGAGAAAAATACCATGTCGGAGTTTTCCAGGCCGTTTAAGGGAGTGGGAATGGGGTTTAAAAACTACGAAAATTTCTATTTCGTGAACTTGACATTGTACGCTTTTCATTTTCGGATATGTTATTCCTTGTGGCCGAGTACATAAGAAAAATACCATGTCGGAGTTTTCCAGGCCGTCTAAGGGGGTGAAAATGGGATTGAAAAACTACGAAAAATTCTATTTCGTGAACTTGACATTGTACGCGTTTCATTTTCGGATATGTTATTCCTTATGGCCGAGTACATAAGAAATATACCATGTCGGAGTTTTCCAGACCGTCTAAGGGGGTGAAAATGGGGTTGAAAAATTAATAAAAATTCTATTTCGTGAACTTGACATTGTACGCGTTTCATTTTCGGATATGTTATTCCTTGTGGCCGAGTACATAAGAAATATACCATGTCGGAGTTTTCCAGACCGTCTAAGGGGGTGAAAATGGGGTTGAAAAACTACGAAAAATTCTATTTCGTGAACTTGACATTGTACGCGTTTCATTTTCGGATATGTTATTCCTTATGGCCGAGTACATAAGAAATATACCATGTCGGAGTTTTCCAGACCGTCTAAGGGGGTGAAAATGGGATTGAAAAACTACGAAAAATTCTATTTCGTGAACTTGACATTGTACGCGTTTCATTTTCGGATATGTTATTCCTTATGGCCGAGTACATAAGAAATATACCATGTCGGAGTTTTCCAGACCGTCTAAGGGGGTGAAAATGGGATTGAAAAACTACGAAAAATTCTATTTCGTGAACTTGACATTGTACGCGTTTCATTTTCGGATATGTTATTCCTTATGGCCGAGTACATAAGAAATATACCATGTCGGAGTTTTCCAGACCGTCTAAGGGGGTGAAAATGGGGTTGAAAAATTAATAAAAATTCTATTTCGTGAACTTGACATTGTACGCGTTTCATTTTCGGATATGTTATTCCTTGTGGCCGAGTACATAAGAAATATACCATGTCGGAGTTTTCCAGACCGTCTAAGGGGGTGAAAATGGGATTGAAAAACTACGAAAAATTCTATTTCGTGAACTTGACATTGTACGCGTTTCATTTTCGGATATGTTATTCCTTATGGCCGAGTACATAAGAAATATACCATGTCGGAGTTTTCCAGACCGTCTAAGGGGGTGAAAATGGGGTTGAAAAACTACGAAAAATTCTATTTCGTGAACTTGACATTGTACGCGTTTCATTTTCGGATATGTTATTCCTTGTGGCCGAGTACATGAGAAAAATACCATGTCGGAGTTTTCCAGGCCGTTTAAGGGGGTGAAAATGGGGTTGAAAAACTACGAAAAATTCTATTTCGTGAACTTGACATTGTACGCGTTTCATTTTCGGATATGTTATTCCTTATGGCCGAGTACATAAGAAATATACCATGTCGGAGTTTTCCAGACCGTCTAAGGGGGTGGGAATGGGGTTGAAAAACTACGAAAAATTCTATTTCGTGAACTTGACATTGTACGCGTTTCATTTTCGGATATGTTATTCCTTGTGGCCGAGTACATAAGAAAAATACCATGTCGGAGTTTTCCAGACCGTCTAAGGGGGTGGGAATGGGGTTGAAAAACTAATAAAAATTCTATTTCATTAACTTGACATTGTACGCGTTTCATTTTCGGATATGTTATATTTGTGGCCGTGTACATAAGAAAAATACCATGTCAGAGTTTTCCAGGCCGTCTAAGGGGGTGGGAATGGGGTTGAAAAACTAATAAAATTTCTATTTCGTAAACTTGACATTGTACGCGTTTCATTTTCGGATATGTTATTCCTTGTGGCCGAGTACATGAGAAAAATACCATTTCGGAGTTTTCCAGGCCGTCTAAGGGGATGGGAATGGGGAATTCACATAGAGAGAATTATTGCCAATAAACAATTCTGGGAAGAGATGGTCCCGAAATTGAAAGATTTTTATTTTAACTACTTGTTACCACAAACTGTTGACCCTGTTTACCCAAATGAAATTCGTAGGCGACAATGGTCAGAACAAGAGTTGGAACGAAATTCCAAAAATCTTTCAACATTTGAAATAGATAATTTACCCAAAAAACTGTTTTCTAATGGATTGAGAGGCGATACAGATTACTATAAACCTTGTTCAAATTTTGGCAACCACACAATCTGTAAATTTTCCAGTTTGCTGTGTAGCGAACTGAAAATTGAAGACTTCCCAAATAGCACAAGTACGTCCAGTGGACGTACTGCATATGTACGGTGAGGATGCATTGTACGTATTTAGGACGTACTTTTGTCTCCGACAGACGTACATAAGACCTCCCTGCGACTTACCGTTTCCGCATAGTCGGTAATCCCAGGTACGTACTTTTCTAGTCCACACAGGACCTGAAATGTACGGAAAGGGGAACTGTTTGGGACATTCCGAAAACGTACATTTTCCATTCTGTATGCGCTATCCCAAGTAGAACAAACATATTTGACCAATATTGGTTCAATATTACGGGAATATTAACCTTATATTGTAGATGATATCAATAGTGGCCACAAAAAAATGTGAACATTCGGCGATATTAGATCAATATTCGAAAACAACGTAATGTTATATCATATGATATCACTTAATGAATCTAAGTTTTCATATTCGGGATTATTCATTTCTTTTTTACCAAATAGTCAAGTTGGAAATTTTACTCATTCACGTGTACTAACCATCTAACCGAATACTTACCTGGAAAAAGACCTGGCTGCTGCGGGGCTTGAACTCTCGACCTTTCCTATGGAGATATTATTGTCGACCACTGTTACGCTCTACGGCACGGAGAGACTTGTTTTTAAGAAGGAGTTGGGTGCTATAGATGTGATGACTTCAAGTTAGTTTTGTTCGAGATAATATTAAAATTTTGGAAAGTTCAGTAACAATGGAAATATATTCGAAAAAACGCTAAAGGATCACTGTCTCATGTGATGGCGGTTTTGGAATATCAAACTTGCTGTGCAAAAAATTCTGTATGTAATTTTCTGGTATTTAAATTCACCACATGTCGATGTTTCAATTTTTCCAATTTTTTTAGGAATAATTCATTATGAATATTGCATTACCAATATTGATATATGTTTGAATACACTAAGTGATCACTCTCAAAATCCCAATACCCCTTGAAGCGAAAGGGACCCAATATGTACGTACTTGGGAGGTCCAAACAGTATGTACATACTAACAGAAATGTAGAAAATGAAAGGAACCCAATCCGTACGTACTTGGGAGGTCCAAACAGTATGTACAAAAAAGTACGTCAACGAGACGTCCAGATAGTATGTACATACGATTTCCAAAAATGTACGTCATTACTATTATGTCCCGCAAACGTTTCGAAATATACGTATCTGAAAGGGACTCAATATGTACGCACCTGGAAGGTCCAAATAGTACGAACATAGTTCTTCCAAACATGTACGTAAATGATACGTCTGAGCAGTACGTACATGGGATTCACAAAAAAACACGTCATTGGTATGTCCCTAATTCATTCCGAAAAGTACGTACCTGAAGAGGAGTTAATGTAAACGTATCAGGGACACTTAATAAAGTACGTACATAGTACTTCCAAGCATGTACGTTTTTATTACATTCCGATTGGAACGGGACCAAGTATGTACCTACATGGGACGTCTAACCAGTACATACATGGTACATCCGGTAATGTACGTTCTTCGAATGTCTCCTATCCGTCCCGGGACGTATCGACGTAACCGGGACATAAATGGTTCGTCTTCAGGACGTCGTGTGCTATTTGGGTTTGAGAGTTTGAATGGTTCTGCTTGGTTGACAGACTCGATTATAAACTGTGCCCTACATGTAATCACCAGAAAAAGTTTCAACACCTTATTTATTTCCGTGGAAAAATCATACGCAATATTCAATTTCACGAATCAGTTGGAACAATCCTTTTTCGACGATCTAGATGATTTCTCAAAGTACGAAAATATTGTTTTACCACTACATATTAATAGAAATCACTGGTGTTTGATAATATTGCATATTAATAGAAAATTATTGACATTCATAGATCCACGAGGTGCCACTAAAAAGAACTCTCAGAAGTATTTAGATTCACTCAAGTCTTCTCGAAAAATGTATGACATTCATAAACATAAACATTTTTCAAATGAAAATTGGAATTCAGATTGTCCGGATCACCTGAAACAAATCGACACATTCAATTGTGGTGTTTTTGTAATTTATTTCTGTCTGCAATTCATAATCAATTCATAAACATAAACATTTTTCAAATGAAAATTGGAATTCAGATTGTCCGGATCACCTGAAACAAATCGACACATTCAATTGTGGTGTTTTTATAATTTATTTCTGTCTGCAATTCATTAGGGGCCGTTCATAAAATACGTCACACTAAAATCAGCTTTATTTGACCCCCACCCCCCCATTGTCACGCTGTGTCACACGTTTTGTGACCCCTCCTAGAAATATTTTGTCACAAAAACTAAGACCCCCCCTGCTGAGTATGATAAATTCTAAATGATAGTACACAAATTCTGAAAATTAGAAATATTCATTTATGGATGGCCACAAATAATATACACATTTTACATAATCAGAAGATTCAATGCTCAATAACACAAAGAAACAGTAAAAAATCGCTTTATTTTTTCATTTGTATAGTGAAATACAGTGTACTGTAACAAGATTAATTCGCATTCTCAATTGAAAATTCATTCGCAAAGATGGAGTCACTATAGATTTGATTAAAAAATCTGACGAGTTTAGGAATTCGTTAGAAGATGTCGCACATGTAGATTCCTAAAAAAGTAGATTTCTACCAAAAGTGGTCACGCTGGCTTCTAGCGCTCATGTCAAAAAATAATAAGCGGCCGTATACCCCCCGTCCCCCCTTGTCACATCTTGTCACACTCAGCCAGACCCCCCCCTTGTATGCGAACGTATTTTATAAACGCCCCCTCAGGAAAGAATCATTTTATTCACCCGTGGATCTAGTGAATTTTAGGAAACAAATTAAATTGCTTCTTCTCGAAAATTCGGACAATGTATTGAATTTATGCTTGGTTTGTGGTGAAACAGTTGAAACTGAAATAATAGAACTGTGTGCCAAAGAAAGTTCCACCGTAGGTGTCACGATTTGAGAGATATGAGTTGTTAGTTATGTCATTGATTGATTGCTTGTTTGGATTTTTCATCTTCTATCTGAGATTTTTCGTTTACTATTATTTAAATTTCCTACGATAGGAAACAACGGTTTGTTATGTAATCAGAATTTTATGTTCATTTGATCAATCTTGGGATGTTTTCATTTTGTACTTATTGTTAAACTAACTGAACGCAACTGTGATCGTACTTATTTATTGTATATATCCATGGAGGAATATGTATATATAAATAAATTGTTTATATTTCCTGTCAATTTGATCGATCTTGATTCGGTTGTGTTTTCATTTCGTACACTCTATTTCAGTGACTGAACGAAAGTATGTGTTATGCATTGTATATATCCATGATGGAAAGAAAAACATATTATGACGTGAATTGTTTATATTTCCTACGATAGGTCAGTGTAATTATGTTTCATTGAAATTGGGCCGGATTGAAAAATTCCGATCAGACCTCTATTACCTGTGAACTATTCTAGAAAAATACCTTATTTTATCAACCATATCCATCATCTTATGGCGGCCTGGGAAACTTTGACATGGTATTTTTCTTATGTGCTCGGCCACAAGGAATAACGTATCCGAAAATGAACGCGTACAATGTCAAGTTTACGAAATAGAAATTTTATTAGTTTTTTAACCCCATTCCCACCCCCTTAGACGGCCTGGAAAACTCTGACATGGTATTTTTCTTATGTACACGGCCACAAAAATAACATATCCGAAAATGAAACGCGTACAATGTCAAGTTAATGAAATAGAATTTTTATTAGTTTTTCAACCCCATTCCCACCCCCTTAGACGGCCTGGAAAACTCCGACATGGTATTTTTCTTATGTACTCGGCCATAAGGAATAACATATCCGAAAATGAAACGCGTACAATGTCAAGTTCACGAAATAGAATTTTTCGTAGTTTTTCATTTCCATTTCCACCCCCTCAGACGGCCTGGAAAACTCCGACATGGTATTTTTTTTATGTACTCGGCCACAAGGAATAACATATCCGAAAATGAAACGCGTACAATGTCGAGTTCACGAAATAGAATTTTTCTTAGTTTTTCAACCCCATTCCCACCCCCTTAGACGGCCTGGAAAACTCTGACATGGTATTTTTCTTATTTACTCGGCCACAAGGAATAACATATCCGAAAATGAAACGCGTACAATGTCAAGTTCACGAAATAGAATTTTTCGTAGTTTTTCATTTCCATTTCCACCCCCTCAGACGGCCTGGAAAACTCCGACATGGTATTTTTTTTATGTACTCGGCCACAAGGAATAACATATCCGAAAATGAAACGCGTACAATGTCAAGTTCACGAAATAGAATTTTTCGTAGTTTTTCAACCCCATTTTCACCCCCTTAGACGGCCTGGAAAACTCCGACATGGTATTTTTCTTATGAACTCGGCCACAAGGAATAACATATCCGAAAATGAAACGCGTACAATGTCAAATTCACGAAATAGAATTTTTTGTAGTTTTACAACCCCATTCCCACCCCCTTAGACGGCCTGGAGAACTCCGACATGGTATTTTTCTTATGAACTCGGCCACAAGGAATAACATATCCGAAAATGAAACGCGTACAATGTCAAGTTCACGAAATAGAATTTTTCTTAGTTTTTCAACCCCATTCCCACCCCCTTAGACGGCCTGGAAAACTCCGACATGGTATTTTTCTTATTTACTCGGCCACAAGGAATAACATATCCGAAAATGAAACGCGTACAATGTCAAGTTCACGAAATAGAATTTTTCGTAGTTTTTCATTTCCATTTCCACCCCCTCAGACGGCCTGGAAAACTCCGACATGGTATTTTTTTTATGTACTCGGCCACAAGGAATAACATATCCGAAAATGAAACGCGTACAATGTCAAGTTCACGAAATAGAATTTTTCGTAGTTTTTCAACCCCATTTTCACCCCCTTAGACGGCCTGGAAAACTCCGACATGGTATTTTTCTTATGAACTCGGCCACAAGGAATAACATATCCGAAAATGAAACGCGTACAATGTCAAATTCACGAAATAGAATTTTTTGTAGTTTTACAACCCTATTCCCACCCCCTTAGACGGCCTGGAGAACTCCGACATGGTATTTTTCTTATGAACTCGGCCACAAGGAATAACATATCCGAAAATGAAACGCGTACAATGTCAAGTTCACGAAATAGAATTTTTCTTAGTTTTTCAACCCCATTCCCACCCCCTTAGACGGCCTGGAAAACTCCGACATGGTATTTTTCTTATTTACTCGGCCACAAGGAATAACATATCCGAAAATGAAACGCGTACAATGTCAAGTTCACGAAATAGAATTTTTCGTAGTTTTTTATTTCCATTTCCACCCCCTCAGACGGCCTGGAAAACTCCGATATGGTATTTTTCTTATTTACTCGGCCACAAGGAATAACATATCCGAAAATGAAACGCGTACAATGTCAAGTTCACGAAATAGAATTTTTCGTAGTTTTTCATTTCCATTTCCACCCCCTCAGACGGCCTGGGAAACTCCGACATGGTATTTTTCTTATTTACTCGGCCACAAGGAATAACATATCCGAAAATGAAACGCGTACAATGTCAAGTTCACGAAATAGAATTTTTCTTAGTTTTTCAACCCCATTCCCACCCCCTTAGACGGCCTGGGAAACTTTGACATGGTATTTTTCTTATTTACTCGGCCACAAGGAATAACATATCCGAAAATGAAACGCGTACAATGTCAAGTTCACGAAATAGAATTTTTCTTAGTTTTTCAACCCCATTCCCACCCCCTTAGACGGCCTGGGAAACTTTGACATGGTATTTTTCTTATTTACTCGGCCACAAGGAATAACATATCCGAAAATGAAACGCGTACAATGTCAAGTTCACGAAATAGAATTTTTCTTAGTTTTTCAACCCCATTCCCACCCCCTTAGACGGCCTGGGAAACTTTGACATGGTATTTTTCTTATTTACTCGGCCACAAGAAATAACATATCCGAAAATGAAACGCGTACAATGTCAAGTTCACGAAATAGAATTTTTCGTAGATTTTCAACCCCATTTCCACCCCCTCAGACGGCCTGGAAAACTCCGACATGGTATTTTTCTAATGTACTCGGCCACAAGGAATAACATATCCGAAAATGAAACGCGTACAATGTCAAGTTCACGAAATAGAATTTTTCGTAGTTTTTCAACCCCATTTCCACCCCCTCAGACGGCCTGGAAAACTCCGACATGGTATTTTTTTTATGCGGTTGACCTCAAGGAATAACATATCCGAAAATGAAAGGCGTACAATATCAACTTTTCGAAATAGAGATTTCAAAGTTACCGAACCCCATTTCTACCCCATTCACATCCCGTTCAGATAATCTGATAACCCATAATCATCAGATTTTCAACTCAGCTCATCGAAAGATGCATCACATTGAATACCGTGGCGTATATCAAATTTCTAGAAGAGTTTGAAAAAATTTCGATATATTTTTCTCAGTGTATATTGTGGATGTGGATAACTTCACACCCGTATTATTTCTCATATCGTATCTTTTGTTTTAATTACCCGCACTACAAAATAAATTCAAAAATCAACCAACCCATAAAAAGTCGCCTTTTTCACCTCTATTTTATATTTGGAATATTAAAAAATACCTAAGATATCAAACGACTTATCTCAGATCCAGAAAAAAGTTACGAAGTAGTAGCTAAACGACCTACAGATTTTTTTGAATCAATTAAAACTTTAGAGCTGATTATCTCAGTTCGTCACTATTGAGGGTTGGTGGCTTTCTGCACAACGCCGTCCATTTGTTATTAATAAAATATATTTCAAGTAAAAATTCACCACGAACTCTTTCAAAACAAAGGTCCCAACTTTTTTTCGTCGATTTATGTGTGAAAGAGGATAACTTCACGCCGGTTAATTATATTAACACTTACTTCTCATTGCATATATTATGTGGAACGTAATCAAGATCAGATGAATAAAAAATTATGGGGATCGAAATGTGTATCATAAAAATGACTACCTACCTATTCGTAATTGTCGCACACACTCAATGGTGAACATGGAATATCTATGTAATAAAATCATAAAAAATCTGGGTAATGTTAAGTTTATCGGGCACCAAGCGATAAAAAAAAATGTTTGCGGGAACTTACGTATTTCGACCTCCTGAACAAAAAACTTAGATAAAAATTTTGGCGCTCTCCAATAGTTTTCAAGATACAGGGCATTTTTTGGGTCAAAAATGGGATTTTTGAATACACGTTCCTGCATCAAAATTACACTTGAAATTCATCCTTCTTTTTTATCAGCACAATGTACACATCCCTAATTATCCGTTCCACACTTTTTTTCATTCGGAAACACTAGTTTCATACCAAAAAAATGCACTTTTCCTCAACAACAACAAAAACATTGAAAAAACCATTGGAAAACCAGAGCACACTATTCAAATTTAAAATATCACGAATTAATTTTCCTTCATTTTGAAGTTTCCACGTAAATAATTAAAATGAAGAAATTATTCGAATATACAGCCTTAGTGCATAATAAGAGGGCATTAGTTAATTACTTTACAACAATAGGAATATTTCTCTCGACAATTCAATGCCCGAGGTGTGATGCAGTAGGTATGCACTTTGAATAAAGATTTGAATAGTGTGCTCTGGTTTTCCAAGGTACCAACCCCTCGTAAAAAAAATACACTAAACATTTAGCAGTGACATGCTGAATTTTCAGTGTTTTTGTTGTTGTTGAGGAAAAGTGCATTTTTTTGTTATAAAACTAGTGTTTCCGAATAAAAAAAAGGGTGGAACGGATAATTAGGGATGTATACATTGTGCTGATAAAAAAAAAGGATGAATTTCAAGTGTAATTTTGATGCAGGAACGTGTATTCAAAAATCTCATTTTTGACTCAAAAAATGCCCTGTATCTTGAAAACTATTGGAGAGTGCCAAAATTTTTATCTAAGTTTTTTGTTCAGGAGGTCGAAATACGTAAGTTCCCGCAAAATTTTTTTTTATCGCTTGGTGCCCGATAAACTTAACATTACCAAAATCTGCAGTGTACATTAACAATTTTTCTTGTGAAATGATATTATGTCAATGTGAAATTACTTGCAAGGAGACTTTCATTTGTTGAGAAAATGATTCAGAATTATCTATATGTCATTAAACTTTGTGGAATAATACAATAGATCCCAAATTTTGTAAAATCTTTTCATTTCAAGACCAAGTACTTGATACCTTCCTACTATGATCCAACCATTTCGATCCAACGATTGTCAATGATTATGTTGCATATTGCAAAACAACTCGGAACATGTTTTTTGTCGAGAAGACGCCATTTGTTATAAAAAAACTCTTCACGAACTATTTCAGTGCACCTATACTCACCGGAAGGTTTGCGTCAATTTTCTCTTCGAAACACACAAACTATATATCACTTACTACACGAAACTAGTCTTTTCCATTTATAATAATCGATATAACACCTTAAAAGCCAGCATGCAATATAAACTCAACCTACTTCAATGAAAAGGCGCTAAAAATGAGTGGAAGTTGAACCGGTAAGTAGAACGCCACCGTCGCCACCTACCCTACTGCCAAATACGCGCGAAAACGAAAAAAGTGACATTCCTTGGCGCCAATAAAAGTGCGCTAAACTGAAATATTCCCAATTCCATCAGTAAACACTAGTATTATTTGAAATGTTTAAGATACAATTGATCCATACATATATTGAAAAGAATTCAACATTGAGTGATATTTATTTGTTTTCATTGTTTCTCATAACCGTAGTTAAATTTTGCGCCAATAATATTTTGAATACTGCGAATATACCATCCAGTCCATGTCAACCGTCTGTCTTATTCCCAAAACTCATGCAAGAATTGAATTATGATATGCATTTTCATGAAAAAGAAACCTCCAACAAATTATGATGTATTGAAAAAACAACCAAATTCATTTAAACTTTTCCTGGAGATCAATTACTCTAACACCAAACTGATATTTTTGCAATCGACGCCCGTTTCGCTAACAATGTTAGCATCTTCAGGAAAAAAAATTGATACTTTGCAAAAATATCAGTTTGATTTTAGGGTAATTGATCTCTTGAAAAAGTTTCAACTTTTACACCAAAGGTTCCAATCTCATCGTTTATAACCAATTTCATATTTTACATGGGGCACCTATATATTCACACCGAACACTTGTATTATTTTATAAAGATGTTGACAAATGGATATTTTTTAATTGACCGGTCGGCAGTGACAGATTTTTTGGACCAATTTTTCATAGTCTGTCCTTGAAATACGGAATACTTGAAACTGAAACAATTCATAGTCTGCAAAACGCGCGACTTGTTTTTTCATTTCAGAATTTGTTGTTGATGTTGATGCCTCATGAATTATCGTCAACCTCACGATGAAATTGGTTTAAGTTGTGATTGGGCAAAAATTAAAAGTTGGTTTTCATCATATTTTTCCGCAATACTTTCGTACAAGTTGTAAGTCACTGTGTATATCAATTGAAACAGTTAGTTACCTTAATGAATGTTGTACTATGAGCGATGCTTTAATGTGAAATAAGTGCAATGCAAGCTGTAAAACGGCTTCCATCGGAATTATGGTCGACGTTTTACAATGGATAACATGCAGTGCGTATTTATTTGGGATAACGATTTGTTTTACCTTCAATTACTTACAGACTCAAAAAATTCTTTAAAAAAAACAGTCACTACCGCCCGTTCTAGATGAACATGACAAATAACTACAAAAACTCTAAGGTTCACGAGTCAGTTATTCATTCATTACAGTCCTATTTGGAGATTTGATTGGCGAAGATGATTTTCACATCAGTAATTTGTTCCCCTCATAAAATTCAATTGGTCTCTCGACTCCAATCCTATCACGGGCTATTTTCAATGTGCATTTTAAAAGCGAATACTTCTGTTTTATTTACATATGTTACTACTAACATAGACCAATTACAGCCTGTTGAATTTCTCATTGAGTGATGTATCGTGGTAAGCTTAAATGACATGCAGAATTATGGCAAAAAATTGATATCAGATACATATGAAATTATACTACAATCTTCAAAATGTTGGACAGCACTTACCACATATTCTTCCATTCGCCATATGAGCGCGCGAGTACAAATAGCTCTAATCATTTCCGCAGTAACGGTATTATAGAATCCTCTGAAATTTTCAGGATAGAATCTTCAATATAGTTCAGGAAATGAAGCATTTCGGCTCGCAAGTATTTCGTCCACCATGGATTTACCTGAAATTTCCACAGAAGGTAGGGAATAGCTCAAGGATCATTTCCTATATCATGACGCTGTACGCTAGAGCCTTGGGGGTGGTTGCCACCCCATCACGGGGGTGGAAATTTTTTATTACATTTTAACTGTAGGAATCGACGGAAGAAGTAATTCTAAGAAAAAAATGTTCCATACGTTTTTTTCGTAAAAGTAATATTTTTTGAGTTATTCGAAGTTGAAAGTAACAGTTTTTTGACGAAAAAATCGACTTTTTCAAATGATTTTTTGCAAATAACTCTAAAACTATGCATTTTATCAAAAAAAGTGTGGAGAGGCAAATTGTAGCTTTTGAAAAAACAAAAACAACGCTTCCTTTATAATTTTCTTACGACACATCCGAACTGAGATACAGTAAATTAATGCTTGGCTTTTTTCGTCAAATGTATAATTTGGAAGATTTAAAGCGAAATAACGAGAAAAATTTGCATTTTTCGAAGAAAGCTCATAGAATCTTTTTTGGAGTATTCAATTAGAGCTTTCAAACAAATCAAAAAATGTCTTCCTAGCATGAAAATTGACCGACTTGTGATCAAAATAAGATCGGTACCCGCTTTTTTCTACAAAAAAAATCTGTGAAAACAACCTCCAAAGTACCCCCTAACCCAAATTGAACGCCACCCTTCTGTGATTTTCTTTATGTATGGACTATCAATACATCCACGAAGTTTAACTAATTTAAAATGCCTAATTTTAGAAAAATTGGAGTTTAAAGAGAAAACGATTTTTTTTTCAATTTCTTGTTTTTAACCCTTTCCTTATAAATATTTCTATATACAGTACTAAATTGAAGCTTTTTCGATGACAAAAATTTTCCTGTGTGTAGATTTTTTGTAAAGTGAATATTCGGCGAGATATAGCCGTTTAACACCTACATTTACTATCGAACATCACCTTAGTCAAGAGCTTTGAACTCTCCCCATTTAAAAATTAAGGGATCTTAAGTAATTTTATTCACATAGTCTTATAGCTCTTGAGAAGCTCTACAAAATCGTTCCTGAAAAAAATTTTCTATCACCTAAAATGAAAGAGCTATGCTTAAAAAAACGATCAATTTTTTTTTATTTGAATTACCCTCTTCGGAGCGTAGTAATATACATAACCGGTATACTCGGCCGTTACGTTATATGTACCAATATTTCCATTCATATTGGAAGACAGAGAAGAAAAATCTCTCGCGTGTGTGAGTGTATATTTCGTTGATTTCTCACCAGTGTATTCTAAAGTTCGAAGACATATAAAAATTTCAATGTTTTCAAGGATAGTTTTTATAACAAGGGTAGGTTGAAAGATTATGAAATTGTATCCTAAAGCATGAAACAATCATTATTCAACTGTTTTTACTCATATTTAGGTTTTTAATGTTATTTTATAGTTTTTGACAATAAGGGGTAGTTTTCACCCCTAAAAAACAAAAAGCGTACAACGGCACAATATAGAAAATGAACTAGAGGGGGTAATAAGCCTAATCCCAAATTTTTGTACAAGTCGGTGCTGGACGAAAAAACTGCGAGGTTTTACCATTTTTTTAGCTTCATTTTCTGAACTAATATTCATTTGTCAATTTTCGAAGACAACTCGTTTCAAATATCCCCTTGGAAAAAGTCCAGTGGCGTGAGATCTGGAGAACGTGCAGACCATCCAACAGGTACTTATACTATTTCCAATTCAACGGTCTTGAAAGGTGTATTCTTGAGGAATGTAGTAGCTATATTAAAGTTACGTGCAGAAGCACCATCTTGTTAACACTACATTTGTTGTAGTGTATCAATGGGAATATCTCCTAGTAATGCAGAATTGCAATTTTCCAAGAAATGTAGATATCGGTGGCCCAATCAAGTGTTATGGAAAAAGGAAGGCCGATGAGACGTCTAGTATGTCACACAACACAATCAAACTCCACATTTTTTGAAAATTGGTTTTTCGTATCCAATGAGGTTGTCCTGTGACCGCAATAGTGCTTGTTATGTCGGTGCCATTATAATGGAAGCGGGATTTGTCACTCCACAAGATATGATCGAGAGAGTTGGGATTGTCATGGACTACAACTTGAATATGTGAGCAACGAATACCATTCATCTTTCGAAATTTGTAACAGAGTCCCTGGTGTACATGTGTATTCTGAAGGGATGATGATACCCATAGATACTAATTGAAATTTCTGCCCAGCCGCTCGAAATCTCCACTGCCAAAACAAGAACAGGAATATGAGGCACATTTACACAATTTTCTTCAATGGATCGATTGCGACCTGGTTGTTTTATTTTGGCATTTACTGAAAATCAAAAGCATATCAACGTATTCGTTAGAAGTGAAGTTGAAAGCCATCTTGATATTTAATACAAATATCACAACTGATCGCAATTTTTCATCCAGATACTGTAAAACGCAGCACGAAAAGTTTCCAACATTTTTGTCACATCCAGTTTGTCTTATTCTACAACGTGGAACCATTCATTTAGCCTAATTGTTTGTACCCACTAACGAATTCACTCTCACTATATCTACAACTTCATATAATGTGAAGCAAACCTTAGAGAACTCGTGACGAGACCTGGGGAGTAGGCAGATTGAGTCCTCAGCGTGAAGTCGATACATCAACTTCTTGAAAATGGCTTCAAAATCGGAGCAGAGATGTCGAATACAAAAGTCTAGACGTGGTTCAACCCGGAGTAACTGTTATATCACATAAACGTTGATACTCACCTTTATGATGATATAACACGTTATATAGTGAGAATTTTTTTTTTCGTTGTTATAGAGTATAAAATTACATACATATATTAGAATGATATTTCGTATACACAACATCTTTGTAATAAAGTAAATATTGCAATATGATCCGAAAAAAAAAGTTTTTCAGTGTTTTTGTTATAGTTCATGTTTAGTGGGTAACCAATATCCCGAAGAATACGATATCATTGGCGAAGGAACGGTGATATATGGTTTAGCTTGAATATAAGTTGATAAGACTGTGTCTTTGAGGCAAATGCACCAAACGATAGGCCGAAATATCAATGTACGAGAGTGATTATGAACGTAGGAGGATGGAATATTGCAATTGGATCTTGCAGAATAATGTGCAGCCAAACAATGCTTTTTTAGAAGGGGTTTTATTTTTGGACGAATCTATAGGTTAACAAATATAGGATTATTTAAGTGACAAAGTGGGCTTGGAATACTCGCTCGTAGAATCATTGGTTCAATAATACTTGAAGGACCCTTGACTGGAACTACATACTTAGGATTTCTGCAAAATGAAATTGAGGAAAGGTTAACTGAATGACTTGGCCATTTACGACATGGAATGAATTTCCAACAAGATGGAACTCCCATAATTCAATAATAGTAACTGAAACGTAATTTCGATTAATGGTCCTGTGCGATGGCCTCCAATGTTACCTGCTTTGACACCTATTGAAAAACCTTACAACCCGCGAAAACATGTAGTTGTGAGTAAGACGTGCAATTATGCAGTAAGTATAACGGGCCAGCAATTAGCGAACGTTCTTCAAGAAACAGCTATACGATTTCAGAAGTGCATTGACGTTAATGGACAATTGTTGTAATCTAATGTGTTCATTTTTTGTATTTCGCAGCCACCAATCAATTAGAACAAAATAATTATATTTTCTTATTTTATTCTAGATCTATTTTTGATTATATTTATCGCACACAATTCATTACCAGGTATGGATAAACAATGTATATTAATAGTACTAATAATAAATGGTAATAAGGTGCCAATATGGTTGGAAGTATTGAGTTTTATCCCAAAATCGAATACTATGAACTTTATTTGCTCTTGAAAACGCAATATAGTATTCGATTTAGCATTTGACGGTTCAATTATTGGAATAAATCGATCGGCACACTGAAATGGAAAAATAAAAATTGAATTATAAAATATTATGACATTTGAAATGTCTCTTAAGTGGTATCATTGGAATCAGAAAATCATGCAGATTTCAGAAATGTAAGTTGGTATCACTTCCGGCGAAAACGGAAGGGAAAAACTAATTTGTGGGTCAAAAAACGCCGGCGCTTATTATGTATATGGGATATTTCAAATTTATTTCAATTACTTCAGAACTAATGGAGATAAGGGGGTGTACCATTATGTTTCGTCACCGGGTATATAGGTATATATATATCGTTCCTGTATTCGATTTTGAAGTTTTCTTGTCCTACACCAAAAGCTATTTCGACCAAAACGCGTGTATTTCCATAGATTTCCATATTTTGCTTTCAAACAAAAACGCTCCCATGTGTAATAATAATTCAAAAGAAAACCCTGTATCTGCGGTATAGAATTATACACTCAAGCCATTTGCTAAGCAAAATTTCGAAAATCATGGATGTGCACACATTTAACTTGGTGCACTCGGGATATAATAATCCCCGAATAAATGCTTATACAGAAAAGCACAAACTTGTTTGATTATATGATTATAACACTGACTGTGATAATGACAATAGTGCATAACCAGAGTAAACTGCTTAGCAGTTTACTGTGGCATAATAGGCCAGTGGACTAATACATGAGTTCTATTCAACAGCCGTGCCAAATCGCCAATTTTTTTGTAGGTAGTTTGGACCTCAAGTAATATAGTGTGAGATTTGTGGAATCGAGAAATGACGATTTCTGTCAAAAAAAAATAATTCAAAAAAACAAAAGATATATTTTGATGTTATTATCTTTGGAATAAGATTTATCGAAAAATGTTTCGTACAAAAAATGTGCGCCGTGATGAGATATACAAAATAAGTCCTATGCAAAAATCACGTAGAATCATTAGTTTGGCGGTAAATCACTGTTAAACAAAATTTTTTCAAAAAAATTGTTATTGTATTCACGAGGTTTATCTATGAAGTACTGTCCTCAAACTCATCCACCATCTGGAAGAAACTCTCCTGAAGAGATACCAGTAAAGTTTATCCAGCCATGTTATATAGTTTAGCAACAATGACCGATTTTCGTAAATCTGGAGTGTCGCTATAGCATTTGTTCCACAAGGCCGAGAAGGTGCAAAAAAATCATGGTGATTCTTTTCAGCATGTACATTTAGGATTTGAGTGAAAAAACTATTTTTAATTTTTTTTCAACATGTTTTTCGAATATGTAAGATTTTAGCTTATAAACAAATAGAAGGTACGCCTTATATATTCAAGTTATTTGAAATGTTCCTTAAGATTCCCGTAGGTCTTAGCGAGACGCGTAATTCAAAAAAAGAAAAAGTTCCAATATCTTTATTCTAGGCCGAGATACAATACCTTTTACGTTTGTTTCATTTGTTATTTTTTAAATAAACATTTTCGCGAAATTCAAGTTTTCAGGCATTCGTAATAGTGTTAGGCATGATATTTGATATTATAGAAACCGTTTCGAGCATTGATCTCATGGCAGATCATGATTGCATTCGGTCACTCGCACGCGAAATATACTGACGGCGGCCTCGGTCCAGCCGGGTGACGCGTGCTGGCCTGCTAGCCTCGCTCCAAGGCTCCTCTCGCGCGGCTTACTTAAGAATTTCCATATCTCCCTTATAAATTGTCGTAAACAAATGATTTTTTTTTTGATTCAACGTATTTTTTCTCGTGAATTTCAAAAATGTTCGTGAAAATCATTTTTTTTCAATACGTACCCCAAAAAACTGTTTTCAAATTCAATGTTGATGTTGGGTGGCCTATAAATAATCTTATATTTGAAAGGTGAGGAGAAAAAAAGTAAATTTGAATTCGTCCGTGATTTTTTTACTACAATTATCATCTACATACGAACTTTTCAACGCATTTGGATCATTGAAAATACTAGCTTCTCTCTTGAGATAATTACGGTCACTCCTCAAAAGTTTAATCAGTTTGGCTTTTCCCTGCTTGTACAGCGAAGACGTTGTGTCACAGCCTGTAAAAGCGTGGATAAGGTGTCGTATATCAGGAGAAGTTCGATACAGGCAGCCGGACAGAACATCGTTATGACGCTATATGGCGCACGAAAAAATGATAACTTCTCTTTTGATGAATTTCGGTACTTATGTTTTACGAAGTCAACCCTTGAAAGTACGTTCAATTTAAGCTGTCTTCCCCCAACCGCTGAGGCATGTGATGAACATTCGCTTCGCACTTATTTACGAGTGTGCCAATGGCAAGGCGATTGTTCAAAGGATTCAATGCAATGGGGGTGGAAAAGAAGCAACAGTATAGTATGTTGGTGCCGATCACTTGTAAAAAATACCCAATTCCGGCCAATTTATTGGAAATCATTTCTTGCGATTGCGATACAAGTAAATGTCAAACTAATTGTGCGTGTCGAAAAGAAGGGGAGAAATGCACAATATTGTGCAAAAAATGTTGCGGACAAAATTGTTCGAATGTCATCGAACCTGAAATAGTTCTAAGCGATGACGAAATCGACGAACAATTTTCCGGAATTCCAGACGATATAGATGATACGGAGAATGTAACGTTTGCATTGAGTGACGATGAAAATATTGTAGGAAATAACGATGATAACGCTAGCTATGAACCGGAGAGAAAAAAAAAGTATTTCATAAGGTACTTGTAAGAATGTATGTAGATGATAATTGTAGTAAAAAAATCTCGGACGAATTCAAATTTACTTTTTTTCTCCTCACCTTTCAAATATAAGATTATTTATAGGCCACCCAACATCAACATTGAATTTGAAAACAATTTTTTGGGGTACGTATTGAAAAAAAATTATTTTCACGAACATTTTTGAATTCACGAGAAAAAAATACGTTGAATCAAAAAAAAATTCATTTGTTTACGACAATTTATAAGGGAGATATGGAAATTCTTAAGTAAGCCGCGCGAGAGGAGCCTTGGAGCGAGGCTAGCAGGCCAGCACGCGTCACCCGGCTGGACCGAGGCCGCCGTCAGTATATTTCGCGTGCGAGTGACCGAATGCAATCATGATCTGCCATGAGATCAATGCTCGAAACGGTTTCTATAATATCAAATATTATGCCTAACACTATTACGAATGCCTGAAAACTTGAATTTCGCGAAAATGTTTATTTAAAAAATAACAAATGAAACAAACGTAAAAGGTATTGTATCTCGGCCTAGAATAAAGATATTGGAACTTTTTCTTTTTTGAATTACGCGTCTCGCTAAGACCTACGGGAATCTTAAGGAACATTTCAAATAACTTGAATATATAAGGCGTACCTTCTATTTGTTTATAAGCTAAAATCTTACATATTCGAAAAACATGTTGAAAAAAAATTAAAAATATTTTTTTCACTCAAATCCTGAATGTACATGCTGAAAAGAATCACCATGATTTTTTTGCACGTTCTCGGCCTTGTGGAACAAATGCTATAGCGACACGCCAGATTTACGAAAATCGGTCATTGTTGCTAAACTATATAACATGGCTGGATAAACTTTACCGGTATCTCTTCAGGAGAGTTTCTTCCAGATGGTGGATGAGTTTGAGGACAGTACTTCATAGATAAACCTCGTGAATACAATAACAATTTTTTTGAAAAATTTTTGTTTAACAGTGATTTACCGCCAAACTAATGATTCTACGTGATTTTTGCATAGGACTTATTTTGTAGATTTCATCACGGCGCACATTTTTTGTACGAAACATTTTTCGATAAAGTTTATTCCAAAGATAATAACATCAAAATATGTCTTTTGTTTTTTTCAATAATTTTTTTTTGACAGAAATCGTCATTTCTCGATTCCACAAATTTCACACTATATTCCTTGAGGTCCAAACTACCTACAAAAAAATTAGCGATTTGGCACGGCTGTTGAATAAAAGTCGTCCAAATGCATGTACATTCCGTCTGGACTATAAGTATATCCTATTTAAGATGAGTGAATTCGCATTGTAGGCAACCCAGATAGAGTTATAACGTACCAACGGTTGCATACCATGGATCGGTATCGCCAGGAAAACGAGCAGTACAGTAAAAATGACCTTCCAACTGGGAATCTGTCAAAATTGAGAATTGAGCCAAGAAGCTGCTTGACTGATATACATAAGAAAACATTGTTGATGTTGATTGAAAGTGTGCGAACTGCTGAGCAATTATTCCAACTGCTTGAAGTGATCTTTGATTGAACCTTTTTCCTCTTTGATGGTGAGTTATGGGTAGTATTAATTCAAATTAGTTATATTGTGATTTCATTCCTATGTAAGTAACATGTTTCATTTACAGTTTAACCCTATTTTACTTGCTGTGCCACTTGTTGCGATCTACCTACTAACAAATTGAGCACTTCCTGTATAACAAGATGCAATCTGAACGGTTATTATTGGAAGATAAATAATGTACAAACCGCCACAAAACTCCAATATAGTCAAATCAATAAAGACCAAGTTCGAAAGCATTGAAAACAATAATGATTCACACAAGAAAAATTCTAAAATTGGATACAAAAATAACTTGAATTCGGGTCCTCTCCAAAAAAAAGACCCTACTTCTGAAAATGCTCGAAATGGAAATCAGATATTGCAGAGGCAAACTAGTGATCAAGGGAAGTGTAATATCAAAAGAACCCCAGCTTTTCGTGTGGATAAGAGTCTGGAGGATGCCAATGGGTTCCAAAGAAACTGTGTTAATCGAAGTACCTTATTTGAAAGCAAACTCAAACAGTTTAGTGCTGTTAGGAATAACTGTGATAGTAAAAGCAACTTGGTGAATAGTGCAACAAGTGACAAACAGCCTTTGCTAGATACCGAGTTTTCTGATGAGGTTCATAGTTTCAATAGCAATAAAAAACCTGTGCTAACAAAATCGAAAAGCTCTCTTGATTTTCAGTACATTAGGAACAAGTTCAATGGGAATTCTGTGAAAAATATGCATGACAACATCCAGAAGGATGAAAATGTTTATGAATTTGTGGATGTTAAAAATACAAACAATTGTGATTTATCTCTACTGTACACTGAGCCTATTCCAAAAGCTCTTCGTGTGAAGAATCTCAATGATGTGAATAATGTTTTGGAAACTCAAATTAACAGTGATGTCCACAGCTCTAAAATTCTTGGGCATGGTAAAGAACCGGTATCCAATATTCCCGTATCTGAAACTCTTACAGATACATTGAAAACAGCGCTCAAACGACCCCTACCTATTGGACCTGCACCAAAAAAACCACCTAGAACATTCCAAATTGTAAATGATGATAAAGAAATTTTGGACAATTCAGGAAAAAATATTTCATTTTTACATGTTCCTAAACAACCAGTTAAAAAACTTCCTACCAAGTCTACACCAACTGTTAAGAAGGTAGATCCAAAATATATGCTCAATAAATTGGAAAATGCCCTGAGAAATAATAAATTGAGGGCCAGAAAACAAACAAGAGTGGAGATATCAACAACTTCTGGAGAAGATAGTGATGATAGTGTTTTGTTCCGTAGTAAATCCAATAGAACTCTACCGCGACTACCAAGTCAAGAGACAGGTGATAACAGTACAGTAGCTTTCAATTTCAATTGCTTCAATGGATTGAGATTTGGTATGACTAATTATGAGAAGATAAAAGAACCAAATTCCTGTTTTTTTGTTGGCAGTCCAGAGAAGGAACCTGTTTATGCTGAACCTTTTCATTACCGGAAGGATTCCTTGGATTCAGCAATGAGAAAGAGGGAAGGATCTACAAGGAGTAAGCAGAGTGCAAGGAATAGCTTGTATTATATGGTGAGTAATATTCATATATTAATTTCCATTCAGGGTTATTGAAATAACTCATTTTAATTCTTAATGCTCTTGTAATTCTGTCATTTGTATCACCAAACAAGTTTCTAAGTGCCAAAAAATTACTGTAATTATTAGTGAAAATCTACTTTCAGAATCACAGTGTGAAAATAAGATAAAAATGGTAGAGCAGTCGATGGAGAATATCACCAATTATTGAGTGCAAAATCCCAAGCAATTAGAAATTTGATCTGCAATAATTGATATTTTGATGTGTTCGAATGAATACATTTCCATACTGAAAGTAATTTTATCTACTCACCTATTTCCTACATATGGTAGGGTCAGCTATCATCCCCCTTTTCCTTTGAATACACAAAGAAAAGAAAAATATATTCACTCATACATTTTCAATTTTTCTTATAAACAAGATGAGAGGCATAGTAGACTCCCAAAACGTCGATAACTGTCTCTTGATAGGTAAGATCTTTACCGAGTACAATGCTAAAATTTGAGATGTAAAATATATATATATATATATATATATATATATATATATATACAGTGTGTCCCTAGACCAGTGGGGCAGTTGAATATCTCTTGAACCAATAGGAATTTTCAAAATATTATAAGTTCACATTATATCGCATTATGAGAGCTAACTTCAGGAATTACTGTTTTTTATACGAGGGGCGCAAGAAAGGCTCACACAATCGAACATCAATTTTTTCAAATGGAACACCCCATATATTTCAATATATCTGAACTCTCATTCCTTTAGGCTAATTATTGGTTTTTTATTTTTGAAAATCCGACAAGGCGCTGCCAAGTTATACCAGTGGTTCATGAAATGCAGACATTTTTTCAGACAAACCCATTATTCATCCTATGAAGAATTTCTGGAATCATTCAAGACTGTTGATAGTCGGTAGCATATTCTATCATATGGAATACTCATCTTTTTCGAAAGGTATACAGGGTGGTCAGAAATATTATATGATTTTCACGAAATTCAAACTTTCTTCACATTAATTTTTCAAATATTTCACCCTACAATATGAATGATTTTATATCCCATTGGTGATTTGATTGCTTATAGCCAATGGTTGTGAAAGAGACATATGAACTTCATCATCAGCAAATGCAAATAAAAAAATGCAGTAAACTATTTATTCATTCAACTGTCCTAAACAAAGTCTCAACAAAAAAAAACTATGTTGACAGATAATTATGGACGATAATATTAATATAAATGTTCGAATTGTCTTCCGTTTGCTGCAAGGCACATTTCAAAATTTTTCATTACATGATTTCTTGTGACGTTCTCCAACATTCGCGGTGTTATACTTTGACAAACATTTACAATTCGATTTTGCAAATCCTCCAGATGGTCTGTCACGATCCCAGCATTATGAGGCGGCGCTCCATCGCGCTGGAAGAATATTTCTCTGAGGTATCCAAGGGGAACCTCATCAAGATGATTACTGAACTCATTTCGAAGAAAACAAAGGCATCTTTCACTATTCAGAGTATCTTGATAAAAATATGGTCCAATCAAATTATTCTTGAAAATTCCACACCAAACATTCACTCCCCAAACCTCCTGAAAATTGGTTTCTCAAACCCAGTGCGGATTTTCTGCAGCCCAGTAATGTACATTATGACGATTAACTTTCCCATCATTGTGGAAGCGGCATTCATCAGACCACATAATTTTTGATAAAAAATCACCATCATCATGGATTCTTACCATCATCTCAATGATGAAATCTATCCGCCTATCAGAGTCAGTTAAAGAAGGTAGTTTCTTGTAGGGACTCTTATGTAGGTAATCACACTAGAATACCTAGTTTGATGATTTTTTTGCATTTTCTGATGATGAAATTCCGAGTGAAATTCACATGTCTCTTTCACAACCATTGACCATAAGCAATCAAATCACCAATGGGCTATAAAATAATTCATATTGTAGGGTGGGTGCACTATTTGAAAAATTGATGTGAAGAAAGTTTGAATTTCGTGAAAATCATATAATATTTCTGACCACCCTGTATAACTCTCGGAGAAGATGAGTATTCCACATTATAGAATATGCTACCGACTACCAACAGTCTTGAATGATTCCAGAAATTCTTCGTATGATGAGTAATGGGTTTGTCTAAGTACTAGTGGCTCTGGGAACCCAAATACTTATTAATTTGACCCCACATCACCCTGAAGGTTCTAATAATTTTTGAGATATTTCATTTTTTTGTTGATTTTGGTGTAACTATCACATGATTCGGTAAAGGTCTTGACCCCGATTACCCTACATTTTTTGAAAGTACCCTTTTGAGGAGAGTTCATATATGAAATACTTAATGAAAATAATGATTAGGTGGTTGCATTTCATAATCACAAGGGCAAACATTTTCATTATAACTGAATTCAACTGGATCTCCTTGATACGCCCAGTATACAACCCATTATTTTTGAGAGAACTTCGTAGAGGGTATGAGAATGTGGAACATAATAAAGAGCCACTCCTGCCGTGTTAACTTTTGAACAGGACAATATATCAAGGTCGGACACAGTTTATGTTGAAATGCATCAATTCAAGTTCTTTTTGGTGGGAAAAAAAGTGTGACGGCATTAGCCCCCGAAAGGGCGCTATCAACTTTTTTTGAAGGTAAGACCACTGATTAAATAGTGTTTAATTTGGTCCATAATGCATAACACAAATTAGGGAAAATGAGATTTATCTGCTGAGAACTGGCACTTCTGATACTTGATTATTGCTTTAGTATGTTGAATAAATATTATTTAAGGAGCGGAATTGAGTTTTGGGTAGTGGGGAGCTAACTTATCCCAAACTAAACTGAAATCATCATGTGGCTTACGGAAGGTACCTTAACCAAATTTTCAACCAAAAAATATGCGCCATTGTTTTTGCAATTTTGTATTTTTTTATCGAATGAAGCAACTGAAAATACAACTTTTTCATTAGAAGAAGTTACTTTGATGCATGTCTCTCATTCTTCAAATTCGGTGGTTGTTAGGTAAGGAGGAATAACTGCTAGGAAACAGTATATTGTGAAACGAGTGCAGAAAGTAACCTATTCCACACGATATGTTGGAGATGTGGCACGAGCGAATGCGGATGTTGCAGTCACAAGTAGTACACTATACTTTTTATACGATCAAATTAAATGTAAGTATATATACATATATATATATATATATATATATATATATATATATATATATATATATATATGTATATATGACCGTCCTGGTCAATCACTCCCCTTACGAAGTAACCAAGCAAGAGTAAGCAAAGACTTCAATTGTCTGTTCTCCATTCTCAAGAACTGTGAGACGAATATCTGTCCATACCGTCCTGGTCAATCACTCCCCTTACGAAGTAACCAAGCAAGAGAAAGCAAAGACTTCAATTGTCTGTTCTCCATGGAAACTGGTATTTATAATGATTCTCCTCAGTTATTATCCGACAGTATGGACAGATATTCGTCTCACAGTTCTTGAGGATGAATTCAAAATGGAATTCGAAACGTCGAACAAATCAGAAGATACCTACCGGATAATAACCCAGAAAAATTCATCTTGCATATCGAAGATCCGTGAAAACATCAATTTCTACATAATACCTGGATGGGCAGGATACAACCTTCATATCGGACCTAGTCGGATAATAACTGAGGAGAATCATTATAAATACCAGTTTCCATGGAGAACAGACAATTGAAGTCTTTGCTTACTCTTGCTTGGTTACTTCGTAAGGGGAGTGATTGACCAGGACGGTATGGACAGATATTCATCTCACAGTTCTTGAGAATGAATTCAAAATGGAATTCGAAACGTCGAACAAATCAGAAGATACCTAACGGATAAAAACCCAGAAAAATTCGTCTTGCATATCGAAGATCCGTGAAAACATCAATTTCTACATAATACCTGGATGGGCAGGATACAACCTTCATATCGGACCTAGTCGGATAATAACTGAGGAGAATCATTATAAATACCAGTTTCCATGGAGAACAGACAATTGAAGTCTTTGCTTACTCTTGCTTGGTTACTTCGTAAGGGGAGTGATTGACCAGGACGGTATGGACAGATATTCGTCTCACAGTTCTTGAGAATGAATTCAAAATGGAATTCGAAACGTCGAACAAATCAGAAGATACCTAACGGATAAAAACCCGGAAAAATTCATCTTGCATATCGAAGATCCGTGAAAACATCAATTTCTACATATATATATATATATATATATATATATATATATATATATATATATATATATATATATATATATATATATACACCTTCAAAAATTCACCCCAACCCCATTTTTTCTAAAGGCACCATTTTGCAGATATATAATCGTTACATCATTGTTTATGTTAGAAATAACTGCTCAGTTTGATATATTCTCATATCATTATCTTAATAGCCCGGTACATGCACTGAATATATATACTGACAGTAATTTGATGTATGTTATGTTCTTTTATCGTTTACTTTACTTTTCAATACAATTCATAAGTATAACTGGCTCGTCTCGTACTTTCTGCGCACAATTTTAACAACTTTTAGACCCAGAAATGTGTTCGAAGTACCTGCTTTCGACATTTGCTGTTATTAGTATTCAATTGAAAGTATTGACAAAGTTGTCCTTCCTGTATTCTGGTGGAGTTATGCCACAACGTTTATAGACCGGGAGGCAGCGACATTTTTGACGAGTCATTTCGCAAAGGCTGAATTTTTTTCCAGGCATTTATTTGGTTAGGGTGATAAGTGAATGGACCACCAGCTCGCGCACTACTGGGGGGTGTGGCTGCAGCAACCCCCCAATCACGTTGAATATCAGTACGAAAAAACTGATATCGCCAAAGCTGAAACTTTTACTAAAGTAAAATTGTATTATAGGGAAATGAGAAATAGCAACCAGCCTAATTTACAATGGGGGAATGTAGTCCAGCTTTGCATATAAACAAAAGCAAAATACCCCTTTGTAAACTGATACCGCAAAACTTGAAACTTGTTACACTAATAGTTCAAACATATAGTTACACAATGAAAATACTCAGCTTCATTTTTAGCGGGGGAAAAGTGCCCAGCTGACGAGGAAAAGGTGGAGGGCATCGTTGCGTACGCCAGGGCGACCTCGGACGCACCGCACCTTTACCTCGTCAGCTGGGCACTTTATCCCCGCAAAATATGTGGAACTATATATTTAAACCATAGTGTACAACGCTCGTCATTTTGAAGTGAAAATCAGCTCCAAACTGTACGAGATCAACGGTTACACTGGTTTCGTCTTACGTAAGGTGGCTATATACTGCTGTGTTTACTCCATATAAGAGGTTGTCAGCAAATCAGACGACCGATATGGCCAACTTGATCAAAAATTGATGATATAGGCGTAGTAGTACTGCAAAAAATCCGTCAGGTGCCGGCACTCTTGCAGTGGAGATGACAGTCCTGTGTTGCCAAGTGGCCATGTCGTTGCGAATTCTGGTCCAGATCAGTATAAACACAATGCAAATTCATTCCAACTGAGAAATTATTTTCAAACTATATGGAATAAATAACGCATAAAGTTAAACACAAATTTGGCGCGTTTTGGTGTTTTCAATAACCTCACATATCCAGTCCCGATAAATTCTCTATCCTTTTACAAAAACATCAGAATTGGCAACAGCGTGTTCCATGGATCGAGTGATCACGAAAATTAATAGAAATTTTTGATAACCAGCGCTCCCTCATGGCCACTGATGAACTACCACGCCTTGTCTACAGGTTCGTCTGAAACAATATCGCAACATTAGAAACACCAGTATATAGACATCTTAGTCTTACGTCAGAGCGAATTCGGAGTAAACAGATGCCGAATTTGAAAGGAGGGGGACGGGGACAGAGTCTGTTAGCAGCTGTTCGTGCGCTGTATTTTGTTCAAAATCTACCTGCTATACATCGACCTTATACGCATCTATAACTTTCTCTAAAGGACCCGTACGACGATCAGTTTCGATTTTCGACTACATAAAAATACTCAGCATTTTTATTGAGAATGATATACTGAGTTGAAGGATTCGTTCTGATTTAAATGGGTTCCCTTTGACTAAATTGAATTCCATTTCTCTGCATGTATCTTATACCGCAAAACTCGAAACTTGTTACACTAATGGTTTAAATATATAGTTACACATATTTTGTGGAGGAAAAGTGCCCAGCTGACGAGGTAAAGGTGCGGTGCGTCCGCGGTCGCCCTGGCGTACGCAACGATGTCCTCCACTTTTACCTCGTCAGCTGGGCACTTTTCCCCCGCTAAAAATGAAGCTGAGTATTTTCATTGTGTTTCACTATATGTTTGAACTCTTAGTGTAACAAGTTTCAAGTTTTGCGGTATCAGTTTACAAAGGGTGTATTTTGCTTTTGTTTATATGCAAAGCTGGACTACATTCCCCCATTGTAAATTAAGCTGGTTGCGATTTCTCATTTCCCTATAATACAATTTTACTTTAGTAAAAGTTTCAGCTTTGGCGATATCAGTTTTTTCGTACTGATATTCAACGTGATTGGGGGGTTGCTGCAGCCACACCCCCCAGTAGTGCGCGAGCTGGTGGTCCATTCACTTATCACCCTAACCAAATAAATGCCTGGAAAAAAATTCAGCTTTTGCGGTTTTGGTCTTCAAGAAGGCCCGCTGCCTCCCGGTCTATTAGCATTGAGATCATCGTCATGTTTGGCGGAAGTCAGCAGTTGAAAAGATGTCAGAAGTTGTAAATTACTTACAACAATTGAAAGTTCCAGATGAAAATGTCTCTGGTTTTTGATGGTGTTTCAAACAGTATCCTCGGAACTGATACCGATGCTGATAATTAAGGATCAAAACGCTCTCGCCAAGAATTGCTCAGTGTTCAATCTTGCTGCATACAATATGTCGAGATGCTAGTAGTGCTGAAATTGCTTGGGACAGTTTTAAGAAAAATTTTGAATTGAAGGACAATTTCGCAGGGTCACTCTGTTACGAAAACTGCATCGTTCCGATTTCAAAAATTATAGTTCGATGACTGCTTATATTGATGATGTAACATCTCTAGTGCAACAACTAACTGATACCAGTATAAAAATTGATGACGGAAGTATCTGAGATTTTGTTGAGTGGTTCACCTCAAGAATATTGTTACGATATCTCTTTGGGTTCGTCGATTAAAACACCAAACAACACTAAACTTCTTTTATTATAACTCTCTATCACAATACAATACAACACAATCACTTAAATCGCTCCGATAACTTTCCAATGCTCGGTACTACAACTCTCTGTACTAAAAATTCTGCCGTCTGCGTGAGCGGATCCCGCTTATATACGCGCCCATACAGTGGAGAATCATCCAGACAAATCTTGAAAATCGAATAATCGGGGCGAGCCGTGATCTCGCCAGTATGATCCTTCTTGGAACCGTCGCACCAATTCGCATCCATAGTCGGCAGGGCCGGCGCCAGCACATTTCGTTACATTATCCCCCTCTCAATTTTGATCGTCCCGATCAAAAAGTACGTCATTATCGCCATTGTAACGTTTAAGTCTTTCTAGGTGAACGACCTTCATTTTTGCTCTGGGGCTACGTTGAATCCTGTACACCACGTCATTTATTCTCTTGACTATCGAATAGGGTCCTTCCCAGCATGGTGTTGGGAGAAATTTCCTTTCTACGACGAGGGTTGTACAGCCACACTCGATCTCCTTCTTTGAATCCACCAGTATTTGCCTTGAGATCGTATCGAGCCTTCATCCTATCACTAGTAATCTTCAATCTTCTTCTCGCAATTTCGTGAATCCTTATCAGGCTGTCTCGCAGTTCATCTGCATAATCCTGTACCTCTTTTTCCTCAGCACTTGGGTATCCGAACACCAAGTCACAGGGCAAACGAAGATCCCTCCCGAAGATGATACTGGCTGGGGTGAGCTTTGTGGAATCGTGCACAGCTGCCCGGTAAGCCATCAAGAATAGTTGAAGGTGTCGATCCCAGTCTTTTTGATGCTCTTCTACTACTTTGGAAAGGTGTTCTTCCATAGTTCTGTTGAACCTCTCGACCATGCCATCAGACTGTGGGTGGAGGGCAGTTGTCCTGGTCTTGATAATTCCCATCAATTCACAAACTTTCCTGAATAAATTCAATTCGAAATTTCTTCCTTGATCGGAATGTAGCTCCATTGGCACTCCAAACCTTGTAAACATGTTGTCCACCAGGGCTCTTGCAACGGTGGATGCTTCTTGATTAGAAAAGGCGTAAGCTTCAACCCATTTACTGAAAAAATCCATGGCAACGGGGATGTATTTGTTGCCATCATTCGTCATCGGGAACGGTCCAGCTACATCGATGGCGATTCGTTCGAAGGGAGCACCAACATTGTATTGTTTCATCTCGCCCCTTGATCTTGTTCTAGGACCTCTGCTTGCTTTGCATTTCGGGCATCTTCGGCACCATCTCTCGACATCTTCCCGACTTTCGACCCAATAGAACCTTTGCCGTATTTTATCCAAGGTCTTGTTAACTCCTAGATGTCCACCTGATTTACCACCATGAATCTCTAACAAAACATCCTCTATTCTCGACATGGGCACAACCAGTTGGGAACTCACTTTCTTGCCATCGGCTGACTCCCAAGCCCTCTTCAGTAGGCCATTCTCCACAATCAAGGAATCCCATTGTGCCCACAGTGCTTTGAACGTTGGTGATCGATCTGAGATATCCTTCCAGGTGGGTCTTTCCGCTCCATTTTCTTTCCATTTCAAAAATTCTGCAACGTTTGGATCATTCTCCTGGTCTTCTTCCATTTTTGCTGTCCTCCAATTGTCGTCTGCTATCAATCTCACTTAGTTGATTCCTTCGCGACGTTCAATTCGCTCACAGTGTTTACAAGTATCCGAACAAGGTCTTCTAGACAAGGCATCTGCGTTGTTATGCAATCGTCCTGGTCGACGTTTTATCCTGAAGTGATACTGGTTCAACTTCTCAATCCACCTTGCTACTTGTCCTTCAGGAGTCTTCATTTCGAGTAACCACTTCAGAGCTGCATGATCTGTTCTGATGAGGAACTCTCTTCCATACAGATATTTGTGGAAGTGGTCTAACGCCTTGATTATTGCCAGTAGCTCTTTTCTCGTTAAGCAATAATTTTGTTCTGGCTTAGTGAGTACTTTGCTGTAGAACTCGATTACTTTTTCCTGACCATCTTGCTCTTGTCCTAGCACGGCTCCAATACCATTATTACTGGCATCTGTGTCCAAAACAAACAGGCCTCGTTAGCGTGGGAAACTCAAAATGGGTCTGGAACATAGCAACTTTCAGTTTCCCAAATGCTCGTTCACTTTCGTTGGACCAGACGAATTTGACTCGATCTTCTGTCAACTTATGTAGGGGTGCCGCAATATCAGCAAATCCTTCTACGAAACAACGGTAGTAGGTGCAGAGACCTAGGAAACTCCTCACTTCATGTTTGTCTCGGCCAGTCTCTTATCGCCTGTATCTTCTTTTGGTCTGTTCGGATACCGTCTGATGAAATTGTATGACCTAGAAAATCCACTTCTTTCTGGAACAATGAACATTTCTGAAAATTCAGTTTGAGGTTGGCGTCCCCAAATCGTTGAAAGACTTCTTGCAGGTTGTGCAGATGTTCTTAGAATGTCTTACCCATGACCAAAACGTCGTCGAGGTATACAAGACAAGTTTTCCAAGTGAGCCCCCGAAGGACCAGCTCCATTAGTCTCTCAAACGTTGCTGGAGCATGGCACAATCCAAACGGCATAACAGTAAACTGGTAAAGCCCACTCCCAGTCGAAAATGCAGTATTCTCCTTATCGTCTTCATGTATGCCCACTTGCCAGTATCCGCTCTTCAGATCTAATGTTGAGAACCAACGGGAACCTGCCAAAGTTGTTAATGTGTCATCTATTCTTGGTAGAGGGTAGCTGTCCTTCTTGGTGACATCATATAATTTCCTGTATTCGACACAGAATCTCATAGATTCACCCTTCTTGGAAACCAACACAACAGGTGCAGACCAAGGGCTCGATGACTCTTCAATCACACCGTCCTTCATCATCTTGTCGACAAGCTCTTCCAGCTCCTGTTGCTTGGCGAATGGAATTCTTCTTGGTGGTTGCCGAATCGGAAGAGCTTGTCCAGTATCGATTCTGTGTTTGACCAAATTAGTTCTTCCTGTTGTTGTCGAATCAAAAATGTCACTTTCACTCCTGATGAAGTTCTTGGCAGCTTTCAGTTCCTCTGTTGATAAGTGTTGACATGATTATTCAATATTTGATATAAGACTCTCAGAGTCTGCCCTTATTTCTTGATGCTTATTTGAATTACAGTTCGCTACACAAGTAACAGGTTCACATGTTCCATTGCCCTTTCTGCTGGAGTTGTAAGGACAAATTCTTCTCCTCCGAACCTCATAATCTTCTCCTCATTGTCGAATGAAAATCCATAGTCACTGATCAAGTCCATTACGAGTATGAATTCATCTTCTATATCTGCGACGTAAACTGTATCTGTGATGGTGAGTCGCCCAAGTATCAACGTAATTCCAGCCTCTCCTCGAATAGGTGCGTTTTCACCAGTGACTGTCCGAAGCACGACGTTGGAAGAAATAGGCTTCACGCTTCCAGGCCGAAGAATGTCGCTGCGTACCAAGGAAACTGCAGCACCGGTGTCTATGGTGCATATAACGTCGATTTTATTCAATTTTCCTGGAATGGTAAGGCTCTCAGATGTTCTTTTCAGCCTGTTAACATGGATGACCCTGGGGGCTCTGTTATCGCTAGCCAGCATGCGCCCCGATATGCTGGCTAATTCTCGTTTTCCTGCCGCCAATTTGAGGACTTGCTGGGTGACCTTGTCCTCACAGGTGATTGCGTACGAGATGGCACCCTTGCAGGTGAGCTAGATCTTGGTGGCATTCTCACCCTACAGTCTTTGATAAGATGTCCTGGTTTTCCACATCGGTAGCACGTTCTCTTCTTCTGGGTGCTTATTCCACTTATCCACGATTTGATTTCCTCCAAAAATTTCTCAAACGAACCATTCGTTGCGCCAGACCTATGATCGGGATCGTCAATTGTTACCGCACTCACTTTCGGCCTTGAGGTGTTGAAGGCCGCCTCCACTTCTAGCGAACGTACCAAGGCATCGCTACTCCTTTTGAAACTTGTAAGTCGCAGAGTTCTTTGGATTTCTGGGTCTCTAAGCCCGTCAATAAATATCTGGACAGCCAACTGCTCCTTGAAATCTCCGGGCGCATCTGGGCACGCTAGCTGGATTAGGCGTCGAACATCTGCCTCAAATTCTTGCAGAATCTCACCTGATTTTTGTGTGCGAGTCTTCATTTGGGCCCGGTACAGCTGTTCTCGGTGTTGATCGCCATACCTCAACTCTAGTGCAGAAATCAGGTCCTCATATTGCTTCTGCTGTTCTATGAGTATCGTTTGTAATATACCCAAAGCTGGCCCTCTCAAAGCTACTATGAGTGTCGAAGCTTTTTCTTCTTCGCCCCATCCATTGGTTTCTGCCGCAGCCTCAAATTGTCGACGATACATGGACCAAGACGACTGTCCATCAAAAGTCGGCGGTTTTACGGAAATTCCTGATGTGGAAACCCTATCTTGGCGATCTTGGTTCCTGAGAAATGCTATCTGCTTTTCGACTCTCTTTTCTAGTTCTTTCATCTCCTCTCGCACTGATTCCACTTCCTTATTGACATCTTCCTTCAGTTCTCCTTTTAGTTCTTCCATTTGTGCTTTGGTTTCATGTGAAACATGCTCGAAGAACTTTTCCTGATTTTCTAGAACTTCCTGGAAGTCTGCTTCTCGTTGTTTTTCTATCTGCTTTATTTTATTCTTTTGTTGTTCTAGAATTTTCTGGAGGTCTTCTCGTTCTTTTCTCTGTTCTTCGAGAACTTTCTGGAGTGCTTCTTCCCGTTCTTTCTTTTTATTATCGAGAATTTTCTGGAGTGCTTCTCGATCTTTCTTTTCATTTTCTAGAATTTTCTGGAGTGCTTCTTCTCGATCTTCCTTTTCATCTTCTCGTTCTTTCTTTTCATTTTTGAGAATTTTCTGGAGTCCTCCTTCTCGTTCTTTCTTTTCATTTTCGAGAATTTTCTGGAGTCCTCGTTCTTTCTTTTGATTTCCGAGAATTTTTCTGATTCTTCTCGTTCTTGCTTTTCCTCCTGCCGTCGCTTTTTATCTTCCTGTCGTCGCTTTTCCTCTAATTCTTTTTCCTCCAGCCGTTGCTTTTCATCTTTCTGTCGTCGTCTTTCCCAATCCGCAAATTGGTCTTGTATAAATTTCAATATATCCTCCATCGTATCGTATGATGTAGTTCTCGTATTCACCATAAATTGTTTTTATTCAACAGCAAAATTCCACTTCCGACACCACTGTTACGATATCTCTTTGGGTTCGTCCATTAAAACACCAAACAACACTAAACCTTTTTTTATTATAACTCTCTATCACAATACAATACAACACAATCACTTAAATCGCTCCGATAACTTTCCAATGCTCGGTACTACAACTCTCTGTACTAAAAATTCTGCCGTCAGCGTGAGCGGATCCCGCTATATACGCGCTCATACAGTGGAGAATCATCCAGACAAATCTTGACAATCGAATAATCTGGGCGAGCCGCGATCTCGCCGGTATGATCCTTCTTGGAACCGTCGCACCAATTCGCATCCATAGTCGGCAGGGCCGGCGCCAGCACAATTCGTTACAATATGACACTTCGATATGCAATTCGGAGAACACCCGTATGACAACTCTGAAATGTTGCGATCATGCTTACTTGAAGAAGGATCATATCAAACCTTAATGCCGTAGACTGAAGAAAGACAGGCAAAGTGAATCCAAAATTGATGAAAAACCTCATAGTCTACTGATAAGTTGCTGTTTGTGTACCCTTTAACGACAGCTCCCTACAATGATTCGGACTGGATCGCAGATTCAGGTTATATGTGTGAACTCAAAGAATGGTTTAGCAATATTCGCCATATTGAGAAAATATTAACTGTAGCCAATAGTCAAACTATACACAGCGTTGGTTCCAGAGATGTGAAAGTTGATCTAACAGAAAATGATAGCGGGATGATCGTCGATGTGATGTATATCCTTATATAGCTGCCAATTTTCTTTCTGTCAGCAAAATCACAGAATAGGATTAACTGTTGCATTTGATAAGGATAAATGTCGAATTTATGAAAATTGTTCTATAACAGGAAATTCAGTTGCTACAGTCTCAAATATTGACGGTATTTATAAACTTGATTTTATTTCGATCGTATTTGCATTGAAAACAATTGAGAATGATATCTCTGATCAGAAATTTCCGAATGTTCGCTCTGACTTGGCCACCATTGGTGTTTCATCGAAGACATAGCACAGACATCTTGGTAACTTGAGTTGAAGTGGTATGTGTGCTCTCAAGAAGTAATTAGCCACAGGAATGCAATTTCAGGAAGATCGACAACTCAATCTGATAGATGATTGTATACCATGCATTGAGGGGAAGCAAAAGATGAAATTTTTTCCTGAAAGTCAAACCAAAAAGGCATCAGCATTATTGGAATTAGTTCATTCCGACCTTTGTGGTCCTATGTCAGAAAAAACATGAGGTGGAGCTCGTATTCTTCTTACGTTCACTGATGATTTTTCTAGAAAAAGTTTCGGATATTTTCCTAGATATAAAAGCGAAGTTATGAATTAATCCATTCAATTCAAAAAATCTAGTGGAAACTCAGACTAATCAGAGAATCAAGAAGCTCAGAACCGATAATGGTGGGAAATACTGCAGTAATGCTTTCAAGAATTTTCTGAAATGTCATGTAATAATTCATGAAACAATAAACCACAAATTGCCTCCAACAGAACAGAGTGACCGAAAGGCTCAATAGGACTCTCATAGAGAAAACCAGAGCAATGTTTCAATATTGTGGCTTGAGTAAGCGTTACTGGGGTGAAGCAATTATAACTTCAATTTATCTGAAGAACAGGTGTCCATCAGTTGCTATTCCTGGAAACCTGAGCAACTCTGGACGGGATCTATAGTTGACATCACTAATTCGAGAGTTTTTAGATCGACACCTTATTCGTTGATTTCCAATATGCAGAGACATGAGTTGGATCCTAAGTCTAAAAAGTACATCAGGGTTGGGTACTGCGAGCAAAGCAAAGGATATCGGCTTTCTCATCCATTACAACCAGGTAGAGTTATCAAGTCTCGGAATGTTATTTTCATTGAAGAAGTATTTGATAGAGAAACCACTGAAAATGGCAAAGTTGGCATGCCTTCCAGTGCTAACGCAGAAGAATTGATGTCTGTTATGAATGATATAAATGGGTTATTCAGTTCCTCAAATTCTCAAACATCAGATGTGACAAGAAATAGATGAAAGTGATGAATTGTGATGAAGACCGATGCGGAGCACCCGAGGTCAACTGCCCAGAAGATATGAAGACTTCGACTTATCTTTTCTATCTGATGCAATTATTGATTTAGATAACCCCCAGTCATATAATGATGCAATTTGTAGTATTCATTCAATTGTTGTTGTTTTAAA
The DNA here is from genome assembly GCA_032362365.1 of Zygogramma bicolorata. Taxonomy (NCBI): domain Eukaryota; kingdom Metazoa; phylum Arthropoda; class Insecta; order Coleoptera; family Chrysomelidae; genus Zygogramma; species Zygogramma bicolorata. The sequence continues at coordinate 524,409 of JAVJAQ010003840.1, forward strand.
ATTGTTCGTTTCCTTAACCAGCTGACGAATGTCAACCCTCAGTAGTCGAAACTTGTGCGAGCAATGGACTAACGAGGCCTTAGCTTCTGCTTGTAAGGCGAACGTGCCAACCTCCACACTACCGAGAACTACATGTACCACATCAAGTGAATGGAAGAATGATATGAAAAAAATTTGTATGAATCTCTGAAAAATAATTAACTGTGGAATTTGGTGTATCGTACTATCGATCGTAATGTACTGAAGTGTAAATGGGTGTAAAGTTGAAACGGGATGCATCTGGTAATCTTGAGAAGTTTAAAGCTAGACTAGTGGCGCGTAGTTTCAGTCAACAACAAGGAGTAGATTTCAATGAAACATTTTCACCCGTTGGTAGACATTCCACTGTGAGAACGCTGTTTGCATTGGTGAATGAATATGATATGGACTTAGACCATATTGATATATAACCTGCATTTTTACATGGAGATTCGAATGAAGAGATTTGTATGAAACAATCTAAGGGTTATGTGATGAGAATTAGGTATGTTCATGAGTTATTGCCAATGTGAGGCGTGCGTGTATTCGTAGAAATCGTTTACTTCTTTGATTTTTATCGCTTTATATTTTGCTGATTCCCTTATCTTCAGCAATTCTCCAGCAGAAAATTTTTTCCTGATTGATCTTTTGAAAGAAGAATTCGAAGTGAAACATTTGGGTTCTGTAACAAGTGTTTTAGGAATCAAAGTATCACGAGATCGAGGCCAGGACCTTTTGGGTTCGAATCAATCAGCTTGCATCAAGAATCTTTTGAAACGTTTTGGTATGAGCAATTTCGAGAGTAATTCTAAGTCTGTGTCAACTCCTATGGCTGTGAATCTTAAATTGGTAAAACGAAATGAGGATTTTGTCCTTTCTGACGATAAATATTCGTATAGACAGTTAATCAGAGGTCTAATATACCTAAGTGTATGTACAAGACCAATTATCCGGTGCTCGGTCTATCTGAGACCTGGTTAACTCCAGCAATGAAAGATGGCATTGTTGATGTTGAGGGTATACCTTGTTGAGAAAAGATAGGCGTACAGGAAGAGGGGGTGGTATATGTATCTTTGTTCACAATTCAGTAGTATATCGAGTAATTGATACATCTCATTCGTCCGTTGAACAACTGTAGATTGAGCTGCATGTTGAGAAACAAATATTCGCAGTAGGGTTCGTTTATAGACCACCAAGCTATTCTGGAAGAGATTTTAACATTAACATGTTAGCAATTGATAATCCATATTGTAATAAAATCAACTCAATGCTAGAATCTCTTGGACTATCGCAACTTGTTGAGGTACCTACCCGTATCACTTTCACTTTTGCAACCCTAATTGATCTTATTATCACAAGTATTAGAGATAATTTTGTTAAAAATGTTGCTGTTATCCCGATAATATGTCTGATCATGATCTCACTTATATTCAATTAACTACTGTTACTGAAGGGAAACCTGAAATCTATAAAACAATCAGGGATTTTAGGAAATTCTCATTGGAAATTTCTATATGGACTTGCACAATTCACCTATTGCTCTGATACCTATATGAGGCACAAAGTATAGCCGAAAAATTCCGTGTTTGAATGATTGTATTTTGACTACTTTCGACCAGCATGCTCCTAAAAAATTAATAAAAATTACCAAGAATAATTCACCATGGATTACAGATAATATCCGTTTACTCAGGGAATTACGTGCTGAGGCGAGAAACAGGTGAAACAAATCCAAAAACCCTGTTCATTATGAATATTACAAAACACTTAGTAATTATACCACTTTAGCTTGTGAAAATGAAAAAAAAAGCGTTATTTCCAACATTTACTAAGAACCAACGGAGTAAACAAAGTATGGAAGGATACAAGTTTATTGAGCACGAATGAAAAAAAGACCATAGACCTTCCAGATAATTTGAAAAAAGTTAGTGAACTTGATAACTACTATCTAAATGCAATTCCACAGATTCCTCCGGATGTGGACATGATTACCTTGTACAAAAATAATAGAAGAATAAATAACACAGAATTATCTTTTCAACAAATCGACGAATCTCATATACAGGGTATCATATATAACGTAAAATCTAATGCACAGGGCTCTGATGAAATCAATATTAAATTAATACTCATGTGCTGTCCGTTGATAATACTATATATGGCACATATTATAAATGTCTGTTTTCATACAGGTGAATTTCCAAGCCACTGGAAAGAGGCCTTGGTGATACCCATTCCAAAAAAAGTAATCCCGAAACATTTAGAGACTGGCGACCAATAAATATCTTACCAGCCATGTCAAATATTCTGGAGAGAGTTGTCTACAACCAATTGTTTATGCACTTATCGGAACATAGCATATTACCTGAGACTCAATCTGGTTTCAGGCCACAACGTAGTTGTGAAACAGCTCTTCTGAATATCACGGATGATATATTCAGGGCAACAGATGCCAAAAAGGCCACCGCACTCGTACTTTTAGATTTTACAAAAGCTTTTGATACTATTAGTCACGAAACTTTATTTGCCATTTTGGAATATATTGGCCTCTCGAATACTGCCGTCCAATTTTTCAGAAGTTATTTGGGCGAGAGGGTGCAACGTATTAAAATAGGAAATGAAATATCAGACCCCTTAGGGATATCTTGCGGCGTACCACAAGGCTCCATTCTGGGACCTCTGCTATTCATTCTGTATAACTCTAACTTCCAACGTGCTATAAACCACTCGACAATTGATTTTTATGCTGACGATACGCAACTACATCTGTCCTTCGATTCAATGAACATGAATACCGCTGTGGAGGCATTAAGTGAAGATGTGTCGTCTCTGATTTCCATCTCTAGACGACATTCCCTTCATATTAATGCTACTAAAACATCTCTAATGATCTTTGGTAGTCAAAATATAGTCAGCGATCTAACAACTACCTTTGAAATTAACATAAAAGGTGATCTTATTACTCCAGTTGAACAGGCGAAAAATCTTGGGGTGATAATAGATACAAATTTGAAATTCAAACGCCACATTAACAAATGTATCAGTATTGCCTACATGAATCTGAAAATGATATATGCAAACAGGCACTGCTTCAACAAAAAGGTGAAAACTATTTTATGCGAATCATAAGTTTTATCAAGATTCAATTTTGGAAGTGCAATATTCAGTCCGTCTATTGACTCGGAAGATGAGAGAAGAATACAAGTTGTTCAAAATAGTTGTTTCCGCTTGATACATGGTATAAGACGTGGTTGTCGTATATCTCACAAAGTGAAAGAGACTAACTGGCTTGATATGTCGAAACGCATGTGACTACAAACTGCATGCTTATATCATAAAATAATTATAGAAAAGTGCCCCCAATACCTCTTCAATAAAATAAGATATCGAACTGATATTCACAACATCAATGTCAGATTCAAAGGTAAACTTACGCTTCCTGCTCATCGAACAGAACTATTTAAGAGGTCATTTTTCTATCAGATCACCAAGGTGTTCAACTCAATGTCTGAGGAGCTAGGCGACGAACAAGATTAACTGATTACTGAAAGTACTGGTGTAAATATATATCTGTATACCTGTGTATATATGTGTGTATGTATATATGTAGTTATTTTGTTATAATATTTACTGTTCGTATGTTCAAGTAATCACAACTTTTTCTCTCTTTCCGCAAACTTGACAGAGATGTTGTATTCCAAATTTTTTTTCTATCATAATTTTTTTTTTGGTTTATTTTTGATATTTTCCTTCATTATCATTACTGTATTCATATATATATATATATATATATATATATATATATATATAATTCTTTATCTCGAGCTAAGATGAAAAACAGAGGCTGTGTCGCGAGGCACATCCAGCTGATCTTCGGCTTTTTCCCAATGTTATTTCTTCTCATTTTTTCCCTCTCCTTTGTTATTTCACCTATTATTGGGAAATAAAGACCTATTATTATTATTATATTACTGATTACATTGATAGAAGGCCCTATATAGGTTTTGTGGTGAAGTTGGGCATTGGAGCGGTCAATTGGAAATCTAAATAAAGAACGTACCATTGCACTCTCCAGCACAGAAGTTGAATACCTTGCTATTGGTGATGTAGTGAAAGAATTATGTTTGTGAGAAATGCATTGGGTGAACTTGATTCGTTTACAAAATGAAATAGTCATTTGCAATTATAACCAGAGTGCGCACAGAGTTCTTCAAAATAGTCAGAATCATCGGGGTACAAAACATATTGATGTGTAACATCACTATATACGCGATTTAGTTGAAAGAAAAAATATTTCTGTTAGTTATAGGGAGACAAGTGATGGTTGCAGGTTCGACTAATAATTAATCAATGCGTTTGCAAGTTACTACCTGTCTCGGCCCCATAAGTGTGCAGATTATAAAACCTGGATGCAATTTCAAGAATCGAAAATGACAGGCTGATGGGATCGAGTGAAACGTATGATATGACATTTGTTTATGTTTAGGCCCATACCGTTTGTTAGGTACCAAGTAGCAAGTCTGCAGATATCGCTCTGTAACTCAGCGGCGTCATCAACACAGTTCACAATACGAAAGAGCTTTAGGTCGTCAGCGAATAGTAGGGCATTACTGTAATGGAAGCATGAAGTGATGTCATTAATGAACAAGTTGAAAAGTAAGGGGCCCAGATGTGAGCCTTGGGGCACGCCCGAGGTTGCAGGAAATTCAAAAGAATAATGGTGCTTGAATCTCACTATTTGATATCTGCCTGTCAGATAATCGACAATCCACTTCAGAATCGCTCCTCCGAAACCATACCTACTGAGTTTGTGGGTTAGAAGCCCATGATTAACCCTGTCGAAAGCCTTGGAGAAATCGGTATAGATGGAGTCGACCTGACTACCCCTATCAAGAGCTTTAGACAGAATATTGGTATAGGTGATCAAATTAAGTTCAGACGACCTTCCGGATGAAAAGCCAAACTGATTGGAGATCAGTAGCCCTGAGCAGTCAAAAGTCATATAATCTGTAATGATGCTCTCGAACAATTTAGGGATTGTACTAAGAATTGAGATCGGACGATGGTTACTAATGTCAGATTTATTACCCGACTTATATATGGGTGTTAAGTAGGAAAGCTTCCAGTAGTCTGGAAATATCCCAGTATCCAGGGATTTGTTGAAGATGTGAAATAGTGGTCTAGACAATATATAATTGCAATTTTTGAGAAGAATGGGGGGAATAGCATCGGGCCCCGGACCCTTTCTAACATCGAGATTGCTTAGCTTCTCAAATATGGTGGAGATAGGAATGTGGTAAGAGCAAATGTTAAGTTGAGCGTCGATGTTACAATCATTGCGGTTTAGGATTTGATCGGTATATACTGAGGAAAAGTGGCGTGCAAACAGATTAGCGACTTCAGTGCCGGAAGAGGCAACAGAATCGCCAAGAAACATTTTATCAGGCAAAGTAGAGCCTGACCTAGCGCCGTTTACAAAATCCCAGAAGGCCTCGATGTTATCCCCGATATTGACCTCAACACCATTGATGTAATTCGAATAAGATTCTCTAGACAGAGTCTTACAACGAGCTCTAAGCTCTCTAAATACTGAGTAACTTTCATGAGTTCTAGTTGTTTTATAAATGTGATGTGCGATCCTCTTCTCATGTGTCAAATGCCTAAGCTGTGGGCTGAACCAAAAGGGAAACGAACGATTGGTGATCCTCTTGAGTGGAATGAATACCTCGATAAATGAGTACAGGGTATCGTAAAAGCTATGAAGCATTCCGAACAGGTCCTTATCTAGGAGAAGGGCGTCCCAGTCGACAGCACCGAGATACTGGCATAACAGCTCGTAATCAGCGTTTCGGAAGTCATATGAGTGTTCAGCAGCCTGAGACTTATGAAATTCTGTTCCCACTTGCAATATTGTTTCAATGGCTGGGTGGTGAGCATCAGGTGGCAACAACACATCTGCAGATTCGTGTACAGTGAGTTCGGTGGGGGTTAATACGAGATCCAGAATAATCCCCCGGTTATTTCGTATATTGTTTGACTGGAATAAATTGTGGAGTGCACATAGATTGGAAACAACTTCGATGGCCTCGGCTTCAGCTGGTGATGAGCCAATAGTTGGAGAACCGAGGGAACAGTAATCTTCAACTTGCCAAATGATGTTAGGAAGATTGTAATCGTCAAAGATGTAAACTCTAGTATTAGGATTCTGTACATTTAGGGATTCCACCAGGTCATAGTGTGTACGGTACTGGTTTACATTTGACTTCGGTGGGAAGTAGACGGAACCAAGTATGAATTTGTGATTACCTCCACCAACGAGTACGAATATTTGCTCAACTGAGGGGTCAGTAGGCAATGGACTAACGGGGATATTTTTCTTGGTAGCAATCAAAACCCCTCCGCCCCTATGGAAGGGACTGGAGGCTGGTGACCGGTCCTGTCTAAAAATATTATAGTTTGTAAATCCCAATTCTGCATCATTGATTTCATCTAATAACCATGTTTCAGTGAATATAATAATGTCACAGGCACATGTGGAGATGCTCGTATGAAGTTGAGAGACTTTGGTTCGTAGTCCTCTGACATTCTGGTAGTATACTGTAAGATTGCCCAAGTCAAAGTTCTTTATTAGTTTTTTTTGGAGACAGTAGGTGCATTATTGACGTATTTAATATATAGATTTTGCTCGCCATTATTCTGACGCCTCGATAGCTCAGCCCTAACAGCGTCGAGCTTGTTTCTCTGTTGGGGGGTTAGGTCAGGGTGAATAAAGATCTTATTTTCCTGACCGGCTTTCAATTTATTCCTAAGCATCACATGGACGTCATGAGGGTTTGCTAAAACAACCTTTAGAGGCCGGTTACCATTTTTGTTCCTCTTACCAAACCGGAAAGTGCTACTGACAGTTACTCCTGATCGATCGCCAACTGCTTTACTAATAATGGCAGAGACACGATCCATGTCATTCTCTGCTTGATGAGACTCAGACATATTGAAAAACAAAAGATTGTAAGCTCTTTTTTGGCGCTCGTGTAGTTCATTGATGACTTCATCAGAGTCAGCTTCCCTCTTAACGGATTTAAGTTTGGTAATCTCTTCTTTCAGTTGGTCCACTTCAGACTTAAGATTCTCGATCTGCCTTAGTAAGCTAGGTGCACTCTTGAAAGCAACCCGACAGTCTTTGCAGAAATAAACTAATGTTCTTTTCTGAACGACAAACGCTCGCAACTCCGAAGCACATAATCTTGTGCAGACCTCAGTTTGATGCATGGTGGCATGACAGCTATCACATGAGATTGACTTGTCGCCCAATGGTTTATCGCAAGTATCACATGAACTTGCCATTTGAGTTTGTGTTTTGTTACCACAGTTACTGGACTAAGATACCAATTTGGTTTCCAAAGATTCTATACCAAATTCACTGGACTATAATTGAATGTAAAACACAGAGACTTTTTATGGATGGCACTATTTCTTGTGGTGTATCCAAAGTTTTTGCCATGGATTGAACAGGAAAACGATGCAATTGCACGTGAGATATTGTTATGAAGGAGATGAAAAAGTGAGGACCTTTCACTGGATGTCAGAGAGTTTCACAAAAGCTTTCAGTAGTCCAAAGAACGAATTTTATAAAGTATGTCAAACACTCAAAAAACACGACACCGAACTGAACTGTGGTATCTCACATTCTCTTTTACTACTCTTTTACTGTTACCTTGTGTTAAAATAAAAACCTAATTTTTTTCAACAGTCAATTCTATAATTTTTTTTGGGGGACAAAAAATAAAATCATTGGGCGCATTAACTTTTTGTCAACTTTATTTACATATTCACCTCGGTTACGCTGTGCTCAACGATATTTATTTGTCGATCAATGCCCTAGATTGATGAGAACTACTAGAGGGTTGATTGAAAACTTTGTTGCAACTCATCAGTGTAAAACCAAGATAACGTCAAAGGCGAACTGTTTAAATTCGAAAGTTTATTGAGATTCATCTTGTGGAAAATAATGATATCACGCATTTTCGAATAACCTGTTTTCAACACGAAGCGAGTTTTTTCATGCATAAATAAATGAACCTCGGAACGAGCCAATTTTTTTCGTTGGCATTTCAATCTCTTTGATATGCTTATTATATATTACTGATGAAAGTTCAACTTGAGTTTGTATCTGATTAGAAAGAGAACGTTCCACTTTCTTTATGTAATATTATTTCGATTTGGATTGGTTGGATCTGCAGGGATAAATGATTCATGCGAGTTTTTCGAGTTGAAGGAAACAGAGCCCCGAGTCGTCTCCGTGTTTATACTTGCGTACGCCTATGGAGAATTCTCCAGAGAGGTCTCGATGATATTTATCGAATTTAATACGCCAATCAGGATTTCTTAGAAGATTACGTTTCCCTTTTCGACCTCTCATATTATTTTGCGTTTACGAGCGACGCGACGGGTCGACGCTAGGAGATTTCGTAACAATACGATAACTTTACACAATTAGGCTGGATTCAGACAGATCCGAAATCCGATGGTACGACGATCCGACAGATTTCTGATCGGTTTATATTCAAATTTTAACAAATCAGAAAACTGTCGGATCATCGTACCATCAGATTTCGGATCTGTCTGAATCCAGCTTCAGTGTGGACGTTGGGAATGGATATTCTCCAAAGATTTTAGAATAGGGTTTTAGTGACTGGATGAAATTTCATTGACAAACCCCAAGCATTATTTTGACTCCGGTATACCAACTATTTCAACGAAATCACCAGCCAATCTCGATGCTCCCGATTACGATTAGCAATGTTTTCTCATGAGAGAACCACGTAGGATCAATTTTCAAAAACGATTTTCAGCATTTCGGTTTCAAAATTGTGTCAATAATTATATTAGATCATTTCGGTTTTCGAAGATGCTGGTTTCCATTCAGAAAAAGGCTCCACATCTATACCAGATATTGCCAGCATCGTTGCTCTTCAGAATATAAAAAAAATCATGTCACCTTTGGAAAATGCATTATGGTGACACGTCTGGTACATTCTTTTCAATCTTTTGTTTCGTATTAGTAATCTGTCCAACTTATTCGTATCTCTTCCTTGGTCAACGTGATGTACAAAACTTACTCAATCGATGTAAAACAAACAAGTACATTCGATCCATCTCCAAAAAGTTGACAGGTAAATATTAGTACAGTGCATCGTACAGTGCCTATCAAGCTGCAATGACAGCAAAACCATATCCAAAATATTGGTTATAGTATGTTCCTACAGAGAAATATTTCATGAAATAATGTATGAAACCTGATTCTGAAGTTACCCTGACCTTTAATTGCACATAAGTAGAACACTACTCAAGCGACTTTTTGCAGTCTTTTTTCAGAGTGGGTTTGCTAATGTTTGTTTGTACTGAATTCTAATGTAATTTCTACGTTACTGTTTGTACGAGTTCACAAATGAACATGATTATTATCATTACATTTTAACGCGAAGTAAAAGATAAGTGCAGTAAGTTCACCAACGGAAACATGAGCTATATGGGCAACTTGCCTGTAGAGTAATGAACATTAGTTTTCATAATTTCTACAAATTTTCAGAAACATTGGTTACTTTATTTGCCCCTTCCGCAAATGCAAACATTATCATTGAAGTGGTTCAAATACAATTATCAAAAAAATACAATGATCCATAATATAATTGCAGAAATAACGGAGTAGCTAGTCCCATTAATATAAAATTTGTTTGTGCCATAAAAATAAACTTGAGTTTTCCTCCCGACATAAACGTAAGATTCATATAAATTCAAATACTCTTATGAAGTCTTCCACCAAAATATGATGTTTTTAGCATACAGAGTGGTCCAACGAAAAATTATACACCAAGCTTCTCTCTTTTGTTTGTAATTCAAAGTAGAAATGCTCGGACACGCCGAGTTTGATTGTGAGGGGAACACATTTTGGACATTATTTGATATATTTAAAATTTCAAATGGCAAGTGGGGTCGAGTGATACATCATGTGGAAAGGCACAAAATAATATTTCTAATAATAGCTTGTTTATTGAATTTTTTTCATTTTTATGTACAGAATCACAGGAAAGGGAAGTCCTGTAATATTCAAAGAACACCGTGTGAATCAAGGGACAGGAGATACGAATTAATATTCACTTTAAATTTTTGAAGTTTGGAAGCCTCAGAAAAAACCTCTCTCGGCAAGGCATTCCAAAGTTCAGCTTGTTCTATTGAAAAAAGATTCCTGACCAAGAGAGTTCAATGTGAAAACGGCGCTGAGAACGTTAAGCTATAAATTTCAACTCATTCTGGAATGAATAATGTTTCATGGTGAAGTTGAAATAATTTTTTTGAAACGACTGAAATAAACGTTTGCCCAAATTTTTCCCACACTCATCTGCAGTTTTTCCAACATAATAAAAATAAAACGATTAAGTAATGGGGAAAAATTTCAACATTGAAATCTTGTTTTCGTTGAATTGAAGTTATTCTGGAATGTTTGTAGTTATTCAGATTCTCCAATAAAGGAGGAAACCTAGGCGCATATTTTTCATTGGACCACTCTGTATGAAGAAAAAATTCATTCCGATACACGAATATAATAGCTGTGAACATTCTTGTTCCGTTAGAGTGCGCTGGACGATTTTCATTATATTGAAGTTTTTTTTTGTAAATGTGGCAACAGCTTATTGCGTGAACAATTCTATTTTTCCAGAAAAAATGACTATTGAAAGTTGTAATTAGTTACGATGATTTTTGAAATGTAGATGTCGATGTCAATTAAAAAAAATATTTTTTGAAGAGAACTATTCATTCATCTACCTACGGATTTTCAATTTATACAGTCCATTATATCGATTACCATATTTTATGGTCCCACGAGCTGGATTTTCTGGAAAGAACTTCGATTGAATTTGGAATCCAAAAACGTCAACAACTGTCAAAGAAAACTACAGGAGCCTTTTCTCTTCTGTCTGGGTCAATTTGCAATTTCGGCGCATAGAAGATAAAAAGATAAAAATGAAATGTGAGGTATTTCCTACTCCTTTTCCAATATCCTAATTCCCATTTAATTTAACTTTGATTTGCACAGGAATTTTCTCTTAGGATTGATTTTGCTATTTATATAGAAGAGATTTCTGATTTGCATGTGATTTATTTCGATTGGGAAGAATAGTATATAATAATTGCGCTGATATTTAGTTCATTCAAGGGAAAGTTTTTTGGCTTTATTGATATTTCTTTTCACTTGAGCGTTTTGGTTAATTTTACTGGGTAGATTGACTATTTCTGATCCATTTTTTTTATTTCACTACTTCAATTACAATATATTTGATTTGCATTTTGGTATGGCACCTATAAAAAACTCTGAGCTCAAACAATTATACAGAAAAAGGAGTATTATTGAACAGAGATTAAATACTTTTGTGAAGTTTATAGAATCGGTCAGACAGATACCTATTTCTGATCTTACTGAAGATCAAATTCTAGAATTGGAACTTCATATTGAGAGAACTGAAAAACTTCTAGATGAATTTGAAGAAGTTGAAATGGGAATTGAAATGAATTGTAGTGATGATTGCCTTGACAATGAAAATGTTGTTAGGGAAAATATCAATGGTATTTTCAGCAGAAATTTGTAAGTCCATTTTGAAGCAAAACTCATCTTGATGTTCAAATTTTCAAGAAAATGTGTATCCCAAAAATGAAAATTCATATGATACTTTAACAGGGATTAAATTACCGCCAATTAAACTGCCTACTTTTGATGGGAGCTATTTGAAATGGATTGAATTCAAAGACACATTTCAAGTTTTGATTCATGACAATAAAACCCTTTCAGACATTCAAAAATATCATTATTTGAGAAACAGTTTGATAGACGAAGCTTCGAAAACTATAAAAAACTTAGATTTTTCTTCCAAAAATTATACCCATGCTTGGGAAACTCTTTGCAATAGATTCAGCAATTCACGTATGCTTGTTACCAACCACATGAAAGCGCTTTTTGAAATTGAATCTATAAATAAAGAATCGTCTAGTGGTTTGAGAAATATTATTGATACAATTAATAAGCATTTGTGTGCTCTAAAAACACTTGAAGTACCAACCGAACATTGGGATTTAGTTATAATTCATTTAGTTTCAGAAAAGATTGATAAAGTTACTCTTCGTGAGTGGGAAATCAGTAAATCTGATAAAACTCTAGCGAAATTGAATGAATTTTTTGATTTTTTGAATCAGAGGGCAAATTTTTTAGAAACCATGGAAATTAATCAAACTTTGCTTAACCATTCCAAGCAAGATTATAAGGTTAAAGGTAAATTTCATTCGAAGTCTTTTGTACTAAGGAAATCAGGTACATTGAAATGCAATTTTTGCTGTCAGAATCATTTGATCTATAGTTGCGAAAAATTTCTCAAACTAACTGTATCAGATCGATGGGAACAAATAAAAAGGTTGAAGCTGTGTTGCAATTGTTTATGCACTGGTCATTTTAGTCAAAAATGTCAAATGCAAGGGTGCAAAATTTGTAAAAAAAAACATAGCATTCTTTTACATGAAATTAAATATTCTGATAACATTAATGAAACTGATAATTCAGATCAACACAATTCACCTGGAACATCGGGTTCTAATGATAATTCTTTGATTTCAAATGGAGTTCCAAGTGGGAGAAATGGTAATGACACCCCAAATTCTCCAACTGAGTTACGATCTTCTGCAAGTGAAATTGCAATCGAATCTTCAAATAACTATGTATTATTGAGCACTGCTAAGATTAGAGTGTATGATCATTTTGGTAAAATTCATATTGCTCGTGTGATTTTAGATTCTGGTAGTCAATCTTGCTTCATTACTGAAGAATTCTGTAAGTGTCTCAATTTGAAACCAGAAGTTACTAATATATCCGTTACTGGCATCAATGATTCCCCATCTTTTTTGAAGAAAAAATGTAGAGTAAAAATATCTTCAAGATTCAACGATTATTTTTCATGTATCGATTGTCTTCTAGTTCCCAAGATAACTGATAATTTGCCAGCTTATACGTTTGATATTTCAAATTGGGAAATACCAAATGATGTGTTATTGGCTGATGATACATTCAATATTAATGAAAGAATTGATATTCTTATTGGCGCAAGTCTATTTTGGGATGTTATTTCGGAGAATCAAATTCACCTTGGAAAAAATTTGCCACTATTGCAAAATACAGTTTTTGGTTATATAGTGACAGGAAATATCAAATATCCTATGATTAACAGCAAATGCCATTTTTCCACCCAATTGTTAAACAATGAATTTGATTTGAAAAAATTTTGGTCTCTCGAAGAGCCAAAAAATATTATTATGCGTACCGAAGAAGACGTTTACTGTGAAGAACATTTTCAACGACATGTTTCTCGAGCTGAAAATGGTCAATTCATAGTAAAGGTTCCCTGGAGGGAAGATCCTTCATGTTTAGGTGAGTCAAAGTCGTTAGCTCTCAAAAGATTATTCAAACTTGAAAGTAGATTCGAAAGAAATAAGGATTTGAAAGAAAAATATATCGAATTCATGAATGAATATAAAGTTCTTAATCATATGTCTCTTGAAACTGATTGGGTAGTTGATGAAAATAATTATTTCCTTCCTCACCATGGCGTGATAAAAAATGAAAGTCTCACTACCAAACTTCGAGTTGTATTCGATGGATCTGCACTACCGAGTAATGGTAAGTCATTAAATGACATACAATTTTCAGGTCCAGCCATTCAGAATGATATTTTTGGTATTTTATTGCGATTCAGGCAACATATGTTTGTTGTCACCTCTGATATATCTAAAATGTACAGGATGATTCTTTTACATCCTGATGAAAAATCGACTCAAAAAATAGTTTGGAGAGAAAATCCTTCTCAGCCAGTTTCAATTTACAAACTGAATACTGTGACATATGGCACAGCTAGTGCACCATTTTTAGCGATGCATTGTATACAAGAATTAGCCAATAATATAAAAGACAAATATCCAGAGGCCTCAATGAGAATTTTGAGAGATTTTTATGTGGATGATTTGATAACTGGATTTTCGAATGAATTCGAAGCTATTCAAATTTGTAATCAGATTAGTGAAACTTTGAAATCTGCTTGCTTTGTTCTGCGCAAATGGGCATCAAATGATAAAAAGATTTTGAATAATTTCAAAAGTGAATCAGATTCACTTCGAGTTTTGAATCTTGGATATAACGATTCTATAAAAACGTTAGGAGTTCAGTGGTATAGTGAATCTGATACTTTCGGTTTTCATATTCAGGTTCATGAAGCTCCAACAATAACTAAACGATTGATGTTATCAGCTGTAGCAAAAATTCATGACCCTTTAGGTTTATTGAGTTGTTGCATAATTTGTGTCAAAATAATGATTCAAAAATTATGGTCTTTGAAAATCGATTGGGATTCTGAATTACCTTCAGATTTGAGTTTTGAATGGAAACAATTCCACGAGAAATTATCCGCTTTGAATGATTTGATAATTCCGAGATTTGTGTTGAATAGTAATCCTATGGTTATTGAACTACATGGATTTAGTGATGCGTCTCAGAAAGCATATTGTTCAGTTATATATGTGAGATGTATTGATTCACGAGGTCACATAAGTGTGAAACTCCTGTGTGCAAAAACGAGAGTGGCACCTGTTAAAATTTTGACAATTCCTAGATTAGAACTTTGTGGTTGTTTGTTGTTAGTTAATTTGATGAAAACCGTATGTTCATCATTAACCATCAAGTATGATATATTTTACTGGTGTGATTCTCAAATTGTTCTTCATTGGTTGAAGTCACAGCCTGCCAATCTTCAAGTTTTTGTAGGAAACAGGGTTGCTGAAATTCAGCGCTCCTCGCGACTAGATTCTTGGAATTATGTTAACACTTTAGAAAACCCTGCTGACTTAGGCAGTAGAGGAATTCTTCCCGATAAACTGAAAGATTGTAAAATGTGGTTCAGCGGACCTGAGTTTTTATCAAGTGTATTTGAAAAACCAAAATTTCGTAATTTACCAACTGTCACAGAAATTCCAGAGATCAAGAAAAATGTTAGAGTTTTAATCTGCTCACAAAATGATTTATATTCAATTTTTCATCGATTTTCTAATTTGACTAGATTGATTAGAGTATTTGCCTTCTGTTTGAGATTCATACATAACACTGAATTCAAACAAGCTAAATTAGATGGCCTAATTTCTGCAATAGAATTTGATGAATCAAGACTATTTCTTGTGAAAATGGCCCAAAAAGAAAGTTTCTTCGATGAAATTGAATAATTGAAAAACGACAAAGTTCTCTCATCAAAGAGTAGAATATTATCCTTAGCTCCTTTTTTGGATGAGAAAGGTTTGTTGAGAGTAGGAGGACGTCTTAACAAATCTTCTCTAACTTATAATCGAAAACATCCTTATTTATTAGACAAAACTCACAATTTGAGTAAGCTTATTTTGATACAGGAACATTTACAATTGCAACATGCAGGACCTCAACTCTTGTTAGCAAGTGTACGGCAGAATTATTGGATTATTTGTGGTATGTCTTTAGCTAAGTCTGTAGTTCGAAATTGTATTCAGTGTTTTCGATTCAGACCTAAATATTCTTCCTCTGTGATGGCAGACTTACCTAAACACCGGGTGAATGTTTCACATCCATTTTCAATAACAAGTTTGGATTATGCCGGACCTATTTTATTGAAAGATAGAAAGGGACGGGGTTGTAAAACTTATAAAGCATATATATGTTTATTCATATGTTTTTCAACAAAAGCAATTCATCTAGAATTGATCAGTTCCTTGAGTACAGAAAGTTTTCTTGCGGGATTACGAAGATTTGTGTCGAGACGTGGTAAACCAACACATATCTATTCTGACAATGGGTCAAATTTTATAGGTGCTTCTAAAGAATTGAAAAATGTATACGATGTTTTGAAAAATTCACAGGAAGAAATAGTAAGTTCTTTAGCAAATCAATCAATTACTTGGCATTTTATTCCTCCTAATGCGCCTAATTTTGGAGGTTTATGGGAAAGTAACGTAAAAAGCGTCAAATCTCATCTATATCGCGTTATTAAAAACACAATTTTAACGTATGAAGAATTTTTAACATTTCTTGTGCAAATTGAAGCTACATTGAATTCCCGACCTCTCTACTCCCTTTCATCCGATCCTAATGATGATAATCCTTTAACCCCCTCACATTTCCTCATTGGACGCCCACTGAACACTGTGCCCGATCCATTGTTCGATGAGACGGCCAAAATAAACCAGCTATCGAGATATCAACTGATTCAGCAATTACTCCAAGGATTTTGGAAACAATGGTCTAAGTTGTATTTGAACCAACTTCAACAACGAAACAAATGGAAGACCGGTGACTCAAACTTGAAGATTGGTGATCTAGTCGTGCTGAAGAATGATCATCTTCCACCTGGCAAATGGCAGCTGGGGCGAGTTATTCAAATACACCCTGGAGAAGACAACGTTGTTCGAGTTGCAACAGTCAGAACTACAAGCGGTACCTTCAAGAGGAGCATATCAAAAATATGCCCCTTACCCATGGCAGATTCGTCATTTTGAGAAGAATTACTTTGTTCTTTGTTGATTTAAACTTGTTTTATTTGTTTTCACATTGAATATTTTTTGAACGTTTTATGAGCCGTTCAAAGGCGGGGAGTATGGACGATTTTCATTATATTGAAGTTTTTTTTTTGTAAATGTGGCAACAGCTTATTGCGTGAACAATTCTATTTTTCCAGCAAAAATGACTATTGAAAGTTGTAATTAGTTACGATGATTTTTGAAATGTAGATGTCGATGTCAATTAAAAAAAGTATTTTTTGAAGAGAACTATTCATTCATCTACCTACGGATTTTCAATTTATACAGTCCATTATATCGATTACCATGCGCTCAGTTTTGAATGTGTTTAGTTTTCATCTAGTAATATGCCAAAATGCAGCTTGATTCTGACAGTTTATGATCGAACTCATCTGAAATTACGCTGATTGAATGAGTTGTATGGCAATGTAAATATGTAGACTAACAACTCGAGTAACAAACGCATTGCATTCTCATAGTTATTCTACACATTCATCTGTGAAGGCTCATACAGTTTTTGATATCAGTACAGTTCATCATATTCCCATGAACAAGTATTGTTCATGATGTGCTGTTAAAAGTTGATAATTGTTTAATTAACAACAAGCAATAACCTTCATCATGTACAGCATAGCATAAGGGAAAAAAGTGGTAAACAGTGAAGAAACTATTTTCAATTGAAATAATATAATTGAAGTTCGTCGATATTTTTCTTAGTTATTATGGATTTTCATTCGGAAATGTACGTATATGCATCTAAGTGGACGAGCCCACTACTTCAGTAGAAGGAAAGGCTTAAATCGTGACCACCATTGAATGAAAAATCTAGTAGTCTAGTATGTTTTTTGATGTGGGTGATGACAAGGTTTTTTAATTATATTCAAATGGTTTAACAATCCATGAATTCAGCAAATTGATTATTTGATCAGCAAATTTGTTATTTGGTTAGTGTAATTTTGCAACCGATTGGTATAAAAATAATATTTATGAACTACCTTTTCTAGGGGTCTCCATTTCAATATTCCTGAAAGTTAACATTTTGAAATAAATGCTGATTAACCTAACCTAACCAAGCATTGCTGCTTTTTCAATGAATTCGAACTAAATCTATAATACCTACGCTCGCAACACAAAGCATCACTTATTCTGATAATAATGTGAAATTCTATTAGATTCCCGTTTGTATCTGTGCCACTAAGTAATTCAATTTCCAACAAAGCGTGTTCCCATTTTTGAGATAAAGCTCGTATCAACAATGCCCGTACATTAAAACTGGTCGATATTCTAATTGCCGCGTGTGAACACGAGTACAGTTAGAATTATCATAATGCTCACTGCAATTAGGCGCGAATCCCACTATACGTACCGTTACCGTCACGTTTCCGCACCGTCACCATCACGGTAAATATTCTTACATTGCAAGCAATGACGGCGACGGGAGGTGGACGTGACTGATAGTGTGATTATGTTCATTGCTTGCAATGTAAGAATATTTACCGTGACGGTGACGGTGCGGAGACGTGACGGTGACGTTACGTATAGTGGGATTCGCGCCTTTTTTACTCTCTGGTGTGCTCCAGTTTGTACGGAGAATCCGTAGTATTCCAGTCAATGGAGGTTTTTGCGTCCAAAAGGTGGAGTAATTCTGATTTTGGGATATGCTATTAGTTTAGAGAACCTAATGAAAAATGCAAGTTCTCGACCTTGGGGTGGGCCCGATCCGCCATCAATGGTTGATCCCACGACAAAAAAGTTCGATCCTAATTTGAAGAAGACAAAATTCCCTGTGATTTTTGTAACTACACTTTTTCCTAAGTTCAACAAGTGGCGAGTACAGCTGACGAAACGTGAATATTTTTCTAAAAAATCTTCTAAGTCCCCGCTTTTCTCATTTTGAGATATGACTTATAGCTATTCGTGACCTAATTATTGAATTGTAGCGATTCGTTACGTACTTTTTGTTTCGTAGTTATTCGTTACATATATATTACATTTTGTACATCCTAAGCTAACCCATTTTCACACCAGCAGGAGGTAGAGCTAATAGAGCGTTGTTTTCAATTGTGGTTTTCCCATTGGGCCTAATCTATAGATGTTCATGCCCGATTTGATTCGGTAATTTTTTTTTTCCTTTACGGCCCCAGTCGATTGATGGTGTCTTCATCATCGTCGTCAATGTCACAGTCTTCCCCGTTGTCTGACGTGTGAATCTTCATTGTCGCTGTCTTGGACAACTTCTGGTACATTTTCACAGGATTCGCCGATGCAGAATCCGCAAGCAACGGAGCACTTCAGCTCACCTTTCCTGAAGCCACATGCAGCACCATATGCCTTCATCGGGAGCTGTCCGAACGTTCAGTACGGTTCCGCGTCCTTCGTTGGAAGTAAAGAAGCCAGGTCGAATTTGTTTCTCATTGATAATTTGACAAACCGTAGGTACCGGATATCTTCCAAGGTTTCCTTCTTCACCTTCCCACCATACAAAGCATCGAGAAACCGTACTCCAGCGTCTTCGGGGTCTTGTACTTTGGCATTCGGATATTTGTTAGCATGAAAATCTGTCGAACTTTGTTTTCCTCATTGTCAAAAATCGTTCTTGAGATACTTGAACCGTCATTGTCTCATCGAAAAGAACTTACGCAGAAGTCTGCTTCGTCGTTCGGCGAAGTCTTTCTGCGCTCTCGGTACTTTTTTTATCACCTTTAAATGGATATCCATAAAAAACAATGACTGCATTCGAACCGTAGTGATTTTCAACGTATTGAACGTATTCTTTACAAATCGATCCGAAAGCAGCGGCGATTCATTTTTTATTATTATTTTTTATGGTATGCGGCATGAACAGTTACTCGACGGTAAATCTCTCAGAATGCGCATGTGTTCACAATTTCCCCGTTTAACAGTAGATTTCTGAAGAGTCTTGGACGCCTCTTTCTTGCACTACACGTATCTGGAATGCCTGAGGTCTAATTCATATAGGTACGATTTTCGTAGAAAAATTGCGAATAAAATATGATGGAGCTTCAACTTCAGAAAATGATTGGTCATTTTAAAGTTGCATCCTTTTTTTATTAATCCGGCCTAATTGTTCTTTTATACATAACCTTATTTCTAACTGGATTGATAGTTGAAAATATAATTAGTTTCATGTATGGCGAATTTGTAATAATTTGTATTATAACTATAGAGAAACTTCTAGAAGCGGTTATTCTAGGAGGCGGAGATGATGATAAATTCGTAAACTTGGATAACGTTTTCATCGACAGATATCATATAACGGGGCCAAATGAGAATTATGATTTGAATTAACTCTCAGAAACTGAAATAAAACAATTAAAATAATGGGAAAATAATACCAACATAAGACGAGTATAAATAAGTCAGGCATCATCCTTAATAAGGAAAATATAACGTAGGGTACATGAGCGCATGCTCAGATGTCAAAATAAGTTCTACGTTAATACTGCTCTTCCGAAAATGCACTTCCGATAAATCTCTATAATAATAGAGCTACAGCAATAATCTATATTTCTGTAAACGGGTAAAAATATTCAAATAAGGCCTAATTCTATCTTCTTGCAGAAAGTAGTAATCCCATATTATTATGTGACTTGTTACGCAGGTTTTGTTGATCTGATTACAATCAATTTGTCCTAATCTCCTAATATTGTAGTATATAGCAGTTTATTAATAATATGTTCTTAAGGTCATTGCTGTTAGGAATTTTCATTTCTTAGTACTTTACAATCTACTTTTTTCTGGGTTTTGGTATGGATCATTTTTGCTGATTCAAAATGTGCACTAAAAAGGTGGTTGTGTAAAAACCAATAAGTTTAAACCTATTCCACTATTCTGACCCTCACTTCCCGATTGGATCATTTCACTCGTTTTATACGATATACGATATCGAGTAATCATTCGTTACATGTGGAAAAAAAACACCTGACATCACAGGTAGTTTCAAAAATGTCTTGGAAATGAAAACATTGTTTCATTTTCCATGTAATGGATTATTTTCATCTTGAATTTATGATTAAATCGATTTTAACTATTCATTGCGACTACTACCTTGAATAAGGAAGTTTTTTCAATTTTTCACTGCACACGACAAAATCCACTATTTGATTAATATCGACATCACTATAGGGAAGAATATCTACCGATGAGGACGCTAGTGGTGGTCAAACTATATCCACCATTTGAAATAGTTACCCTGTTTACATTTATGAAATAACGCGCTAAACTCCAGGGGTTCCCCAAGTTATTGTTGATGCGCCCCCTTTTGACCATTAAAAAAAATTTGCGCCCCCCCACCCTCCAGTCCAGATTATCAGGTCAAAATAAAAAAGTATTCAATGTATCCAATAAGTATTTTTATTAATCATTAAAGTTATACACATAACACAAAAGTATTGGTAAGTAGTACCTATTTTTGGAATGAGATGGATGAGCTTGCATGGATTCGACGAAGTTTATAATTCTCGGCTCAACCATAGAAATCGCATAACACATATCACTGCCAATGTCAAGTTCATTTCGGTACTTGGTTTTTATTGCGATTACGGCAGATAATCCCCTTTTGCACAAATATGTCCTTGAGAAGGGTAAATACAATTGAAGTGCTTTTTCTGCTATCTTGGGAAATTTTCGACCGAAAACAATGATGCACCGATTTTTTCAAAATCGTATTTGGCAGCAGAACTATTTTTAATGTCCAAGGCTTCCTCTTGAAGTGTTCCTGGCAGGATATCTACGTTAATATGGAATGGATCCGTCGCCAATCGATAAATATCATCATCATATGAATTGGGAAAGTAACGACTGAACTCATCAGTAAGGCATCGCAAATTATTTAATATTTTTTTCTTAGTTTCAGCATTGCGAAAAACCTCCATAAAAATAAATAAATACATAAATTTATTAAATCCTTTTCGACCATAAAAATATCATAAATGATATAGGATACGTCAGACAACAAGTAATTCACATACATTCAATACATACAGATACATGAAAATATGACAGTACTACAAAATGAATATATAAATTCTTATCATTGATTAAAATACATGGAAATATAACAGTACCAAAAAATAAATATATAAATTGATTGAAATACATAAAAATATAACAGTACCACAAAATGATTATATAAATACATATCATTGATTAAAATATTCATCATTATTGTAAAAACAACCGTTAATCAAGAATTCTTTGAGTTTAATTTTGAAAATGATTTCCCTGTTTATGTTTTTTATATCGGCAGGTAAGTGATTATAAAAGTTTGCCCCCTTATAAGATGGACAGTTTTCATACAGACATGTTGAGTGTTTCTGGAGCCTTATTAATTCACCATGCCTGGTAGGATATGCATGAAAGTCACAGTTACGATTGTAATTCTGTATTTGTTTTTTGAAAAGCAGGATACATTTGTAGATATAGATACAAGGTACGCACATGACTTTATTTTCAATAAAGTATTGTCTACAAGATTCTCTGTATTCTATTCTATATATTAGCCGCATAACCCGCTTTTGCGAGACAAATATTTTATTCAGTTTTGTGGAGCAACCCCAAATGGCAATATTATAAGAAATATGGGAATGTACAACAGCAAAGTAAACGTTCAAAAGTTGTGCTTTATTGAAATTGGACTTTTAATTGTCTAATTGCGTAGTACCCACTGTTAACTTTCTTACTGACATGATTAATACCTGACTCCCAGGTCATGTTACCATCGATATAAGTACCGAGAAATTTGGTGTTATCTGACGATTTAATTATTTCATCACCCACCCTAATATGAAAATTATTAATTTTCCTATTTGTCTTGGAATAAAACTGCATCAGAACAGTTTTCTCCACATTTACTACCAAAGAATTCTTACAACACCAATTTGTAAATTCGAAACTCAGGATATTCAATTTTTCTTCAAGTTCCTCTGGTGTATCAGCATTCGCTGCGATCGTTGTATCGTCTGCATACAAAACTATATGATCTGTGCTTAAATGATTGGGCATATCATTGATAAAAAGAAGAAAAATGAGAGGACCCAATATAGAACCTTGGGGAACCCCAAGATCAATATCATACTGCTGCGACTGAAAATTGTCAACTCTAACATGCATCTTCCTCAGAGTCAGGTATGATCTGAGCCATGAAAGAAAGTTTCCTCTGAAGCCAAGTGAATCAAGTTTTTTGCATACAATATCGGCTTCAATAATGTCGAATGCTTTCGATAAGTCAAAGAAAAGTGCACCGACATATCTTCTCTTGTCAAGTGAGTCATAGACATACTCGAAAAAATTGTGAAATGCACTTTCCGTTGACCTACCTGGGCAGAAACCATGCTGATATTTGGATATTATATTGAATTGATCCAGGAAAGCCAGCATTTTTACATAAACGGATCTCTCGATTATTTTACAAAATACTGTTGGAACTGTTACGGGCCGATAATTTTCAATACACGTTGAATCGCCTTTTTTTAAAATCGGTATTACCGATCCAATTTTTAGTTTGTCTGGGAACTCGCCAGATTCAATTGAAAGATTTATCAAAAATGCTAATGGTTCGCATATTGAATTTCTGATGTTCTTTATTATTTTCGTTGGAATGCAGTCTACTCCAACAGAGTTTGTGTTCTTGAGGTTAGAAATGATTTCGAGTACATCCCTAGGATGAACTGGAGTATAATAAAATGTATGATCTACATGCATAGTGGTGATGTCATTGAACGATGTTGACTCAAAGTTTGCATTTATTATGTTCTTCGCTATGGTAGAAAAATATGGAATGGATCTAAAAATAAAGCGCGTTTATCCTGAAAGACTGTATAATATAGGAAAACATACATAATTAGATGGCTCTGCTAATACTTTGCGATCCCAAAAGTGTAACGCCCTCCCGAATGTGTCCGAAGTTGAGTAGGCGCTGTCGGTATACCTACCGATGACGGGAGTAATTTCTTGTTTATCTCCAATACGGTTCTTAAAATTCGTTCATTCGGGAAACGAAAATGAATTTTATTCATTGGTTGTATCGAGCAGTCTAGAATGCATTCTCTTAGCAGTCGCGGGTTTTTTATACTTAACCACAAAGGTAGCTCGCGCCCCCCTCTAAAAGTCTCTATGCCTCCCCTGGGGGGCGCGCCCCACACTTTGAAAACCACTGCGCTAAACAGTCATCCCTGTCATCAGTTGCCCTCGCTAGACAAGATTTTGCTGGTTTTATTGCTATATTTTCATTGTAGGAAAATTTTCTCGTGAAGGTTAATATAACTGTGTTCATGATGCTTTGAATAGCCGTACAATACTATCCATTGGAGGTGAACATGGATGCATTGTGTTTCAAAATCCAATAAAATTTGTTCCAAGACATGTTTTATTTAGTGTAGTGTTAGTGAACCAAAGAGGCTTTTATTACATGGATGATGAAATGCACCATAACTTCGCCTAAAAAAAGACAAACAGACTCACCAGGTAACAAGAAATCATCTCTTTTGAAATGCAAGGAACACACTGAAGCCACTCTAGATGGTGATTTATGCAATTTCAGTTCAATTTTCCAAGCCTTGTACCTGTCTATTTTCTCTTTCAATCCACTTTCCGTAATGTTTTCCACCAAAGATGTATTTCTCTTTGGAAACGTGTGGAAAGACAACTTTGGATTTCGGTTCCTAGAGTTGCGGCAACTTGGCACCAAACACTTTATACGGCTCACCGAGCGATCTGCATCCATGATTGTTTGTTATTATTGATCAAAAAAACTACAACTTTTGATGAGATTTCTTAAATAAACACCAAAGAACTCAATAAATTCCAACACAAAAAATGGAAGCGGTTTGTTTGTCAAATTATAGCAGTGCGTTATATTTCCGCCAGACGTCGCATAAAATTATGAACTTCCCAATATGGCACTTCGAATTTGGTGGTGCTGTGGTGGCGTTGTAAAAAGCTCGAGCTCTCAGCCGGACGATCCAGCTTCGAATCCTGGGTGTACCATAATTTTTCGAATTTGGTATTTGCCGTCCAGTCACGAAGCCAAAGTGGTACGGGTTCCACTTTATAAACTTGCTCGCACACATTTTATGAGGCATATAATACTCCGGCAACAACAATGAACATGTAGCATGTGGAAAGGCGCCAAATGTCCTCCCACTGAAATTGAATCCTGAGAGCTATACAGTTTTAACGGAAGTGGCTAACAGCGAACTCCATTGATCTGTTTAGTTTAATGGGTCTTGGATATTAAAAATCATAGTATTCCGAAGGAGAGTGTCCTCCAGTATCTTCTGCTTGAATATCCAAATGGTAGTTATTTTACCCCAGGATTATTTTATTAAAGGAAGACGTTCAACTTCCATTCCTTATTTTGATCCTATTGCAAGGTAAAAAGGGGGAAAATAAAAGTATATTGTTTACCAACCAAATATTATTATTTTACTATTTGAAGTGTTCACTAAATCAAAAAAAAAATGATATTGATAGTATGGGAAGTTTTGTGTTACACACAAATGCGAACGGCTACTCAGTTTGTTGAAGGGAGCTGAAGGTCGTGAATCTATTTGAAAATAAATATATTTATTATCAGTTTAAAAAAATGAATTGAGAATATAGCACCCCAACTGATAAATAAAGCTATAAAAAAGCAATGATGGTAATAGTGGCAAAAAAAAGACTGCAAAGAATTTACAGACACAAACACACAAAACATTCATTGAATAGTTTGATTTTCCAGGTTGAATAAATGTAATGATATTACCAAATACACAAAACATTTATTGAATAGTTTGATTTTCCAGGTTGAATAAATGTAAAGATATTTATTACCAGATTTCACAGTAATTTCTTTCATGTAGCGGGAGTATACGTATACCTTTGCTTTCACAGTGAATATTCAAAAATTGTTTCTCATATAAGTAATGAGTATTGGTTGAGTAAACAGCGCAGAAAAAAATTATACTGAACCATATGATAAAAAAAAAACGGTAATAGATGTATCTTATCTTGATGATCTTCCAGCAACTCTTCCTGTGTAGGTACTATCCAAGGTACTTTCCAAAAATTGATCGTCTTAGTGATAAGTTCATACGTTTTTATGACAATTTTTCGTGAGGAAAGCAGTAGGATCGTCAATAATTTTTTAGGGCAGAGTTACCTCCGAAATTTCTACAATACTCGTACCAGTTCAAAAGCATGAGAATACGGGAGCATAAGAGGCCTGAAAATGAATGGGAAACTTGTTACGAACACTGAAAATGAATATGAGTTTTTCAGCCGTACCGTTGATTAAGTGTGGCCTCAATTTGGGAAGTGTAAAAAAATCAATTTCAGAATCGAGATATTTAACTCAACAAGACTTGTTTTCTGTTGTTATTGAAAATCCATATAATATGCTACCACCACAAAAAAGTAATTTTCTTGGGTGATCTCGAAATCGCAATCGCATTGAAAGTAGATAAACTATTTTCTTAACACTTCAATTTTCAAAACGGTAATGGCACCAGCCGTAAAATATTCTCAAAATTTTCAGTGAGAGAGTATCCACAAGCGCGTGTATTTGTAAAATTATAAAAGTTGTCCGCCGAAGCGAACTCAGTATCGCTCGGTGTTGTATGAAACATTTTTTTATGCAAAATCCGGCTAGCTTGTGGGTTCTAACACACGAACGAACAAAACGACGCCTGGGAAACTCGACCAGAGCCACCGATCGCCTCGCGAAGAGAAAATCAGTGGAGGATCGCTTCTTCGGGTTGAAAACCGCGAAGGAATAAGAAAAAGTAGGCCTAAGACTCGCCGCGTGCTCGGAGATGCCAGAAACAATTGAATCACAATTCCACGAGTTACTTTTAGCCCTGGGAGATAGCTAATTCTAGTCGCGGTTACGACTGGCCACCACGATGGCTCTAGGCCGGACCAGAAGTTCCCTACGCTCCCTAAAACCCTGCTACGACACACTTCGCGCCTGGACCTGCCTGCCCTGCAACGCGTGAACCCGTGTCCAGCTCTCCGGTGCTGGAGGTGGCGTTTTTAGCCGCGAACTCTCAGTGCTGTGAACACTGTCACGTAACAGCGTTCGTAGAGAGTTACGGTAGGCGTCTGTATCGAGGAAACCCTGTTTGATGAGGGTGGCCTGTCAACAGCTTCCGACGTACCCTGTAGGCGCTACCCGGACTCAGGTAGCCGTGCAGTCCGATATTCCTGGGACCTACAGGGCAAATGGCCTCTTCTTCTCTCTTCGAGTGTTCTGAAAAGAACACCACAGTACGAATTCAAATATTAATATAGGAAGGATTCTCGACCGGCCAAAGGCTCGGGAGACTGGAACGATTTATTTAGCAGCAAGAAAACTGGAACAATGCAAGCCGAAGCTGCACTCAGGAACGTGTACAGTTAGACTCTGCACCCGAGTTACGAATTCATTATTGGAAGCAGTTTGTGCTTCCAAACTCCGCAGTGGTAGTTTTTGTGGGAAAACTTTACAATCCTATTCCTAGATCTCCAGCCAGGAATCAAATATTATACAATTCTTTTCTTCCTTTAACTTTCTTCACGTTTTAATACGCCTTCTAAACTCTCTTTCTATTCTGAAATACCTAAAAAGAAATTAGGAGTACTTTTCTCCTTTATTCATTCGCTTCCTTCCTATATAACGCTTTCCTAAACTCTTATGAGACGCTCTGATAGAATAAACTCTTTGATTTAACGCCAATGATAAACGCAGAGATAAACTCAGTCGAAGCGAGTGCTTCAAACGCAAGTTAAAACTCAATCGAAGCGAATGCTACCGTTGCAGCAAAATCGCTTATCTTTATGCGCGCGATTCGCGCTCCGTTTGGCTCCGCCCGCCGCTGCGGGAGCGAACGCCGTGCGCTGATTGGCTCGAGCCCTGGATAGGGTCTCGAGACATCGACTGTTTCTCGATTTTTCGAACTAACTGTTTAGAAATGTTTTATTTAACATTATTTCATGTTCCTATCATGAAAAATGGCTAGAATTATTATATTTTTATTAAAACTGCTAAAAGGCTGGAGATAACACCCCCCCCTATTAAGGAGTTTTCCTCGCTAAAACTATCCACTACTGGAAGAATGGAAGCGCCCTGAAAAGGGCTGTTGGTTTCTTTATTGATTTTTTTTACAGCATCCTTAAAGCTACCCCCTTAAAATCTACTAACAAATTATTAGCTTAAATTTAGAGTCTTTTTTTCTCACACAAACTTTCGATTACACATCGTCTTTTCCACTTCTCGGTTATAGTTCAAGTTTTCAATAGTCTGTTCACTGTCGCTTTATTGATTAAATTTGTTTTTCACTTTCAAAGTCACTTCACTTTGTTTTAAAGCCAGTTCACTTAAAGCTAACTATTTACAATAATTTTTCAGTGCCTGAAGGGCCAAAGTGAACAGGTTTACCTCACCGAGAAGTCCACGGCTACTGGGCACGTGGAGCAGGGCGGGGATCCAAGTGATCCTGGCCTGCCCGAGGTTCCGGAGCGAGTCTTAGATCATCGAGATGGATAACTCTATCAAGACCACCGCGGTTTACCAAATATGTATTTATCCCTAATCGTCTAACCACCCTCGATGGCTCGGACCAAGTCTGACCGAAGTTGCGTCGCTGTTTTTCCGAATTTCGGCAAAGGACCCACTGACCCGGTGTAAATGATATCACATCATCGTTTCTATTAGGGTAGTGTTTAGCACGATATATATCAAGTTTTTCATTTGCTTCGTCAATCCTTTGCTGCCTATTTTCGTTGTTAACTCTACGGCGCTTTTGCGAGGGCATAGACCATTCACCTGGCCTTGGTAAATCATATCCAAGGAGAAGCTGACTGGGAGTCATCTCCGTAGAGGCATTTCTACGCGTTCTTAAGTTAAAAACGATTTCTGAGACATGTTCTTCCCATTCAGACTCTGGACGATTTATTAAGGCTGCACGTAACATTTTCTTAATTTCTTGAACTCGACGTTCAACAGGATTCGCCTGCTGATGGTGCACTGGGCTCAAACGAACTTCTATTCGATGGTCAGTGCAGAAACGATCCCACAAATTACCGTTAAACATCCCCGCACTATCCGAAATAATTACTTCAGGGAAGCCCCACCTATGGCAAACATCCTTCAACATAAACTCGACGGCAGTTTTGGCTTGAACACTCGGTACGGCCTTAACTTCTACCCATTTACTAAAACAATCGGTAGCGACCAATAAGTGTTTGTTACCACCCTCACTCGATGCGTAAGGACCTAGCGCGTCTATTGAAATTATCTGCCAGGGTCTTTCAGGAGTATTCGGACGTAACGCGGCCGGGGTTTGAGGTTTAGCGGCTTTTGTTGTGGCGCACGTCAAACAAGTTTTCACGAAATCTGCTACGTGTTTCTTTAGATTTGACCAATAAAAATTCTCCGATATTTCTCGGACGAGACAGGGTGGCCTGTCCTATCGTGATAATTTTTAATTACTTTTTCCCAGCAACGACGAGGAACTAAAAGTTTCTTCAAATCTTGCCGAGGGCCTATGTAGTATAGAACATCATCCTCCAAGGAAAAATCGCTTACGATTCTCTGCTCGTATCCCGTAGGATCGGGGTTAGCGCGAGCCCGTTCAATTCGTAGTTTGAAACGGCGAACGCTATCGCTATTTCTCTGAGCATCGAGAATCTCGTCGTAAAACGTTCTTACTTGATTAAGGACATCCGGATGTTTTACTACCTCTACGAAATCAAAATCCGTAAATAGGTCGACAAGTATATCAGAAGCTTCGTTCAGAGTTTCCTTCTCCTCGGCCTCGTGATCACCTTCTACATATGGGAAAAATAATTTCTCGACATCAGTGTTTATATCGCAACCGGTACCTTCCTCTTTCGGATTTCTACTTAAGAAATCTGGTAGCTCGTTAACTCGGCCCGGGACGTGTACGACTTTAAAGTCATACTCCTGCAATAAAAGCGACCAACGAGTTAGTTTAGCTCTCTCGTCCCGCATTTTATCTAGCCACGTCAAGGCTGAGCTATCGGTGTAAAGAGTAAAAGGCCCGCCTTGTAAAAAATGTTTGTATTTTTTTACAGACCAAATTACCGAAAGACACTCGATCTCGTTTATGTGATACTTTCTTTCGGTGGCGTTTAATTTAGCGCTACTATATGCAATAATATCGCGGCCGCCATCCGAACGTAGCTGGAATAATACCGCGCCGATACCTATATGGCTCGCGTCGGTTTGTAAACAATATGGCCTTTTGTTATCGGGTCTAGCAAGCTCTAAAGGCTGTGAGACGAGTTCCTTTATCTTTTGGAAGCTGTCTTCGGCTTTTTGGTCCCATTTGAATTTTTTTGATTTGTCAATTAAATCTGTAAGTGGCGCTGCCACTTCAGCGAAATGCGGGATATACTCCCGAAGCCAACCGGCTGTCCCTAAAAAAGCTCTTAAATTCTTTATATTTTTCGGAGTAGGGAAATTTTGTACGTTTAAAATATGCGTTTCTTGAGGTCTATTGCCTGAGGCGGATATAACACGTCCAAGATAGTTTAATTCATTAGTCCCGAATTTACACTTGCTCGGCGATAGCCACAACCCGTGCGTTCTTAGTCTCTCAAGAATTAATTGCAAGTGGTCGCGATGTTCTTCGACCGTGTGCGAATATACTATTATGTCGTCTAGATAGACTTTACAGAACCGGTCCACGTATCCTGAAAGAACTTCTGACATTAATTTTTGAAATACTGAAGGACCATTTTTAAGTCCGAAACTAAGGACGCGAAATTCATAGACCGAACCGTCTGGTGCACCGAATGCCGTGTACTTCCTCGAGTCTCTGTCCAAGGGTGCTTGCCAAAAACCGTTTCTAAGATCAAGAGTGGAGAAAATTCTACAATCTCCCATCTCTCTGACAGTCTCTTGGATCGGTGGTAGGTTGGGAGCTTCGGGAATAATTAATTTATTTATTTGCCGATAGTCCACGCAAAATCTCAGAGATCCTGAGCGCTTGGGGACGAGCACAACAGGTGAACAATACGGGGACGTGCTACGATTTATTACCCCTGCCTCTAACAATTTATCAATTTCTTCGTAAACTATTTTTTTCCGCTCATCAGACATTTTATCATATCTAAATTGCCTGAAGGGCTTTTCTTCCCTAACTCTAATTTTATGTACAATTAAATTAGTCTGAGGTTGGCGAATGGTTTCCTCGAAAACGTCAGGAAATTTCTTAATGACTGAAAAAAGTGCATCTTTTGTTTCAGGTGCAAATTGCGATTCGTCCAACTTCAGCTCTGGAAATTTCTTTTCTTTGAAAGATCCTTTTCTTAGATCAAAAAAAACAGTTTGGCGGGGTGTTTTGCCAAAATAAACACACCCCCGTCCAACATCTAAAATTGCTTGATTTTCCCTCATCCAGGGCATACCTAAAATTAATTTCTCATGCAGGTTATTTAAAACGGTTGCCGTTATTTTTGACGAAACGTTATCTATTTTCAAACTAATATCTATGTGTCCCAGGCTATCACTAACGTTATTCTCACATCCTAACATTACCGTAGAGGGGTTAGGCAAATTCGTGAGATCGCGTCCTGCAAGGACGTCTACTCGAACGAAGTTGTTCGAGGCACCAGTGTCCACCAAGGCGGAGATCACCTGTCCCTCGAATTCTACCTTTAATCGCGGCAAAACGCGCCCACCTAACGGGAACGTTTCGCCCAGAGACAAAAAACATTCTGTTAATTCTTCCTTAAAGTTAATACTATTTACAAGAGCCGTGTCACTCTTTTCTATGAAGTTTTCACGGACTCTAGGGGCGTTTTGCCTCTCTCGGCCGTACGAAGAGGGCCCCCTTATTAGTTTTCCGACACCGTAGTGGTCGTTGAAGACGACTCTACGTTCTCCACGGTGTTCCCTAGTCTTTGTTGAGGCGGCCTATAAGGTCTCTCATTTCTATTACTGTTTTCTCGTTGATTTCTTGAATCGTGTTCACGGGCCACGCCCACATTGTTTTGATTATTTACTTGTCTCGATTCGTTATCTCTACGAGTCTGATTAAAATGCTGATTTTGGTTTGTATTTTGATTTTGGCTAAAATTATACCCACTTCTGGGTGGATATCTTTGCGAGAAATTGTTATTGTTATAGTTAAAATTTTGGCTTGGGCCTTTTGAAGTACCCACTGGTTTATTTACATTAGTGGGCGGAGCATTTACTTTTTGGGTTATTGCTTTCGTGTTTCTCAAATCGTCCTCTATGGACGTGCAGTCTTGGATAAACTGTTCAATATCTCTGACAATTCGCCCTCTGAAAAAGCAGCGAATTTCGGGGGAGATCAATTGAATGATGGTATTTATTATTACTGAGTCGGGCATGTTTGGAAATAGTCTTTTGGCTAGACTAATCTTTTTTAATATAAAAACATCGACTTTTGTTTGTTTTTCTTGGCACTCGCCATAAAATTTAGCAGTTAATTTTGCCATTAATTCCGGGTTCGAATATCTTTGTATGAACCTATTTACAAACATGTCCCAACTAATGTTACAATTCAGGTACAGAGATGCCCACTTGGCAGCTTCCCCCTGGAGTTGGCCTCGAATGACGTTTAGCCAATCTTCTTGCATCATGTTCGATTTCTCCATTTCTTTGGAGAACCTATCGATAAAATAGACAGGGTCCTCGGATTCCAATCCTTGGAATGTCGGGAGTCTTTGCTTCTCAAATACACGAGAGCGTGTGTTTGAGTTGTTAAAAATTTCGAAAGTGTTTTGGATTGCCCTAAGCATATTTCTCATATCATTTATATTATCCTCCTCGGAGAAGGTAACTCTCCTCTGAGGATTGTTATCGTTAGAATTATTTAATGGGCGCCATTGACTCTTCTGTTTAAAGCCCTGAGCCAAAGAAGGCTGTAGATTTCTTCTTAAAGTAGCCGTTGTCGGCAAAGATTCCGGGGTGTCTTTTACTTCACTCAGGACTGCAAAAGGCCCCTCTAATTCGTTCAACCCTGTTGAATTTTGAGCTTCAAACGGGTTAGGAAACAAATCAATTACTGTATCTTCTGTTTTAGTATTACGGACCTCGTCCTCGTAAATTAATGTATCAAATTGTTGACTTAAATTTGAAGTCTGAGAATAGGCAGGATTCTCAATGTCAGAGAATTCCCTGTGTTTACTAAGATTTTCACGTATCGTATCGGCAGCATCGTTTTCATAAGATGAAGCCCCAATGTCTGACAAAACCCTACGATTTCCACGAGGTATGATATCATTTTTAAGCAAGGCCCCACGTTGGCCAGCGCCATATCCACAAGCGCGTGTATTTGTAAAATTATAAAAGTTGTCCGCCGAAGCGAACTCAGTATCGCTCGGTGTTGTATGAAACATTTTTTTATGCAAAATCCGGCTAGCTTGTGGGTTCTAACACACGAACGAACAAAACGACGCCTGGGAAACTCGACCAGAGCCACCGATCGCCTCGCGAAGAGAAAATCAGTGGAGGATCGCTTCTTCGGGTTGAAAACCGCGAAGGAATAAGAAAAAGTAGGCCTAAGACTCGCCGCGTGCTCGGAGATGCCAGAAACAATTGAATCACAATTCCACGAGTTACTTTTAGCCCTGGGAGATAGCTAATTCTAGTCGCGGTTACGACTGGCCACCACGATGGCTCTAGGCCGGACCAGAAGTTCCCTACGCTCCCTAAAACCCTGCTACGACACACTTCGCGCCTGGACCTGCCTGCCCTGCAACGCGTGAACCCGTGTCCAGCTCTCCGGTGCTGGAGGTGGCGTTTTTAGCCGCGAACTCTCAGTGCTGTGAACACTGTCACGTAACAGCGTTCGTAGAGAGTTACGGTAGGCGTCTGTATCGAGGAAACCCTGTTTGATGAGGGTGGCCTGTCAACAGCTTCCGACGTACCCTGTAGGCGCTACCCGGACTCAGGTAGCCGTGCAGTCCGATATTCCTGGGACCTACAGGGCAAATGGCCTCTTCTTCTCTCTTCGAGTGTTCTGAAAAGAACACCACAGTACGAATTCAAATATTAATATAGGAAGGATTCTCGACCGGCCAAAGGCTCGGGAGACTGGAACGATTTATTTAGCAGCAAGAAAACTGGAACAATGCAAGCCGAAGCTGCACTCAGGAACGTGTACAGTTAGACTCTGCACCCGAGTTACGAATTCATTATTGGAAGCAGTTTGTGCTTCCAAACTCCGCAGTGGTAGTTTTTGTGGGAAAACTTTACAATCCTATTCCTAGATCTCCAGCCAGGAATCAAATATTATACAATTCTTTTCTTCCTTTAACTTTCTTCACGTTTTAATACGCCTTCTAAACTCTCTTTCTATTCTGAAATACCTAAAAAGAAATTAGGAGTACTTTTCTCCTTTATTCATTCGCTTCCTTCCTATATAACGCTTTCCTAAACTCTTATGAGACGCTCTGATAGAATAAACTCTTTGATTTAACGCCAATGATAAACGCAGAGATAAACTCAGTCGAAGCGAGTGCTTCAAACGCAAGTTAAAACTCAATCGAAGCGAATGCTACCGTTGCAGCAAAATCGCTTATCTTTATGCGCGCGATTCGCGCTCCGTTTGGCTCCGCCCGCCGCTGCGGGAGCGAACGCCGTGCGCTGATTGGCTCGAGCCCTGGATAGGGTCTCGAGACATCGACTGTTTCTCGATTTTTCGAACTAACTGTTTAGAAATGTTTTATTTAACATTATTTCATGTTCCTATCATGAAAAATGGCTAGAATTATTATATTTTTATTAAAACTGCTAAAAGGCTGGAGATAACAAGAGCAGCACCTGATGGGCTTGTATGAAATCTGAAATATTTGTTGAGACTCTCAAAATTTTTACTTTGAAGTAAGACTATTTGTTCGATTATTCATGACTTATTCATTTTCAGTTACATTATTCGGACAGATTAACGATTCAAAAACGTTTTAGAATAGGACGGGATAGGTTTTGGTGTATGATGGATACGTTGACCCATTTCGATATAAACTTGATTTGAAAACATTTTGGTAGTTACTGGTATTCGCAGGTGATGGGAAAATTTCTGAAAATTTTTTTTTGATTAGCTGTTATTTCTTTACGTTGCTTGTGGTATACAGGGAAATACATAAGCTTAGATTCATGAATCGATCAAATTGAAAAGTAGCAATTGAAACGCTACAATGTCACCGGGTAATCTTTCTCACTGAAGTCACTGACTTATTCTTCTAGTCGAGAGCATTAAACATCAATTTTTAGCTATTTTTTCAAGGAATTTGTCCCCCGAAGACCTTTCTTATTTCTTATTCTCATGGGGACTTTTTCAATAAAATGACCCAGTTTTAGAACATCGTTTCCTCATTTCCATCAAAATTATATCTACTTCAGTATCTTCATACTCAAACAAATTGCATAAAAGTAATTAGGGTATTCTGGCGGTTGTCTTTTCAATAACTATTTAGATATGAATAAAGAACCCATATCCTGTGATTGCATCGGAAAACAACTTTCAATCTGAATCATTATAATCAACGTTTCGCAAGGATAATTAGCATTTCAAGTGAACGTTCATTTTTCATTATCGAGGTAACTTACGTATGAAAACGTATTGGTCATTATTTACAAACAATGTCAACAGACCAGGATTGGTAGGTAGTTGAAATATTAATTTCTATTGGTCAAAGTTTTGGTGACTGGTTCCAAATGAACGGTAAATCAATCAGTTGAATATAACTGGTAACCAATTAGTTGTCATTTACAATCACAAAAATGCTGAAATCGAAAAACCTGATAGATTGATCCTCATTTATATTCATCTCATTAATAATTTCGAAAAGTCTAGACAAATCTGAGCTTCAGGAAAATGATTTTTTCTTCGCAAGAGGTTCAAAAACTTTTTTGGTCTTCTCTTCTTCAGACTAATACAAAAAAAAAGAGGTAGCATCAAAAATATCAGCGAACACTATACTTATTGTGTGTTTATATCTAACGGACAAAAGAGCAAGGGTCTATTTTAAACAATTATATGGCGTCCTGCCAACTGATTAACTGCACGTCACTTTCTCTTACTCAATTTGTATTTGTTTGTATATGAAACACACGTGACTAGAATGAATTGAATTTATGACAACTAAAGAATATTTCAACATAACAGAAGGGATGCCTTGTTTGTATAATGTCAAATCTAATTCGCCCGGGGTAAATAATTTCGCCCCTAATGGACGCTGCTCAATGGACATATTTCAGATTTTCTCGAACCAGTAAATTTGCAGTTATGTTTATGAAAAGTAATCTATTCCTCGAAAGAAGAAAACAGGCTCCTGAAAGTTTTTCTGGCAGATTTTGCTATCGATGTTCATTCTCATTTTGAACGGACTAACTGATATCGGTTTTTAGTCTGTCGGTTTTATCGAAATTAAATTTCCGATTTTCGAGAATTATCTTCTGCAATTCGCTGAAAATGGCACAAGGATTATAATCATGATACGAATGATACATTTCGGTAATGCTTAACATGTATCTATTGTTTATTTCAAGTTTCTACTCGTGTCCATCTGTTATACTGTTTATTCGGTTTCAATGCACTGATCGTGGGTGCTTCTCTCGTGGGAAGGAAGCCCCCCATATATTTGAAGCTGCGGTCAATGAGTCCAATTTTGTTTGGTCTTGCATAATTAGGATACATAAATATTTCATACATATATCTAATACTTCCAGTTGTCTTCAACGACTCGGATTACGTTAAAATAGGTTTGAACCTGATTCAAACGAATTTTGTAACGTCTGTTATAAGTGAGAAGTGACGTGTTTCTTCGCACGAAATAGAAATCCAAGTTTTTGGGAAGAACCTTTAGCGATCGATCTCAGATGGTTATTCCATGAGAGATTATCACTGATCGTAATTCCTAGCATCGAGATACTTGACTTTGTAGGAATACAAAGATAGATAGATTGGCTTTCCTTGAGAAGAGACATGCCTGGGTTTTCCTAGCATTAAATTCCACCAAGTTCATGTTAGCTCATTCTATTATTTTATCCAAGTCATCTTCAATTTTATTGACGCGAATGTTTCTTTGAATTTTCGTTTCTCGAGCTGGTATGAAGACTCTTGGCAGATAAACTAGAATGAAGATTACTGTTGTACTGTTGTGAACTATACTAAACAAGATGTTTTCTCGAGCAAATCATTGATATGAAGCAGAAACAATGTGGGCGCCAGAACTGACCCTGTGGAACACCTGCATTTTTTGGGTGAACTCCATTAACAACCACAAACAAAGACCTATCAGACAAGAAACTCTTCAACAAAGCACACAACTGAGGAGGCGAACCATAAGACGACAGTTTAGAAAGGAGACCCCGATGCCAAACTCGATCAAACGCTTTTGAAATATCGAGTGCAGCATCTATCGTTTCTCCGAATTTCTCGATTGAATGCTGCTAGAAAGCAATGCAATTGTTATATGATAACAAGGTGAAGTTTTCTTCCCTTTTCAAGGAACCGGCTGTACTCTTGCTGTCCTCCAGGACCTAGGAAAAACCCCCAGGTTATATGAAAGGTTGAATAATTCGCAAATTACTGGTGTCAATCTTTTACCGATGAGTCCAGAGTAGAATTTTTAGCAAACATATTTGCAAATATATTTGTTTCTTGTTAGGCAGTGGTGGTTGGCAAATGACCAAATTGAACGAGAACCGTTTGGACATTCAACAAGTCTTGAACGAATTCAATGGTTAGGTGCTTCTTCAGCAGCTTCAATTTCTCCAGTAAACCTATTTCTTGCGTTGACATACTCGGTTCTCGTTTCTGAACCTGGATTTTTGCGACAGCTATCGAATGCCGCTTTCTTACATGTGACAGCCTTAGAGCAACTTCCATTGAACCAGGGTTTCTCAGACTGTGGTGTCTTCGTATTATTCGGAATAAATGTCTCCATTCCCAGAGATATCTTGAGCACATGAAGTGAAATGAAAAAAAATCCCTTCTCTAAGGAAAATCAGGAGAAAACATTCGAAGACCGTCTTACGCTGGATCCGAAATCCGACCGTACGACAATCCGATAACTTTCTGATTGGTCTAAATTCAAATTTAGACCAATCAGAAAGCTATTTGATCGTCGTACGATCGGATTTCGGATCTGTCTGAATCCAGCCTTAGTTGGCTGACTTGTAAAGCCAGACACGACGTGTGGGTAGTTTACGATTTATCGAAGCTGAAAAGGAACAACTTCTTGAAATCAAAGTGTTACTCATGGGCGGGTGAATTTTGAACTAATAAAGATCAAGATAAGTAAGTAGTCAAAAATAGGTCCAGCGCATTGGCAAATTAGCTATTCGTATCAGGAATACCAGTGGGTTGATCTATTATTAGTTGGTAAAGATCATTTGTAATAACACATGCCTCTCCCTGTCGTCCTTTT
This sequence comes from Zygogramma bicolorata, assembly GCA_032362365.1. Lineage (NCBI taxonomy): Eukaryota > Metazoa > Arthropoda > Insecta > Coleoptera > Chrysomelidae > Zygogramma > Zygogramma bicolorata. The sequence continues at coordinate 562,464 of JAVJAQ010003840.1, forward strand.
CCATCTCTTTAGTTCGAGAATATAAGCCACGACAAATTATGTACATCAAAATCACCCAATATAGTGACTTCAGCAGTTGGATGGTTTTCTTTAATGAAGTCGATCTTTTCCGATAGAACTTCGAATAGACTGTCAAAAGAGTCATTGTTATGTGATTAATGAAGGCAACAGAAAAATTTAGTCTGTTGACGAGTGACAAGCCTAAACCACGTCAAAATCCTTCGGTTTTAGCCCTTCTTCACGTTGGCACGATAAATCATTCCTAGAGTACAGACAAACGCCATCTTTATACCGAAAGCGAGAAAATAATTTATATTCTGGGCAAAGCAGCAGATGGTTATGCACATCATTGTTATTTTTATTCATCCCACGAATGTTACAGTAATCAATTGTCAATACTTTCGATGAAGAAATCCCCCTTGTACCTTCCATCCGGAAATCCGATTGGTGAGGTATTTTACTTCCGCAGAATTTTACTCTGGCAGACATCATCATCAGTTTTCAGATTGTATAATTGGGAGAAACCAGTAATATCAACCACATACTGAAAGTGTAACGTTTTTATTCATCCACACCTGAAACATGAACTCAACCGTTACTTTTTTCTAATACTTCTTATTCGAGCTGTCGAATTGTATTCGCTATTAATTGAAATATCTGAATAAGTGGTTGTTTTCAAACCTTCAATAAAACTCCTTATATTCCACCGTGTATGCCAGTGCGCTGAACAGCTGATTTGTGGAAATTAATTCTGAATAAAACTTACTCAACCTCCATTATATTGTATGTACAGTGTCCGTCCTAATATTAATTGCTCTAATTAGTATGGTGAGATGTAAATAATAATAATCCAATGTTTGTTCCATACTCCTTTGTCAGATTTGTGACGGTTATGAAAATGATTCATCTTCTTCTTCTTTAATTGGTGGGCCTAAAACACATATTGTAATTTGTGCCATGATATGTAGTGTTGCCAACATAAACATGAACTACTTGTTTAGTTCCTTAACGATTTCAGTAGTTTTTCGTTGCTGATCAACGTTGTTTTATAATCTTGATCGTTATTATTATTTAAACTTATATCATTCATGAGTTCTGTATTCTCGATGTTAATTGTATATGTTTATGGAACGCGACAATCCTGTCAATTCTATACCTGTCGATTGTCATATCTTCCGTACGATAGGCACTTTTGACTTTTGACAGATTGAGTCTATCTGAAGCCAAGCCAAGGGAAGCATCAACTCGTCTCTCCAAATTTTTCTATCGTATGTGGTCGTTGAATATTTCCCTTCTGAAGCATGTGGAATGCAATAAGCATAACAATTTTCATCATATTCTTATTATGCATATATTTGGTGTTGTGGCTTGTCGAACTGAAGAATCTGAAGCTTTCAAATTGTGAGAACCCTCTCCGAAAAAGAGGTGAGTTTGAACCTCCATTTTGTTTCACCGGTCAGGTATAAAAACCAACTTGTTTTTATAGGGTTTTTCCTTGGGAATAAGAAAATTCCTTCGAATTTCCTTTCTGAATTTTCCACAATTTCGATGGATTCAACTGGATGTCTTTCTTCCACTAGATGGAATGTATGTGCTGAAACAGTTTTCAAGAGATGGGATGTCTCCAGAAGGATCATATCTTCAATGTCACCCTTCTATTAATTGCAATGCCACAGATTGCTGATTGCAGAACCATCAACTTTGAATACCGTTACATCTAGGACAGGTCCATGGAACCACCACTGGATAACAGGCTAGTTATCTAACAAATAATCGTTCATTTTTTATTTTTCATTGAACCTTCATTGCAATTAGTTGTAATATTACATAGAACCACGCATTTATTCATGCACCAGCCCTTTTTACTAAATTATATTTCATCAGGTATGTAAACCCCTCCACAAAAATTCATGAATTTTTCGCGGGTATATATTTCTCTACAATATTAATATTTTCAAAGAACATTGATCACCGATGGGCTTGATTCAGATTCAATTACTACTACTACTACGAATATGAGGTTCACCTTTTATTACTATTAGGTATTTAATTTACTTATTTGTTTTCAAGCTAGCATTGAATACATTAAACTTATCAGTATGGGTAAATTTCTTTTATTTCAATCGTAACATCTGCTCTCTCTACTTTAGGTTTCTGGTCTTTTCCAATTAAAATCATATAAAAGAGTCAGTGGCGCCCTTTTTACCATCCATACTTATTTACAAAGAAAAATAATCAAACAGTCACTTATTCACACCCAAATGCCGCCGATGAACGGCTGCCGGAGCATTGTGAAGTGAATTTTCTCAACTCGAGAAAATTGACGGCACACAAATAGCGCCCAACGTGTAGGGCCTGTTAACCTTTGATTATTTTTCATTTTCTTATTTTCATAACTGAATTTTGAATCAAGTTTTCAGAGAGAGATGTGCGGTGAAATAATAGAAGTCATTCATTTTTTTGTTTTTTGTCTATGGAAACTTTTTTTGCAATCATTGGAGAGTGAGTGTTCGGATTTGATGTTTTTATATTGAGTCCTTGGTTTTTATATTGAACTTTGCTGTTTCTATTCTGAATGGGATTTGATAAATAGTCAGTGAATTATTTGAATATCCAAGGCACATATTTTTTTATGAGTTCAAGGTGACGATCTTGAATTGTCTTTTCTTCTTTTCTTTTGAAAGGAAATTGGTATTGAGAATTTTTGGCTTGCTATTCGTATTGGTTGTTATTCAAATTTGTTTGTTTTTTTTATCAAACATTTGACTTTATTACAAGCGCTGTGTCTTACCACAATTCTTTTTAATTGAAATAATACAGGATGTTCCTGGAGTACAGGGTGGAACAGTGAATAATCAGTTGTGGTTGGAAGGGTTACACTACCTTCCTCAGATTTTTTTATATATTTTAATCATATTATCACATAATGAATCCTGAGAAATTTCAAGTAAACCATTTAGTAGATTTTGAACTTGAATATGAGCTTGCTATACGTAAAGTTACAACATCACGAAATGTTACCGATAAACGAAAAATGTTGAGGAGACTTTTGGAAAGAGAACATGTGACTCCTGATTGTACAGTCCGTTTAGATTCATATGCTTTTGATTTTGCAAAAGAACAGAGTGATATTAATAATTCCTGTACGCAAATAGCGGCTAATATCATTGATTTTGCTGATATTGGAGACCCCAATGATAATCTTTTTCACAGAACTAAATCTAGAATTGCTCATGTCACTAACAGGATTAATAGATTAGAAAAGTTCCTTGAAATAGAGGGCATAGTTCCTCAAGATCAAACAAATAACTTAAAAACATTTCAGTCAGAATCCTTTGCTACTGTTTTGACATTAGAAGCTGATTTGTACAGTAACGTTAAAGCTCCAAATATTGCTACAGCTTCAGCAAATAACGTGGTATTGCCTAGCACTGCACCACCAACTGTAGTTAGCTGCTCTAGCAATTCTACATATATTTCTAACTGGAATATTAAATTCAATGGTGATAATAGAACTCTGTATGATTTCTTGGAACGAATCACTGAACTTGCTCAAGCACGAAAAGTTTCAGAAGCAACCTTGTTCGAGTCAGCAGCTGAACTTTTCGAGGGAGATGCTTTTGTGTGGTTTCGTAGTGTCAAGTCAACTGTTAATAGTTGGGATTCACTTGTTTCTCTTCTCAAAAGAGATTTTCTTAACTCTTGTGCGGATGAGGATATCTGGGAGCAAGTCAAGAGGCGAAAGCAAAAACGCAATGAATCTGTTGCTATTTTTATTGCGCACATTGAAGCTTTGTTTTGTAGGCTATCTAGACCACCAGCAGATGTTACCAAAGTTAAATATTTGCGTCAAAATCTTTTACCTGAGTATATTAGTCAGTTAGCTTTAGTAGAAATCAATACTGTTCCAGAGTTTTCTTCATATTGCAGAAAATTAGAAGAGGCAAATTACCTCAAACATAAAAATAATCCTTCAAGTCCTCATGTTTTTGAAATTGATCATGATAATGATAATAATACTCGTAAGAATTCTAAAGACTTTCGTAAAGGTAAACATTTCAAAAAATCGTTCACAAAAAATTATAACAATCCTACCAATTTTTCTCATAGTAATGATCAACAACAGAGAACGAATCAGACTACAGATGGTGCCACAAATACAAAAGGAAATGTTATTTGTTGGAATTGTGGTTTAGCTAATCATTTGTTTCACGATTGTAAAGCCAAGAGAAACGTCTTTTGTTTTAAGTGCGGAACGCCAAATGTCAAAATGGCTAACTGTACCAACTGTTCCAAAGCAAAAAACTAATTCAGGAAGGTTTGCCCGGTGACCAACAGAACCTTCATTTGAGTCAGGTCACAAATGAAACACATTTCAGCTCTTCAAGTAATTGTCTAAAAAATGAATTAAATTCCAATATTACAGATTCCCAGATAGATATTATGCCAGTTTTTATTAAAAAACCCTCAGATAATCGTCCTTACATAAAACTCAAGCTTTTAAATCAGAATATAACTGTTTTATTCGACAGTGGAGCTAATGCTTCAATAGTTGGTTCAGGTGGATTGAGTATTTTGAAAAGTCTTAAATTGAAAATTTACCATAGCTCGAATAAGCATGTGAGTACAGCAGATGGTACTAGAAAGTTTGTCAAAGGTATTGTTGATTTACCTATCGTCATCAACGATCAATGTCAGATTATTAAAGCACTCGTTGTCCCTTCTCTGCCACAGTCTTTTATTTTTGGTGTAGATTTTGCAAAACAATTTCATCTTACAGTGGACTTCAAAGATGATACTTGGTATGTTCAATCAAATAATTTTTCAGTTGATATAGTAGAACAGATGGATATTGCTTCAACCCCAAATCTTTTGACATTGGAAGATCTATCATTAGAAGAACGTAACCAAGCAGAAGCAGTTATAGCATCTTTTAGACAAATTAGTAGCGAAGATAGGTTAGGACGTACTAACAAAATAACTTTAACTATTGATACAGGTGATTCACCACCCTTTCGTAAAAGGCCTTACGTTTTGTCTCCTTATATGCAAAATATTTTAAATAAAGAGCTAGATGAAATGCTAAAACTTGGAGTTATTGAACCATCAAATAGCCCTTATTGTTCTCCAGTGCTTCTTGTCAAAAAGAAAAATAATGAATACAGGATGTGCTTTGATGGCCGTCCACTCAATGCAATAACTAAACATGACAGTTATCCACTTCCTAATGTTGAGAGAATTTTAGCCTCACTTAGAGATGCCAAGTATATATCTTCTATAGATTTGAGAAAAGCATTTTGGCAAATACCGCTAAGTCCAGAATCTAGGCAAAAGACTGCTTTTAGTGTGGTGGGGAGAGGTCAATTCCAATTTGTTACTATGCCTTTTGGACTTTCTAATGCTGCGCAGACGCAACAGCGTCTTGTAGATGTTCTTTTTGGACCTAAGTATGAACCAAAAATATTTTCGTATATAGACGATATAATCGTAACTGGATCAACTTTTGAGGAGCATATTGATTTATTAAATATAGTGAGAGAAAAGCTTTCAGAAGCAAATTTAACCATTAATCTTAAAAAGTGTGAGTTTTTCAAAACATCTCTTAAATTTTTAGGTTTTATTGTAGGTTCCAATTCTATTCGTACTGATCCTGAGAAGATCACAAGCATGGTTAATTATCCTCGGCCTAGGACCGCCACTGAAGTTAAAAGATTTGTAGGGTTATGTTCATGGTATAGGCGTTTCATTAAACATTTTTCCACCGTTTTATCACCAATTAATGACCTTCTTAAAGGCAAAAAGAAGAACCAAGCCATAGTTTGGAATGAAGCGGCAGAAGCCTCTTTCATCAAAATTAAACAACTATTAGTATCATCACCTATTCTGTCACAACCAGATTTTACAAAAAAATTTACTATTCAAAGTGATGCTAGTAATACAGGCCTTGGTGGAGTTCTAACTCAGGTTATCGATGGAGATGAACGCGTTATCGCATATGCCAGTCGTACTTTGACTAAAACTGAACGCAACTATTCAACAGTTGAAAAGGAATTATTAGCTCTAATTTTTTGTATTGAGAAATTCAGACCTTATGTCGAAGGCGTCAGATTTACAGCCGTAGTAGATCATTTTTCTTTGTTGTGGTTGAATAATTTACAAAACCCTTCAGGTAAACTTCAAAGATGGGCAGTGAGGTTACGTCAACATTCATTTGATTTAATACATAGAAAAGGGTCTAACAACGTGGTACCAGATGCTCTATCAAGAATAATCCCAGAAGATGAAACCCATGATTTTAATTTAGCCTTGTTTGATATCGATACAGATAGAATAGATCCGTGGTATAGTGACCTTAGAAATAAAATTCTTGAAAATCCAGATGATTTCCCCCAGTGGAAAGTCGATAATGATTTTGTCTTTAAATATACACCATCTAGACTGCCTATGGAATCAAATATTCCAGATTGGAAATTTTTGGTGCCAAAACCCCAGAGGTTAGATGTTATTAAATCTTGTCACGATCCACCACAATGCGCGCATCTAGGTTTTTATAAAACTTTACACCGAGTACAAGAACGCTTTTACTGGCCTAAAATGCGGCATGATATTCTAAAATATGTGAGATCATGTAAAACATGTGGAGCTCAGAAAGCCGACAGTTCTGGTCGTATGGGATCAATGGGAAAAGAGAAAATAGTTAATTGGCCTTTTCAAATAATTGGGATGGATTTGATTGGTCCTCTTCCACCCACTAGGAAACGAAATAAATGGATTCTTGTAATATCGGATTGGTTTTCGAAATTTAATCTTCTGTATCCTTTGCGGAGTGCCAAAGCACATTTTATTGAGAGAATAGTAGAGAACGAAGTATTTTTGAATTATGGTATACCGCAATTTATTATATGCGACAATGGTCCACAATTTATAGATAGGAATTTTAAAAAATTATGTGATAAATATGAAGTTAAAATTTGGTATAATGCAGTTTATTCTCCACAATGTAATTTCGTTGAAAGAAATAATCGTACAATTGAAACAGCACTACGTAGCTATATTGACGAACACCGTGATTGGGATCTAGAGATACATAAAATTCGTCAGGCTATAAACACTGCTAAACATGAAATAACAGGATATTCTCCTGCCTTTTTAGTCTTTGGAAGACATGTACCTATTTCTGGGAAATTTTATAGTGGAAATGAGCTGAGAGATGATCTAGAAATCGTTCCTGGGGATCGCAATGCATACGCTACGAATCTCCAAGGTCTAGATGAAATTTTTACAAATGTTAGAGAGAAACTTCATAATGCTTATGAAAAGAACTCTAGAAAGTATAATTTTCGAAAAAGAAACTTTGAATTTTTTGTAGGAGATACTGTTTGGAGGCGAAATAAAGCCAGGTCTAATAAAGGAGATCAGTTCGCTGCCAAACTTGCTCCTAGATATATTTCTTCTCGTGTAAGAAAGAAACTTTCACGTTTAGTGTATGAGTTGGAGGATATTGAGTCCGGCTCCAAGGTTGGAAAATGGCACATTAAGGATCTTAAAGCCTTTCAACCATTTAATGCCTCTGAAAGCGAAATTTCAGATTCCTCAATCTCTGAGTGAATAGTTTGTATTTGCTCATTCAATTTTTTTTTGTCATTGGCCCCTTTCTTTGAATAAATCAACTCGAGTTAACTCCCTACACAAATTATCAAAGGTAATACCACGAGTCCTTCAAATTTAATCGATAAATTTTCATTTTCCACAAAAACTTTTTTATTTGGCAAAAGTATGAAAACAAACCGATTGATAAAATCACGAGTCCGTAGGACGAGTGATTTTATCTAATTCGGTTTGTTTGAATGCTTTTGCCTCAAAATAAAAAAGTTTGAGTGTTTCGAAAATGAAAATTTATCTTATTAAATTTGAAGAACGAGTTGTATTTGGAAAGATTATTTTTTGAACAAATAGGAGGAGGAACAATTTAATTGATCATTATTTCATTTACATAAGAAGTAAACGAGAAAAGGTGAAAATTTAACTGATTTGAAATGTCAAACAACGATGTAGGCCCTCTATGATCCAGAAGAGATATAATGCTTACGCATTGAATATGATATGACGATACCAAGAGATGGCGTCACACCTCTCATTGTACAAGGTTGATAATTGAAAATTTCTTATGACATGAAAATCGCGCCAGAAGGAACATAAAATCATTCGTTATGTCGTTGTATCAAAATCTGCATACAACGGTTTCTTCTCATACAACAAAAAATGAATTGTATTTAATGAAAACTAATTGTACGCCATCTTCATTTGAAGGAAACCTTAAATATTTGAATCGCTATATCTGTCATAAAGTTGAGGTTATGAGTTATTTACGTGTTTAAGTGTTCATTGAAATGTGTTATGTTATTATTATGCTGAAAAAGTGAAAAGTGAATGACTATTAATAATAAGGTAACTGTTCATTCATGATAATTTATATAAATATGAGCCAGTTCAATAGAATCGACGCGGTAAACCGTATAGTTTTGACAGTTCAAAGGTAAACAAGGTTTAATCGAAACAATCGAAAGGACCAGCCAGTTTTATCAGTATAATACCCAATGATTGGCTAGAATAACCATAGAATAACCCGCTACTATTGGTTGAAATGCCAAAAACGTCACATTTTGGCAAGTGAAAAAAATAATCTGTGATAATTTATTGCAATGTCAGACAAAATTCCCCTTCCGTGATAATCAGACAAAATTCCCTTTCCGTGATAACCGTTGAATGATTTTGTTTACTTTTGATGAGTAACTTTGCTAATCATTAGAATTCACTTTCATCGACCAATTGTTCTTTTAAAAAAAGTCCTTAGATGAAAAAAAGGTTCTCGTTACTTTACGTTAACTTTCAATTTTTACTGATTTTCAACTTTTTTGAAAAGTATGTTATAACATGATATGAAAATGTGTATATATTCTTGTATGTATATAATTAGTATATTGCCCCGATTGTAAAAGGGCTTACAAAATTTCTGTGGTTGCGATTCGAATAAATAATGAAAACGTGCCATGAAGATATAGTATATTCGTGAAGGACTTTACCAGATTTTGACTTTACCGATTTTCGACATTACCTGAATTTACCTAACCAAATTTTGTACCTTTTTAGGCGTGTGATACGCGTAGTTATCATGTCACAGAATATACCCACTATATCGCACACTTTGGCAAAACCTTTCTTTTTGTACTTCCTCATGCAACTATCTTTTCACGTTTATTGCATGAAATATAGCAAATTGAAAAGAAATAAGTCTATCAAGATAGCCTTTTTTCTGAGAGGGGGTAGTGTAACGTTTTTATTCATCCACACCTGAAACATGAACTCAACCGTTACTTTTTTCTAATACTTCTTATTCGAGCTGTCGAATTGTATTCGCTATTAATTGAAATATCTGAATAAGTGGTTGTTTTCAAACCTTCAATAAAACTCCTTATATTCCACCGTGTATGCCAGTGCGCTGAACAGCTGATTTGTGGAAATTAATTCTGAATAAAACTTACTCAACCTCCATTATATTGTATGTACAGTGTCCGTCCTAATATTAATTGCTCTAATTAGTATGGTGAGATGTAAATAATAATAATCCAATGTTTGTTCCATACTCCTTTGTCAGATTTGTGACGGTTATGAAAATGATTCATCTTCTTCTTCTTTAATTGGTGGGCCTAAAACACATATTGTAATTTGTGCCATGATATGTAGTGTTGCCAACATAAACATGAACTACTTGTTTAGTTCCTTAACGATTTCAGTAGTTTTTCGTTGCTGATCAACGTTGTTTTATAATCTTGATCGTTATTATTATTTAAACTTATATCATTCATGAGTTCTGTATTCTCGATGTTAATTGTATATGTTTATGGAACGCGACAATCCTGTCAATTCTATACCTGTCGATTGTCATATCTTCCGTACGATAGGCACTTTTGACTTTTGACAGATTGAGTCTATCTGAAGCCAAGCCAAGGGAAGCATCAACTCGTCTCTCCAAATTTTTCTATCGTATGTGGTCGTTGAATATTTCCCTTCTGAAGCATGTGGAATGCAATAAGCATAACAATTTTCATCATATTCTTATTATGCATATATTTGGTGTTGTGGCTTGTCGAACTGAAGAATCTGAAGCTTTCAAATTGTGAGAACCCTCTCCGAAAAAGAGGTGAGTTTGAACCTCCATTTTGTTTCACCGGTCAGGTATAAAAACCAACTTGTTTTTATAGGGTTTTTCCTTGGGAATAAGAAAATTCCTTCGAATTTCCTTTCTGAATTTTCCACAATTTCGATGGATTCAACTGGATGTCTTTCTTCCACTAGATGGAATGTATGTGCTGAAACAGTTTTCAAGAGATGGGATGTCTCCAGAAGGATCATATCTTCAATGTCACCCTTCTATTAATTGCAATGCCACAGATTGCTGATTGCAGAACCATCAACTTTGAATACCGTTACATCTAGGACAGGTCCATGGAACCACCACTGGATAACAGGCTAGTTATCTAACAAATAATCGTTCATTTTTTATTTTTCATTGAACCTTCATTGCAATTAGTTGTAATATTACATAGAACCACGCATTTATTCATGCACCAGCCCTTTTTACTAAATTATATTTCATCAGGTATGTAAACCCCTCCACAAAAATTCATGAATTTTTCGCGGGTATATATTTCTCTACAATATTAATATTTTCAAAGAACATTGATCACCGATGGGCTTGATTCAGATTCAATTACTACTACTACTACGAATATGAGGTTCACCTTTTATTACTATTAGGTATTTAATTTACTTATTTGTTTTCAAGCTAGCATTGAATACATTAAACTTATCAGTATGGGTAAATTTCTTTTATTTCAATCGTAACATCTGCTCTCTCTACTTTAGGTTTCTGGTCTTTTCCAATTAAAATCATATAAAAGAGTCAGTGGCGCCCTTTTTACCATCCATACTTATTTACAAAGAAAAATAATCAAACAGTCACTTATTCACACCCAAATGCCGCCGATGAACGGCTGCCGGAGCATTGTGAAGTGAATTTTCTCAACTCGAGAAAATTAACGGCACAAAACGTGAATTGACACTTTACAGCACATGTAAGTAGTTGATATTGTTAGGAATGTCCTAGCGCCGGCCCTGACGAGATCGTAAACACAGGGGTCGAACGTCGAACAGCGACGTCATTTTTTCAGGAACCCGTAATTCGCTTGGAGAATTCGAGACACCTCATCGAGGCTTCTCTCGAGGATTCTCCATGGGTGTATGCAGATATATAAGCAGCGGGACATTGCGGCGGAGACAAGTTTTCATTCAGAGAGTTCGGCAGAGTTATTCAAAGCTAAGTGGAGAGAGATTTTATTCGCTGAGTGCGGAAGTTGAAGTGAAGAATTTTTAGTACAGAGAGTTTTAGTACCGAGTGGGAAGTTAGCGGAGCAATTTAAGCGATTGTATTGTGTTGTGATAGGGAGTTATAATGAAAGAAGTTTAGTGTTGTTTGGTGTTTTAATAAATGAATCTAGGAAAAAATCGTAGCAGTAGTGTCAGAAATTGGATTTTTCAAGGATATATCGTAACAATATCGTGGTATATCACCGGGCGATGGTAAAACCATCATCCTTTTAGTCTTCTACGACAGGCAAAATGTACCCCAGGGTTATTCTGATCCGACCCCATACAGAGACATTCTCGAAGATGAAAAAAATTGATAAAAGCATACAGTGAATCAAATATGGTGAAATGGTTGTACTCATTGTGATATGTCATCGAATAAGCTTCAATGCCAGAAATTTTCACATTCTCAATTATATGATGTTTCCGGATCATTTGTTCCTCGTTACCTTTTTCAGTGGGGAGTTCGCCAGTAGCCCTATTCTCCCAAGAAGGATTTGTTTGACACAATGTAATTAAAAACGTGAAAAAGGAAGCATAAACTTTAGATTTATCGAAATTTTCGTACGCAACATTTTCGATAACTTAAGTCTTCCACCTCATAGTACTTCGTTATTCTTTATTATCTATGAATAGATGTTGCCGACTGGTGAAAAAGAAACAAATCTTTTTCGAATTTTGAAAGCCTTATTTCATTTCTCATTCTCATGAACCAGTACATTTTTTTTAGGAAAAAGGTTGGAATGGTAATTTTAAAACGCGGCATTTCATAGCTCTTTTAAAAAAATACTCGAATTTCGTCAGGAGAATATCCCGTTATCAGAGCAAGTATTAATATCCATTTGTAAATCGTCAGTTGAACAACTGTTGGTGTGTGTGGTCTGAGTGATTGAAGTTGAATGTTTTGTAGACTGCGATGCTGTCTCACATATGAGATATTTTACAACTTTTCAAATAAGGAATTTCACTCTAGAGCCGCATTGCATTTCATAGATTTTAGCTTATATTTCTACTTTGAACATTTTCCCTTTCATTTCTAGGAGAGAGAAAACCCAAAAATGGATTTCAGAACATCTATTGTCCGATCACCCCTAGTACTGAATATTGTTTCGTCGGATCAAGATTATTGTTACATTGGGCAAATGCAGTACGTTAGAGAATTGTACTTGAGTTTTGGAAGTGTCCTTTCGACCTCCAACGGAAGAATCGAGGCATCTACCGATTCGAATCTTGAACATACGAGTACGAAATCATTCCAATAATCATGAAAAAACAAGTATCAACATCGTTCCATATAATATACGCCTCGACTTTGCCAGAAAAAAACATCAGTAAATATGTGATGGTCAGATTCTGTGGAAACAATAGTTTTAGGGGTGTTCAACATTTTTCAAATATGCAGCGCGTGTTGTTTTTCTGGCGCCTATCGCTCATAGCAGCTTATCAATAAAAAACATGTGAAATCATCACGGATGCACATAAGAAAGAGCGAGGCTGCTCTAGATATAAAAGAGATGGGTTGCAGGTACGTTTTTTGACGTGCGGCTAATTCAACGCCAAAGAATTTCCGCGCCGATCATCGCTATTCCAAAAATAGATACCGACCGAGTATAAATTCAATCAGCGATAAGTAATGCTATTTGAATTTTGCATCGAAATCAGTTTGTAAAATAGGTGTCGAGCGGGTCAGGCGCCTGTTTGTATTGGATTGATTCATATTACTGGTGGTATTTATGCAATAGTCAAATGTTGCCTGCTTATTCATTAATTTTTGCTTGAAATTGGTCGACAATGTTCCTTGCTGTATGTTATTGGTTGAGACTTTCATTGCCTATGTAATCAACTCCATTGAAACGACGTTTTGTTCGTTAGTAACCGCAATCGCATTCGGGGTATGACCGACAATATTTCTAGGTACGGTGTATCCCCTATGGTGGGGGAACAGCACCCCTTCCTTCGCTGAATGAATTATTGAAATAGGATAACCTGATTTTGAATTTACAGAAATATTCAAAGTAGTTGTAAAAATTTGTAACTAGATAATTATTTGGTCTATAAGAGTAGATATTACAGAAAAATATGAATAAGTAAAAATGTACAGAAACTACAATGATGATGATTATTTTTCTCAATGCGAATAACCTATGTAAAAGTTGAGGGCTAGACTGCTTTTACAGACTTTCACAGCGATCAATTGGACTAAACTTTTTTTACCGATTAAACTCATCACAATAAGCTCTTATGTTGTTCCTGTGCTCGATTTGTTAGTTTTCTGAGTCCACATTCATTCTGGAAATGATCTCAAAATAATATATCCCTCCTACACCAAGCCCAATCGACCAGAAAGCCTTCAATTCCCATGATTTTCAAAATTTTGCTTATAAGCAAACACTTTCTTGTGTAATAATTTTAGACAAACTCAATATTTTATCAAACAATCATTCATACAAACATGGTGCAGTCGGGATATAATCCCCCAATATTTCAGTTTTTTTTATTCTCACCCAAAATGCGTTCCAATTGGAAATAGCGTACATCATTTTTTATATGATGACTGCCAAATTTTATGGTTTAAGGTTTCGCAAATAACCATGCTGTTCTGAAGATAGGGGTAGGACGTTAGTATTAAGGTCTTATCTTGGACAATTCTATGACGTGACTGATTGCTTAATCATTGTCATACACTCATTCAAAATCTTGATGATAGCTCTCTTGAAAATCTCGAAGGCAATATGGTAACTATTGTGGACATTCGGGCAAACGTCTCAATACTTCGACTCCGTATATCGGCCTGCGACTCATCGAAAAAGGGAGAAGGGATATCTGTATTAGAGAACGGCACCGTTCCTTTACCGAGATAGACACTTTAGTTAGACTTTTAGCTCTGAATTAATAACTTCATTCGTGCTAGTTAAGGTAGTTGATCTCCGAATATAATAAGTATGCAGTGAACAGTGAAACGTTTCATTAGAAACTACACCCCCTGCTGATTATTATATATAATCGGTCATTTTCGCAAGCCTAATTTTTTCAAAGTTATGTGTGATTTGAATTTGTGCTGGCGACATGGGGTGACAGAACCGTCAAAATTGCAGCAAAACATCAACAAAAAAACGTTTACCCGCATACGGGAAACTGGTTGTACGTATCAGTTGAAGCATGAAAAACTCAGAAAATATTGTCTCCCACCTAAATCCTACAACAAAACTCTCCTGTCAGCTACATAAGAAAGCGCAAAAAAATACAAAAAAAAACTTTGTCCGCAAGCATGAAATTGATTGAAGCTTCTTTTTATATCAGCAGAGCACCGCAGCTATCATGAAATTGTTTCTATCATGTCCAGTAGATGCTCTCGGAATTTTCACGGAAGTCTTCGTGCAGAAGGTTCCATTTGGAACAACAAATCTGCAAAATCCAATGCATATATAGATTATAAGAATTCGTGTTGATAACCTTACTTTTCGTAAGTACTCAGTAATTGTTTTATCATGCAACTGATGGTAATTGTCAATTTATTTTATATTATTGAGATGAAGAGAAAATAAAAATCTCGAAAGTTTGCACTGTAAATTAGAGCTTCGATTCATTTTAAAAAAAGTTATTGTGAGTTGCGCATTTGCTTCTAGTTCTCTTTTTACACCCTGAACGCGCGAAGATCACGTTGTAGACCGATATCCTCAAGCTCCAGTCTGTGTATGTATATTCTGGAATTTCAAAACCATATAATTATTCGTTTATGACTCTTGCCATCTAGTGAGCAAGTGTTAAAGAAAATGTATGAATTGTTTTGTTAGGCTCATGTTAATATTTCATCAGATTCTATAAACAATATATACATTTTTCGCAACCTTGCGAAAATACGCGATTTTTCCACAGAGTTCAAATCACCTAACTGAACGAACTTCAGGCGCGTAATAGGAATCTCTATTGACAAGTTTTTTTTTGTTTACTGAGTGTGAAGCTACTCGAGAAACGAAAACGTTCCAAGGACAAAAACACCTGTAATACTTGGAGACATTTTGTGAACCTAGAGAAAAGAAATGTGAATTCGTTTTCCGAAGTTTCCAAAACTGATTTTGATATTAAAACGATCCCTAAAGTGAGCAACAGAAAATCGGGAGGCTCCGAAGATCGCAAACAACAAAGGGCTAATAAAAATGTACTTGTCGAATCAACCAACTGTGATGGAAATGCCAAGAAAAAAATGAATGATGATATTTTAGGAGAGCAATGATGATAGAGTTTTCGATAGGAAATTGATAAATTGCCGACTATTCCCGAATGCAAAGATAGTGAGTTCGTGACTGACGTATCACGGACACGACAAATTCCCAATAAATATATTTTGTATTTCTATGAATCCAGTAGAATAAATATCACTGATTTTATATAAATATCACCATTTCTTGATAAATGAGTTATGAGAAATCGGGGTATCTGGAAAATATCTGAAGGAGACGACAATTTTTTCATCTAGTTCTTTATTACTTCATCAACTGCGTAGATGTCTACCCCTGCGAGCAAAGGGGACACACACAAGTTAAAAAAGATACCGTCATATTTGAGGGGCTCATGTTTGAATTTCCCCAATTTCATAGCCACCTTATGACAAAGATTTATATTGCTTAGTTTGAAATGTTAAAAATTTTATTAATCAATTACTGAAAACCCATTTCTCCAGATGAATCAATTGCAAGTACTGTGATAAGAGATTTGTTGGTCAGAAGCGACGGCTTTAACAATTAGTTGTGAACGCCATACGTCACACATTCAATGAAGAGAACCGGAAATAATAATGAAATGGATGACGATTATTTAAAATTGTTGAGGCAAGTATGGATCCTTCGATGTGTTGATGAATGGTAAATGACCATATGATTCATGATGAATACATGTAATGAAGGATGTTTCCGCTCGCACAATTTTCAGTTTCACGCAAAATTTAAAATGTGAATTATTTGCTTCCAGAGTTGGACAGGTTCACTACTTTCCTTAATTGATTTCTCGTTTCATTCGAAAGGAGGCGTTGAACTTATGAATTGACAATTCATTAAAATAAATAGTGTAGGGGTGAAATTAGATAGTATAGATAGTATAGATGATAGTGGTGGATACTGATGCTTGGTTCATAGACCTAACTTTTACTTTCAATATATCTTTTACTTTTAGCTCAAGGAAGGTCTCAAAATGCTAATCAATGGAAGCGTTCATATACAAAATTTTTGCTTTAACATTCTGTGTATGAACGCCTCCATTTATCAGCTTTGTGAGATCGTCCTTGAGTAAAAGTAAAATATGAAGTAAAAGAAAAATGTGCTCTATGAACCAAGCATAACGCATTTCTATGTTATATACCAGTGAGATGAAATACTCGAGCACAGCTGAATTCTATTGAGTATCATTTATACATGAAAATTAATAATGATCGACAGTAGGTGGTTATTGGCCACAACCATTTTTGTTCGCTGAATTCCTTCAACAGATATCAAGGTCATCTTCAATTCTCTCTGACGAATTTGTCAGTTAACTCCTAAGATCTTTCGTCGTTTGAATTCAAGGTCCTCAAAATATAAAGAAATCGTTCTGGTTAAATTTTCATTAGCATTATAATATGCTGGAATTAATTGTCAACATGTCAACAAAAGTGTTTCTGAATTCTTTGATACGAGTTTAAAAAGTAATGTTAATAAATATTCACCTACACCACATGAGCTGGTTATAATTGATGAGACAAAATACTACGTTTCCATTCTTTTCATAAAAACAGTTTTCTTGTAAAGCTTTCTATGATTTCTGTTCGTTTGAAATAGCACCTGTACTGGAAAAATGCAATTTTTCAATATATAATGGAAAATGATTCCTTTCATACATGATTTCCATCCTTGATCTAAAAGATACCACCACTTTCTTGAATACGGAGCAGCATAGTTATTTGCGTATTCGTCAACCACGAAATGTGGCCGAGTCATTTTCAATACGATAGAGAAATTTTCCAGAGAAAAATTTCTGCTCCATTAGTAGATCGAAATCGGGACCTCTCGGTATGAAGCCAAGCGCAAATCACTTTGCTAACTCGGTCCCAAGTTAAAAATATACTACCTACGTTATTTGGAAGAGGGATGTTTTGAGGAAGTGATTTTTGGCGTTTTCCTCTCAATGCAAGTCAATGCATAAAGAATATGGAGCTTCTATGAAAGGGGTAAGATCAAATATCTAGCAAATATTCTCTATCAATTTGTGTGAATCATTCAAAGGTGTTTAAGTCATTCACGAAAAGGAATAAATAACATTTTCTAGTTCTAATAACATTGAAATTAATAGATATTCATCTCCATTGTTCGTATTTTAGTATTTTATTTTAGCTTTTTCCAATCTTTCTTTTCCAATCATTTTGTTCCAATCATTTCTCCAATGAAGTGAATTATATAGTTTTTTCTTTATTGTCCCCTCCCTTTTATTTTATGAACGGGTCAACTCAAAATATTGAAACTTGGGATAATGAAATTGATGCATGAATACTATATTTTTGGGTAAAATTGGCAGATGACAATTTCTAGATGGCGACTGGGCGCCATCTGAAAAAAAAATTAAATGGAAATGAGGTCTTGTAATACATCATTTTGAAGCTCCTGACGAATGATTTACAACCCTAGAATATGAAGTCAAAATCTCCACTTCCAACAAAATGGCGGAACATTTCATTTGCAAAAGGTGTACGAATCTGAACTGCTTCAATATTGGATAAACGGTAGAGAATAATGAATATTTGTTGAAAGATCGACGTTACTGTGTTCGAAAATGTTTGACGTAAAATATCGGATAGGCTGTTCTTGTCTCAAAACGTTTGAGCCAACTTTTTCGAGCATCTTCTGAACTTATCTCAGCTTATTTCCTCAAAGTATAAGGTTAAACGTCGATGTGTTCGGGCAATTATTGAAAGTTCCGCATTCTGTAGTAAGTGAAGATATTGACTTTATGTTCTAGGGTTGTGAAGTATTCGCCAGGAGCTTCAAAGAGATGTGTCACAAGACCCCCTATCTATTTGATTTTTTTCCCAGATGGCGCCCAGTCGTTCAAGAAATGAAGGGGCATTTGAAGAAAAGCACTTTATAGACAATTGAAGTTTGGACCGGTACCACTGAATTTATTTTGGGGCTAATATAATTTTAAGAACAATTATTTAGATACCAGGCTGGTCAGAACATTCCTATTTGGCGAAAACGTAGATATGTAGACGGTCCTATTGTCTACTAACATAGAAAGAACGCACGTGTTGCATGTGATGAACGTTATAACAATCAAGAACTGATGAATAATCATTAATTCGAGGCGTGTATAAGTTTCGGAGGTTTGTTCGGATAGTAAAGAAAAACATCAATTCAACTGAAAGTTAAACTAGTCATAGATGAGATGGACTGTTTTTCCAGATACATGTTTTTATTCTTAACATCAGCTGTACACATATTATGACAAATTGTGGTCATTGAGGTTGGCGACTGATTAATTTATAGCGAACAACATAACAGGGAGATCAATCAAAAGGCAGTGTGACCGTGTTGTTCTGCTATTTATATCGTATATCAATTGGAAATGATTTGGTTTCATGATTTTGTGCGAGTTTCTTGTATCATAATTTGTTTTTCAGTACCCCCTGATATATTTCGATGGAGACCCTGTTTACTTGAATTCACAATACTGAACATCTGCATCTCTCTCTCGTGAGAAAAAAAATACTCATCACTCACTCATCCACATATTAAGTATCAACTGAAATTCTCCAGTATCTACATCTGAATAAAATCTTAGTTATTTACTTTTTCAGCAATGACTGGTACTGCAGCTCCGACTGAATGCTATAAGTATAAACTTGATTTCCATTCACAGCACCCATTCTGTCAGATGTCCTGTGATGATTGACAAAAGTTGCACCGATTTCACAAGTAGTCCTTGTAAACTCAGTCAGGCTAGTAATAATAAACCACTTATTATATTAATACAGTTGTTCAACTTGAACCTAAAATCAAAGACTATCGCAGATCACAACGGATCTCAGAAAATTATTTGTTTTCAAAAAAAAATGTCACATTGAAAATTAAAGGCTGAGCTGAATAGTAATCATCGTCCGATATTTTATATACGTGATTTATTTTAACCCGATATGGAACTCCGCTTTCCTGTTGTGGCATCTTGCGGGCCTGGAAAAAGTGAGCTAACCTACTAACGTCGTTCGCGGGAAGCATTTGGCACTGGCGATGGGTTCCCGCTTTTTGCGAACATATTCAATATCATGTTAGCGGGAAGCTTACGACTTTTTCCAGGTGCGGCATCTTGGACATGGCAATTTACCTTTGAAAACAGTCGATTCTGTTACTTATAATTGAAAGAATAATATAAAAATGAATAATGGCATCCAAGTTTTCTAAGAACATAGTCTACATTAATTCTTATTGTTTCAGAGTACGCCACTGCTGACTGAAGGGGGAAACATGATCGAATCACCAACTCGAGAGGTAAGATATTTGTTTTTTCCTCATGGGTATTCTCTTACTAAATGATGAGGTTTGAATCATGTGAAATTGGTTTTCCCTAATGATGAAGTGATTTGAAGTTACGACTTGTACGGTTCTCTTCAAGATGATGTATCCTGAAAAACGTATCACGAAGAATCACACAAAAATAAAAAAAAGTACCTATGCAATTACTTTTTTTGATTTTTCAAAAACTAGATAATGAATGATAATCAGTCGTATTTTTCCATTTGTCCATTTGTATGGAAAATTCAGTTTCCTCGTGTATATAGTCAAATGTGCCGCTAAGAATTGGCGGTATAGGGCTAGAAGTGATCATTTCAAATATCAACATCGTTCTGAACTGGGTCGTTCGACATCCTGGAAAAGTATTAAAGGCTTGTTTTCTGAAACGGTTTTGTGGTTGAACTTATTTCTTGAGAATTCTATTTCAGTATGGCATTCGAGTCTTCATTTATTCCCTTGGAAAAGAGTCCTCTCAGATGCATATTTAAAAAATCTTTAGTTCATTAACGCAAAGTATCATGCAATTTATAACAGATCTCAGGAAAATTTTCAAGTATATATATTGAGTAGTTACTTTGTATGATTTTCAGTGCGACATTCAATATGTCAACATACCATTAATAGACGGAGAGCCAGAGCCCAAAAAATTCTCTGAATTTACTAAGCCTGATTTTTTTATGGCTTATTGCAGTGGTTGTGTACACAAACATACTGCGGTCAGTCAGGCAAAACTGAGAACAGGTGTCTCAGGTACGCTATCGAACCTGCCGTATCTGCCGAGGTAATAAAACGAATTTACTAAAGCTGAAAATTGTTATACAGATTCTATATTGCATATACATAAAAGGTACGACAGTCAGTCAGCTGAATATGGGGACGGAGCTGGTCAGTCGGTCGCAATGTATGTACAAAAAATAAATACGGTGCAATTAATTTACTACACTTCAAAATTTTTGTGAGGGTATTGAATGCTATATGAAACATAAAAAAAATGATCAGTTATCGATTTTGCGGGACAACGCCCGTCAGTCAGCAAAAATAGAAATGAAAGTTTCGCGCGAACGCTCGGCCTTGAAAGCAATTTTAAATCAGAGTATCGGCACAGCTTAATTAAGCTGTGGTATCGGACTGAGCGCAGGTATACTCGTATGTAAGAGACCTATCTTGCTTGAAACCTGTCTGCTAGTGTACGCGTCCCAATAATTGACAACAATTCCGGCGATTATATCGTATATCGCAAAAAACATGCGAAATTTTTTTCTGTAGAGATTCCTGCACTGACACCTCTCGGAAATAGTTCTGACAAGTGGCAGCCTATTAACCTACTGTGTAGGGAAAGTTGAGTCTGGTCTGAACCTATTTTTCTTCAGATGATTCGATTCGTATCCAGTTTTCAAGTGTATTCACCGTCTATGGAGAAAGAACATGAAACAAGTGTACGAGTTACATGCAACTTTCCAGTGTTGCAGCAACAAATTGCCTCATGGGATTCAGGTTTACTGAATAGATGGAATGCAGTAAAAATAAATTGTCTGGTGAACTCAAATCGCACCTTGAAACTGCGGTTGCAGAGTATACAATTTTGTTCCGTAGTTTTCTTGGTTTGTAACCTACCCTAATCTGAAGAAATGAGATTGAATATTTGAATTTATACAAGTGTAGAAGGGCAGATTTTTTATCTACCCCCAAAAGTTGCTGCGCCAATGGAAAAATAGTGCTTTCTGGATAGAACTCAGCAACTTCTCGTCATCTCGAATTTTGCCTATCAAAAAATAATAAGAACTAATATATATGAAAACACTTATCGTCGGAGTTTCAGAAACTAGATCCGTTTCCGTTCTCAAAACTTATACCAAAATTCCTGTTTAAATGCAAATATCACTTGCTTGACAATTCTGATCGTGAGAGAGAAACGAATGAATTTGATGATTCGGAGCGAGAGTAAATTAGGCAAATATTTATTGTAATAAATATTATCTAGAAGTATAATAACTGTTATATATTGTTATATTATATACTAAATAAAATATAAATAAATACTAAATGGCCTACTTACTTATTTCGTTTATTAAATAATAAAGAAAAAAGCAAATCGCCACCTGCAACGCCAAGCCCGCGCCAAATTTTCGTTTCTATTTTTGCTGACTGACGGGCGTTGTCCCTCAAAATCGATAACTGATCATTTTTTTTTATGTTTCATATAGCATTTAATCCCCTCACAAAAATTTTGAAATGTAGTAAATAAATTGCACCGTATTTATTTTTTGTACATACATTGCGACCGACTGACCAGCTCCGTCCCCATATTCAGCTGACTGACTGTCGTACCTTTTATGTATATGCAATATACAATCTGTATAACAATTTTCAGCTTTAGTAAATTCGTTTTATTACCTCGGCAGGTACGGCAGGTTCGATAGCGTACCTTAGACGCCTGTTCTCAGTTTCGCCTGACTGACCGCAGTATGTTTGTGTACACAACCACTGCAATAAGCCATAAAAAAATCAGGCTTAGTAAATTCAGAGAATTTTTTGGGCTCTGGCTCTTGGTCTATTATCAAATACGAGCGACGATGCGGCTCATTATAAAGCACAAACACTCATCGAAAAAGGCCGAATAGCAAAAATTGTTTATCAATTCATGAAGCACGATTGTATCACGTCGCTAGTAATACGCTGATACGTGAATCTTCTTATAGTGCTGACTCTTCACTGTTAAATCAGTGGCGACCTTGGATAACTTTTTCAGTAAAGGGTTACCTATAATAAGCCCTTCGATTTTTTCAATACTAGCTGTTAGATGATATGCGTTTCAATACTCTCAAAATAACATCTTCACAGTGTTTCACAAGAACAGACATCAATAGTTTCTTCATGAATAGTTCCAGTTTTGCTTCCCGTTGCTCATTTGTTTCAGAAGAACGGACTTCAAAAGTTCATACGTGAAACCTTTTATAGGGATCAATTACCCTAGCACCTTTTACATCAAAGATTTAACATTTATAGTTTAGTTAGTCCATACCTGAATATCCCTTTTCAGGCTTGCTTCCTATATTGCTTCTTTGTTTTTGACGAACGGTCCTCAAGATTCCGTTGCCGAACGATTTTTCATTCCCGTCCCACTTTTCATTGAATTTCTGTGTCAGACGAAGACTCCAATACTAGTTCGCCCCCAAAAAACGGTCATGAGTAGTCTGTACCCAACGAGTTTTATCTCTTGTCATCTGTTGCTCATTTGTTTTCGAGGAGACGTCGATCGTGACTAATTTGGCGTTAACAATTTTTTTTATACTGTTATTTTCACCATCATTATAATATTTCCACATGAATACCTTTACAGGCATGCTAATTATAACTCGCCAAAATTTTATCCAACTCGGTGGGTCGAATGGTTTATATATTCAAATCGTGAGTAATATTTTATTATTATTGTTATCATTTTTAATGAAACATTTTCACATGTAAACCGTTCCATAGAAATAAATAATCAATTTTGACAAGACAAACACTCGGAAGTAGGAAAGCGTAGAATGCCTATTTTCAATATCATTGGAATTTTTCGACTTTCTTCTCGAGATCGCGCATTTTTTCTCCAAAACTAGACTTTTTCGATCTCGCTACACTGAAATTTTTCTCGCAGTTAGTTTTTCTTTGTTTAGCAAGTCATGAGTATACGCTTCCCGTCTCAACTGAAAATTGTTTTTTCTTTCGAAAAGAACTCACTTATAAAAATTGTATAATATTGTTCACCAGGTAGGAGAAACCATTCATTCCTGGACGACTGTGAAGATTGTATGTAATTACAGACAAGATAGAGTCCAGGAATGTGGCTTTTCCTACGAGGTAAAGATACGATTTTTCCGCAAATCGTTTAAAATTCGACAGATATTAATTAGTTTTGAAAAAAAATATTCACCAATAAATGTTGCTTTGACATTCGTAATAAATTAACTTGGGTTACTATGGAAACGCTTTTCGATCATTTATGTAGAACACTAACAACAGTAATATCATTTTATCTACACCCGTACTCTAATAATACACTTATATGCCCACAACCCGT
Organism: Zygogramma bicolorata; assembly: GCA_032362365.1. NCBI lineage: Eukaryota > Metazoa > Arthropoda > Insecta > Coleoptera > Chrysomelidae > Zygogramma > Zygogramma bicolorata. Next base: position 586,488 of record JAVJAQ010003840.1, read on the forward strand.
TTTATAATGAAATTCATTACGATACAGATTTTTCATTACGATACAGATCTTCAACCAATAGAAACCCATTATTTTTCAATCGAGCATGATGTGCATGCTCTGCATTTGACATTTGTCAAGTCAAAATCGGTATAGGTATTGAACTTTTGAAGAATATAGCCAAACTTCGATAATCATAGCAAAATGTCTGATACCAGCGATATGGGAGAATCACCTTCGACACCTTCACCGACAGAAATACAGTTTGAATGATTACATTTTTCATTTGACAAATGCATGCTTTATTACTTTTTTTTCCATCAAATTTTGTGGGCTCTCCGTAGCCGAGCCGTCTGTGGCGCTGACATTGATTATTTCAGCTGGAGGAGACATTGGTTCGATTCCGGTCTCGAGTAATCTTTTTTTTCTTTGATTTTTGATCTTTTTTTCATATCTCACAAGTTCTTATTTCTCGAAGTAATACTATTAATTACAATTCTGTGGAATTTTTCAACGAAATTCGGTAAATTGGTATTATTGTGTGCAATACAAATATAAATATAATATTTGTAGTTCTTCACTATTTATCGGGTGTAGATAAAATAGCGTATGCAACTCTCATGTAATGGTTATTAATACACTCGCATAAACCATACGAAACTCACCTTCGGCTCGTTCGTATCCCGGTTTATGCTCATATATTAATAACCATCATTACACGATCGTTGCATAATATAAGTACTATTCTTACTGTAAGGAAATGATCATTTACAGGAATGTCAAAATTTTCTAGCATTTTCGTAAAACATGATTATTTTTTCACACTAACAATCTAACCCTTCCCTCACTTACTGATTTATATTTCCAATTGCTGTCATTCTCCTTCAGATATTGTTTTTGCAATTACAGTGACTGATTATTTCACAACTTGAAATTTACTGATTGTCCAGAGGAAGGAATTTATTTCTCTTGGTTGTGTATAATTTATTTGTAGGAAAATTAAAGCTCACAACATCTTCAAAAATGAAATCTCTCTAAATATGTTTGAGAATTTAACTGAGCCAGAAGATACTAATAATAAGCAAAGGGCAGATTTTGTATGATTTTCTCTTAGTTCACAAGGTGTGTGACTGGCTTTGGTCAACTCTCCGTTGAATTGTTTTTTCATCAACACTGGATGGGCCGAAGATTTTTGCCCGCCACGGCGAAAACAGCGACCAGATGGTACCAAACTTTCACATCGCCACGGCGATCGATAATTTTAGTAGTTTTTTACGAACGCAAATAAGAGTTCATCATTGATTTCGCTTCGTTAATTCCATCTCAAGATACATATTGGGAAGTATTATATTTGTGTGGGTGATCCTTCTTTTGCCGAGTGACCATCTCACCCACAAGTCTGGAGGAAGAGGGGCGCCCTAAAAATCACGGTTGATACCGGCACACCAGTGGAGGATATGACGTTAAGGCTGCAAGATTTGGATTCTTTAAAAAAAGGAAATACAACTGACAAAGAAGAATTGTATTAGGCCATAATTTTAATTTTAGCAATATTGCCTCATTTTACGTACCATATTTGTGATTGCAATGCGACAAAATGCTACTGATCCGATTTCCATTGCATACGAACCAATTGAATGTGGATGGCGAATTAATGAATTTACTAAACTAACTGTTATGGTATATTGGCCCAGCAGTAGCGCCGAAAGTCGAAGAAATTCTACGGAACCAACGAAATGAGGGGGAAAACGAACAATCAGAGAAGGAAATCCATTATGATGTGGATGAAAATGATATGGATGATTGTTAAGTAATAAACTGGAATTTAGTAATAACTTCTGGATGAACTTTCATTATTTGCATAATTGTGAATTTCCCCCTCGATTACTCTCTCTGAACTTATCTATGTGTAACTCAACTATGAATAACTGAAGATAGATATATGGTATGAGCGATATTTCCGTCCATTTTGGAGCCCACTAAAAAAAATTGGTCGGCCGAATGTTTTCTTATTGTCATTAGCATTTCTCGTAAAATTCACTATGACTGATGAAAATTAGGCATGACGGGAAAATATTATGGTCATTTTAATGGTCCATAATCTAGTTAAATATATTTTCGGACGAATGAATCCACGCTGACCAAGCTTATGGTATTCTCGTAGACAAAAAGTATTCATTTTTATTTGAAATTTAAGAATCCGCGATGACGGGTTTCACAGTATTAAAGGCTCCCGAGCTAATAGTGATGATGAAGCGGTAATTTACGGAATCGTCATATAAAAAACAATCTTTAGAAATCGAGAATTCCCACACTCTGTAAATTGAAAGTTCCCGCATATTTTAATTATTCAAGTCATGCGATTTATGTCCATAATGCAATGAAAAATATCGTCACCTACCAGTCAGTCAATACATATGAACCACCTAATAAAGCGAGTTAATCAGAATTCATTGAGGGATTTCCCCATAGGAATGAATTTGTTTTGATCGGTGATCTCAGTTCGGTGTTATGGTTGTCCGGATTAAAATAGATAAACGAACGTTCTCAGAAAGTTCTTCAATTTTGGCGTTTTCGAGAAAATTGTGTCGGAAACGGGTGAATAAGTCTTGTGTAGGTACTCTTTGAAAATTTGTATTCCCACAAACATCAGGTGAGCGTCATCACAACTTAAACTGAGTGAAGCTAATCAGATTGTTTAAAATTGCACAAAAGTTTAATCGTAGACAGCTGAATATTCGATTACATACGGATCGTAAATGCATCATTTGAAGACTAGCTAGGAAACATTGAACTAATAACTGTAATCGGCTTAGTATCTCTATAACGTACAACTACTCCTCTGGCGACTACCATTTGATTTCACCTGACGAACCCCTATGCAAGAGGTTTCACAGAAATAATCAGTTCATATGTTTTTCACAGTATTGCAAAGGTAAGATATAAAATACTTTCTCAAATCTCGAGACTGTTTATGGTTAATGACTGAAAGCAGCTCTTCGAGTAAAAGTAGATGAGAAACATTACCCATATTTCTGTACTGAAAAAACTGAATGAAAGAGCGCAGAAGAACCTTCTCCGTGCACATTGGGTTAGGTGTTTGGATGACACTGAACTTTTCGAATTTTTCAATCGATATTCCCTATTAATTATTTTACGCGTTAGCATTTACGTGATGCTGTAACGGATTAGCAAGCGTTGTACGGAGCACTATTTTCAACACAGATTCAAAATGGTTAATACTTGTGGTGATAGAGAACTTTTCTGTTGGAAATTTCAACCTCTTTGAGAATCTGTTCGAATAATTCACCTAACATTAACGATTATCAAATTATTTCCAATCTCTGAACCCCCTTTTTTTGACAGTTTATATAACTATTGAATTAGTTAAATGCTGGGTGTTACTTTTCTGCCATTTTTCTAGACGGGATTCTAGATCGAATGAGCACTAAATTACTTTTTTAGGGCCAGTTCCAAGATATTTCTTCATTTTAAACTTGTGTGCGACACTATCAATCGAAACCTACACATGGCTATACCCCAGCTATAATGAAGTTTAGCTTCATTTTCACCTGTGCGAGCGGCCTCAATTGAAATAATTGTGAACGAAACTTCAAATCCAATCATATTTATTTCATTCTCAACAGATTATCACCCACAAATAGGGAAACCCACAAATAAGGAAACTATCTATGTGTATATTTGTACTAATATTATAAAGAGGTTCGTTTCTGAATTTGTTTTTAGGGGGTAATTTTCGGAGATACTGATCCGGTTATAAAAACCTTTCACTAATAGGAAGCTACACTATTCAGAAGTGATATAGGCTATATTCCATTATGATTGAACAAAAATTCAGCGAGGAATAATCGTATCTGTAAATCAAGTCAGAGAAAAGCGGACGAGATGTGATGCTTTAACGGGGTGTGCTGACTAAAAGGTTCGGTATAGACCAATATAATGTTCACCAAAAATGTAGTTCTACAAAAAGTCCGTGGTACTATTCAACTAGCTTTCATATTTGAATCACTACAGAGGTTTTTTTTTGTTAATCTATACATATTATAAAATGCTTCGTGCTGAATAACTGACTATCGGATCAATGCACAGCCTAAACCGCTGATCGTAGAGACCTTGCATGAAGTAGGCATTCGATAAGAAAGGGTTTTTCGAAATTCTTAGAAAGACGGAGAAAGTTATTTTGGGCATGAATCAACGGTTTTTCGAAATAACATCCCTAAGGGGGTGAAAAACAGGGTCAAAGTTTGTATGGGACAAATAGGTTACCCCTAGATCCAATCTACCTCAAATATTGCATAATTATTCTTTAACAGGCGTGTTTCGATTTTATTTAAATTCTTCGTCCTACGTGGTGAGAAAAAATGGTTCATAACATTTTCGAGTGCTCCCAGAAGGCAGAGCTGTGATGAACCTGATCGAACTCAGTACTAAGAACTACACAATATAATTGCTTCACAAAAACGATTAACGCCCAACGAAGTGGGCACGGGTCAGCTAGTACGAAACAATTGAAATTGAAATTATGAAAATAAAACACACAATCATAGCTTAGAGTTTTTGAAGGTACCTCTCTGAAATAAAATAGACTGTCTGCTCTTCATGCATTTATTAACAAATCAAGATGATAGCCGTAAATATTAACATTGAGCCATGACGGACAAACAAGTTACATTTTCGATTCTCTGAGATACTTTGGTAATTTATTAGTACCTATTGGAGAGTACAGGTCCCACCATACGCGCACAATCTATAAGTACTAAATGGTACATAGAAATCGTGTCTCTAACGAGTGTTTCTATCATGTACATTCTTACGATTAATAAACGATATTTTTTTATACATAGATCGTCGTTTGAAATATGTGAATACTGACAAGAGACATGATATTCAACTTCCAAAATGAATTCCTACCAGAGAAATTCCTTGGAAACTTACACATTATTCTAAATATACCTTTCTGCGCAATGAATACATCTGGCATATAAGTAGATTACCATGTTCCATATCTCAGACCAGTTGACCCATTCCATTGCTTCCTATCATTTCCAAAGTTTTGGAAAAAGCGATCAATATAAAGCTTATAAAATATCAGGAGAAATCATCAATAATTAATGGATAACGGAGTTCGCAATTAAAGATCAACTAGTGATTCATTGGCGCGTTTCACATATTTGGCAGCATTCCAATAAAAAATTCGGAAAAACGTAAGCTGTAGCACTCGACATTTGAAAAGCGTTTGATCGAGTTTGGCATCGGGGTCGCCTTCCTTCTGATATATCTTCATGTGATTGTTAATGGAATATCGTATGATCTTCTCTCAATTAATATGGGTGTTCCACAGAATTCAGTTTTGTCGCCCACATTGTTCTGCTTCATATCAATGATTCGCTTCAGAAAACATCTTGGTCAGTGCATAGTTTTGCAGATGACAGTACTCTTTATACTAGTTTCTCTTCCAGAGTCCCATATTAACTCGATCGATCGCTGAAGGTGCTTCCCAGAAGCTTGTATTTCTATTTCGTGCGAAGAAATACTTCACTACTCCAGCTCCTAATGATCTACAAGGCACAGATACCTGTCTTGGTATATAGTTCTGTGTGTAGGCACCAAAACATTCATGGAAACTTCTTGATTGCATCCAGAGAAAATCAATCCGTCTTGTTGATGATTCTTCGCGTACGGACTTGCTCACTTCGGTGGAATATCATAGACTTTTCGCTCTCATATAGATATTTCCATGGTCGATGCGCTTCTGAATTGTCGTCAATCGTTCCACCCTTGGCAGTATCAACACGGATGACCCGACGAGTGAGAATTACCACCTGTTTGTTGTGAGCTTGGAGACCTGTCGAAACTCTCTAAGTCGAGGATCTTTTTTCAATAGAACAGCTGAACCCTGGAAATTCTTGCCAAGAACAGTTTTTTTTCTGTAACATACAAAATTAAAAGATTCAGAGATAATGCAAATTTGTATTTCCTGTTCCCTGATTCACGCGGTGTTCTCTGAACATTACTGGGCTTCCCGTTCGTGTAAATCTGTATTCAAAAAAATACTCTACTGATTTTCAGAGATCTGTTGAGAAATATATATTTATCAAAAAAGTACGCGGATCTATTGAGGTAACATTGAAGCGCCGATACACGGCGTGTGGAGTGACGCGCCTGGCGTGTGAACTGACACTTCACGCATCGCGGTGAGAATGGTGCAGCTTGACAAGTTCAGGAAGGAGTGACCCGGCCTACTCCAGCGCAGCACTCCACACGCCAGGTGCGTCTGCAGTGACCTGTATGGCTTTCGAACTGACACTCCACTCGTCGTGAGAATGGTGCGGCATTACGCATCATCGCGGAACTCCGCACTCCACACGCTGTGTAATGGCATATTATTTATATAATACTAACATTTTTTCAACAGAAACAATGGAACTTTATCATTTCCTGCTGAATGTTAATTTTTCATTTGACTACCCAGGAGAGAAAGTAATTCCCCAGCTATAAAAAATTCGAAAACATAGTATGGGTGTTCATATCTTTATTTTGTTCCATTTTTAAACTGACCCCTACATAATTTATAATTTCTCTTACTGAGTTTGCGAAAGAATTGTTGAACCTATTCGACGAATCATCCTGATCAACATGTGTGACTTCGTCATATATATTTTCTAAATGTTGTTGTCTCTTTTTAATATTTCCAGGCAGTTTTGTGTCATTGAAAGAATTCATTATTTCATTTCGATAACATTTTTTCTTGGAGTGTTTAATTGGCTGAATTTGTTCATTGCCATTTTATGAAGGACTCCAAAATTAGATCTTCTAATTTGCTACCGGACTATTTCACTCCCACAGTAACCCAATTGTTCTATATCATTATCTCATTGAACCAATAACTTTTCAGGAAAAATTATATTGAAATTATTAAAAAAACAGACCAAAGCATCATTCACCAAATTCTTCTGGAAGACTCTGAAATAATATTGTCTACGTCGCATACAACAGGTTTTTGAATATTTTCGAAGATTTGGTCGATTGTGGATGTCGACTGTGGGGTCACTCTAGTGGGCCATTTCACTACAGCCCCCCTATCATATGTACATAAAATATGTTGTGTTGAAATCATGTGAATGTATACAATTTGTGTTGTCATCAATATAAATATATCTTGTCAATACAATATGAACGTTAGGACTGTTTGTTGATTTTTCAATAACTCAAAAAATATGGATTGCCTTATGGATAGTATGTATGCTATGCCCTCTTGATTTTAGATGCCCAGTGTCTGACTTTCAATTACAATTAGCAATTAGGAAAAGCAATGATACTGAAGTCACTGAAACGACTTATCAAAGAACTTCTTCCAATTATACCCAATAATCCGTGATCTTCTTCGTTTGAACTCCAAGGAGGAACCCCCCGTTGTGATTTCCTATGAGAATGCGTTCCGTAGAGAACTCCACTATCGTCCACAGATTCCCGGTTCAATGTAAGGCGCATAATGCGAAACAAATCATTCACTTTGATAAGCGAAAACTTGAAAAAATGAAACTGAAAATTTAGGTTAAGAATATCGGCAAATAATTTTTCATTCGTAAAATCGTAGCATCTATCTTGTCATATCTTCAGGTTCTGTTTTTTTTTGCTACTCCTCAAAAGACTGCACTTTTTGCTCCATTCTCAGGAACATCTAATCAGTGACCAATGCGTATAATCTGAAGTGGAATAAATTGATAATGAGGAACTTGGGTGTTTCTGTGGAATGGAGTTTGATGAATAATTTTTTTGTCTTTCTTCTTCTCCGAATAAAAAAATAACGTGTATATATTTCAAAGATGTTTGATTCATTCACAAAAAGGAAGAGAGAGGGTTCATCTGAAACAGCTACTCCCCTGTCTATATGGCACGACGGGCACTGAGTTAAATAGAATTCACTTTTTCTTGCTCAATTTGTATACCAAGCATATAAAAATTTTATCAGAGAGATAGCTTACCTATTACCTAGGAATATCTACAGAAAACGAAATAGAAAAATGGATAAAATGAAAAAATCTACACAAAAAAAAAATCTCTCGCCAGGATAATATTTCATTCTAACCCATAACAGGTCTCGTTTCGCTGAGATATAATTATCTCTTGAGCTGTTCAGTTTGGAAATGAATAAATTACTGAATACTTTCACTAGAATCTTCGTACGATTCCGAAATATTCAACTCGTGAAGTATCATATACAGATTTTTGGCATATACGTTCATTATTATAGTACAGGTGTAAAAAAAATATCTACTCAATTGTTGGTATCTACATCATTTCTTCTTTGGTTTCTCAATTCATTTTTGTGAAGTGAGAAATATATAAATGAGAATTATGTGAGGTTTATTTTGGAATAGAGGCGTATTATACAGAAGTTATATCCCGAGTGCACCAAGCACCAAGTTCATTCTGTTAAAATGTGTAGCGTATAATAATTTGATTTTATCTTGAACTATTATACATGACAGCGTTGGCCTTGAAGCAAAATATCGAAAATTATGGAAATGCATGCATTTTGGTTGATTAAGCTTTGTGCAGAAAGGATATATGTTGAAAATAGTTCCAGAAAAAATGTATCAGAAAACTTCAAAATCGAGCACAGGAACATCATACATAGTACCTAAAAAGTGAGCCAAAATCCAGGTTAAATTTGTTTCTTCCAATAGCTCTCTATTTTGCTCCGTGTAGATATTCCTATGTTTACTGTCTATTCGATCACATTTCCAATGCTTGGTATACAAATTGTATAACTGTATATATATAAAATCTAATCGTTCTCAAGGTGGCTTTCAGTGCATATTCAAGTTCACTCGAGGAAGCCACTACAGTCCATTGTTACTCAACATTTCTAGTAACACTGCTTTCTCTGCCGCGCATTTTAAATCATTTCCAATTTGCATACCACCCACCTCAAGATTCAACTGGACCATCAGTTCTATAGTCGACGATTGAACTGTATGGATCATAATATCAAGTTTTCTTCGTTTCATTCAATCGCTCTTCTAAATTCATATTAAATTTTTGATTTCAATTACTCATTGAACTCCGTTAGCTTGAGGTGTCGAAAATCTTGGGGCTATTTTCTACACCAAATCATCTATAAGGTTATGAAAAACATTTGTTTTTTTCTTCTGCGAATTTATGTCAAAAACATAGAAGACAGTCTATTCAAAACAACCAATCAATCCTATGTGGTTTACCGGACATTGATTCAATTATTTTTTTTTAAAGACTGGTACACCAACTTGAATCATACAGATCCTTAGAATATTTCTACACAACATGTTATAGAAGTTCCACTCTCCCAAATTTGTTTTGATCAGTTTTCAACCCTGAATAGGTTTATTCCTGCTTAGACAATATTATCTCGTAAGATTTTTCAGCGGACGCAAAGAAATAATGGAAATCCGTTTTGAATCCACGGTCATTTCGATTGACACCCCATCTAATGGCTTCAAAAAAAATCTTGACCGATCCTTCGGTATCGGTACTCAAAGGAATAATCATTTTTGAGGGGAGTATGAGGCCATGAAGAATTTTGGAAAAATGTTTTTGCCTTTTCTTCTCTAAAAACATTAAAAAATGATTTTCCATAAAAGAATAATAATAAACTCTCCCTACTGATATATGTATATCTTTCACAGACTACTGTTAAATCTCAGAGGAGTCCCCTTTTCCTCGGTCAATTCGTATACCAATCATACGTAACTTACATCAAACAGATCACACAGAACGAATATAATTTATATGATATTTTTATACTGCCCAAAATAAAATAGACTCGAACCATGTACTTTATGGTCCAAGTTATAATCATCCTAATGATGAAACGCAAGATAACTATGAATAAGACCTAATGTTGTAGTAATAATAAGCCTTAAGAAATACAATCCATTTGAATATCACATTAGGTCAAATTTCATGAGTATAATATAAGGACAACGATATTAAACTGAATGCATAAAATTTTATATAAAGTAAGTTTTGAAATAACAATAAAAAATATAAAATTCAATTATTGAAAGCAATCAAATAAAACTTCCAAACTGTAATGACCCTTCTGCAGCAGTCGTTTTTTAACAGATTCTCTAAAAAGTTCCAAATTGATTATCACTTTGAAATAGTCTCCTAAATGTTTATTCTGTCCCCGAACATATTCGATTTTTTAGCTCCTCGGTGGGCACGTAAAAACATTTTATAACTTCCTCATGAAGAAAACCAAACATCTTCGAACGAGTCTATTTTGAGCAATCATCTCTGACTACATTGATACATGAATGTGACATGTGCCCGAAGTATTAGAATTAATTGTCAATTTTAAAAATATGAAGAAGATATGGAACAATACCTGGAGCTTCCTTATATTCCGCCCTCATAATATTAAATGATAATTTATTGGATTGTTCAGGCACCACTCGACTTGTATTTCAACTGGAAACAAAAAAAAGATTAGGGGAGAAAAGAGTAGGGTAACTTGGGTAAACTAATTGGGATTTTTCATAAGTCTCTTTTTGGTGATGCTTTTTCGAAAACTGGTTGATAGATTCGAAATATATCAACTTGTCAACAGGTCGTTAAAATAATGATATTTTTTCAACACGCTTTTATTAGCTTGGGTTGTAACTATGTATGTAACGGAATCTTTGAGCATAATTTTCACCAATTTCCAGAAGTCTGATTAATTTGAAACTTTGCATACGTATCAAGGACCGATGACAATGCAATAATTTGATCATAGTTTTCCATTATCCTTATAAGGACCACCAGGATTAATAAATTCTTTTATAGATCCTCTGTAGTGGAGTAAAAAAGATAGAGCTAGCGCGCGTTCTGCGCATGCCTGCAGTTTCGGACTTACTCTTTCGTTCGGGCACTCGGCACAGCACAACGGAGGCAGAAACGTTTTCAGGGTAGTAACGTTCTCACAATGTTCATTCCTTATCTTACATGCGTAGGTGTACATGAGTCTGATACATGCAAATTACTGTATATGATATTAATGTAACATATAATATGATAACCGTGATTTACAAAAGGCATCTAAATTATAACAAAATAATCAGAACACAAATTTCAATCTAGTTATATTATGGAACAAAATTTGGTAAACATTAAAGCTTTAAAATTTAATTAGACCTTTGGAAAAATGGCTGATCGGGTCTTAATTGTGTTAGTATATTTCACGGTTACCTCTCTCTGTGCCAAGAATATCTCCCAATCACGGCCGTTCAAGGATTACGTCTGTTCAAGGACAATTTCTACACAGCTTTAGTTTTACATTCGGTAAAAAAGGAATTAGTTATAGTTAAAACATATTCAATCATAAATTCTCACCAACTAAAATAAAGTTAACAAATTTCAATTCAGAATAACAAAGCTGATAGTTCAGATAACTATATACATGGGAAAAAGCCCGATGAAGTCAATCGTTTTGATATATTCGGTGGTTACTTCTTCATTTTGGGAGTGAATTATTTCAGCGCCCGCTGCCTTCCTTGGATGTGGTAGCGTTTTTCAGGCTTTCTCTCCGAGAAATAAGTTCTTACCTCCGATTACTTCTGTTTCAAGGACGATTTCTGCATAGCTTTGATTTGACAGTCGATAAAGAAGGAATTGATTATGATTAAAACATATCTAATCATGAATTCCCACCGACTAAAACGAAGATAACAAATTTTAATTCAGAAAAACAAGGCCGGAAATATAATTAACTATTCATACGCAAAAAAAGGCCCATTCGGGTCTCAATCGTTTCGGTCTAATCTGTAATTACCTCTTCGTTCCGGGAGTGGGTAATTTGTGCGCCCGCTGCTTTTCTTGGATGGGATATCGTTTTCCAGGCTCCTTCCCCGAAAAATAAGTTCTTTCCCCGATTGCCTCTGTTTCAAGGACATTTATTTATACATAGCTTTTTTATACATAGCTCTGATTTGACAGTCGTTAAAGATTGATTTTCAAAATTCAAAATCATTAATTGTGACCAATGAAGAGTGTTGCCGAAAACATTTTAGTAAATATGAGTTCATTGGATAAACTTGGAAACTTTTTGGAAAAAAATAAATTGAACTAAAAAATGAAAAATAAATAATAGTTTAAAAAACTAAAAAACACGCTTTTATAGCTAACCGAACTAAAAAATAGAAAATAATTTTTAATTACAAAGAGTTTATTTTACGGTAGTAGAAGGATAAACAATCATTCATAGTCAATCAGCTCAAAATAAAATTATAATAAAATTTAAGTAATTAACAGAATAAAGTAATTCAGAGTAAAAAGCGTGGGGTGCATTTTACTACATTTCATAAGTCTCCTCTCAAAGAAATTACCGATAGGATGATCGTAATATATAATATATCAAGCACCCCACGATTTTACTCTGAATTACTTTATTCTGTTAATTACTTGAATTTTATTATAATTTTATTTTGAGCTGATTGACTATGAATGATTGTTTAGCCTTCTACTACCGTAATATAAACTCTTTGTAATTAAAAATTATTTTCTATTTTTTAGTTCGGTTAGCTATAAAAGCGTGTTTTTTTAGTTTTTTAAACTATTATTTTTATTTTTTTTACTGCGATCATATTCCCGATAATTTCATTCAGTTGGGTTGAAAGAATTCATACAAATAATCACCAGTTTTTTATACATTGCAAGGAATAATAATATAATATATTTTGTTCCAGGATGATGTTAAACTTCCAACTTTGAAATTGAATAGCAGTTTCAACAGACAGGTACGGTAGGCAGACTTAATTGTATTAAGCATGTTATATTCGAGTAGAAGTAGTTGAACTAAGTCCTGCTTTTTGTACAATCTAGTTATTCAACTTTGATATACTTGTCACAAGTATTCAGAACTTAGAGATTTTTTTCATCTAGTTTGGAAGACTTGACGCTTCATATCTTCATGAAAACATTGAAGTTATTTGATTAGGAAAGAATCCAATATAACTTTATCTTTGAATGGAGTTTCCATTGTGAGCTGCATTATTTCGAAATATGTGCCATAATAATGAATGACTTGACATTTTTGAAATGTGACTAAAGATTGTAATGTTAATTTGACTTCGAAATATGTATCAGTCAGTAAATTGTTCTCTCTCAAAAAAAGACTCAAGCAATAGATGCATTATTTTATATCCCAGAACTGATTTTTAAGTGTGTATCTCTATCATTCGATTATCTCAGCGGAGGAAATTGTTATATAGATTAAAGAATCTAGTCAAGCCAAAAGTTGTGAAATGAGAAATCAAGAACTGAATCAGATACTGGAATTATGGTTTCGAATATCAACGTTGCCGTTGGAGAAATTAATTCACGAATGAACGCGGAAACTAGGAACTAGAATGACGATGAAAAAAGCTCACGAATATGCCGTTTATTCCTCTACAAAAGTCTGTAAATTACAGATGAGTATATAATATACGCTTGTGAGCAACTGTATAACACAGTATCTCAAGCTATAGATCTAGTATTGTACAATCGA